>CM047871.1:20578793-21058493 GCA_026212405.1 Petrea volubilis | reverse complement strand
ATGATTAGACAAGAATCAACATTAGAAATGATTCGTCTGTCATTAATGTTAGAGTAGTGATAGGTAAGCCAATGAGATTGACGATATTTTTAAATATTTTTCGTAACAAATAATCTTTTTAATTAATAATAGAAATGAAGGTTTATACTTTTTGTTCACCTTCATCATAATGTGTAAATTATCTCAATTATAATCTATACACATATGGTTGAAGCTCCTAGATCACATAAGCTTATGGGACTTGGCCTTGCATAGGAATTGAGGTCTTGAAATAAGTCTCTAAGGCGTGATCTAAATCACTCCAAGTTAAATAGTCTAACAAATATCAGGGGCATTAACATGACTCGCATTAATGCTTGTACTTATGACATATCTCAAATGGAAGGATGTCAGGTTTCATAGATATCGAATGTAGACACATTCATATGCATAAGTAGGTGTTTATTAGAGAATGAGTTCACTGAGATCCCACCAAGGAACACTTAGATGGGAGCACTAGTTGCACATCGAATTTGTTGTTTCGTAGCTTATGGTGTGCATTAATTAATCCTTAGACTTAAGGCTCCATCGTAATTTTGTATATGTTCATTTATACTTTGATATAGGTACCAATTTCATAGCGGGTCTTAAGGCGCCCATGTTGGACATAGATCTCCCATGTATGAATGTTTATAAGAGTTGATAAATAATCCATTCACTCACATTGTAGAGTGAGTGGATCTCCTATGTGTTCTATTTTAACTAGTCTACGGAAATTCATGGCCATAGTAGATACAATGATTAGAAATGGATTTTTCAGATTGATTGTCGAAAAGATTAATTATAAATAAGAATCATTGAATTAAGGTTAAAAGAATTTTTTATAAATCCCACATCCTAAACCTCAATTAGGGATATTAGATAATGGAGGGAATGTATTTGCACGGTAATCGTAAACGGACAGGTTCACACATTATACTTCACTTATTGACTAGACGTTGTGGCCTTGTTGTTGGACATTGACCACGATAGATGGGTACTATGAATTAGAAAGGATTCTAATTCATAAATGATTAATTAAATGAGTTTAATTAATCGATTGATGGATTTGTCATCTAAAATATCGTAGCGAGTTGCGAGCCCATTTTTAATCGATTGGTCAACTTAAGGGTCACACAAAAATAAATGGATAAACTTCTAAATGTATATGAAATGTTTAATTGGATTAAATCAAAGTATTGATTTAAACGATTGAGATTGAATATATTCAATTAATTAAGTAAATTAATTAATTAATGAATTTAATTTAATCAAGGATTTGATTTAATCAAGTTAAATTAAATAGTTAATTTTATTTGGGCTCGAGAGTCCAATCCACTATTAATTAAACATTAATTAATCAAAATAATTAGTTAAATTAATTGATGGGCTCAACTAAATTAAATAGTTAATTTAGTAAACTTAAAGAGTTAATTTAATTGGACCTGAAGGTCCAAACTCATTAATCCTATGCACAAGAAAGTCTCTGTGCTTGTTCACAAAGGCAAAGCCATTGTTGAATCCCTTGTCATTCTTGAATATATTGATGAAACATGGAAGAATGAACCTCGCCTCTTGCCCGAAGATCCCTGCGAAAGAGCTCAAGTTCTATTCTAGGCTCGTTACTATGAACAGGTAATGTTTTTTAATCCCATATATCTGGATAGAGATGGAAATTTTTATGAGCGTTGTTAGAAAAAATGATCAATGAAGACGTCATACTTTGTCATCAGATATTGATGTTGTAACACTTTTAGTTTTGTCACGCTAGATCACGAATCGTTTGGCATTTCATAACTTTTCCAAAATATGTGTGCGTATATAAAAGATTTTTGTTGAGAATTATTTATAAATATTGATTATTTTTATTATTTTTTTGTGAAAGAACCTTAATTTTACTCTATTATTGTGACATTAGAACTTCTATTATTTTTGGTAAGATTGAATTCCAAGAAAATCTCTCGTGTGTCACTAAAATTATAAATATCCCACAATGTTTTGTTATGTAATTCTCATCGCCTAAATTCATATTAAATTTGTGTTATAAAATCAAATATTAGGGGATTATTTATAATCTTTCATGACAAAGATTTTATGAAAACGAGTCAAAATTCAGGGGAGACTTTTTGTAATAAACCTTTTTAACCGCAAAATCTTAAATTTTAAACTTTAACAAAATTACATACAAAATATAACTAAATACAGATTTAAATCTTTTATTACAAAAGTACCCATTTCTTATTTATTTGTTAATTTTTACTAATCAATATAGGAATTTATTCAAGTGCAGATCGTAGGCAGTGTTTGAAAATTTTCCAATGCACAGGGCCAAGAGGCTCGAGACGAAGCTCATCAAGAATTGCTTGCCAAACTGGATGTGTTGGAGAAGAACATGAACAACTCTATTTTGGGAAATCAAAGAATAATTAATAATGAGAATATGGATCTTCTTGATATCATGATAGCTTCATCGATTGGTGCAGTCATGGCTCAGTAAGAAGTGCTAGGCTTTAAGATTGTTGATCCTGAGACACATCCCTTTATTTCTCAATCGTTTGCAGCTATAGGGGAGCTGCCTGTGGTCAAAGACAATTTGGCGGACCATGAAAATCTTGTTGCTGGGTCGAAGAGGCTGCCGGAAACCGGCTACAAGCTTCCGACCAACTGAGCCATCTAAGGCAATCATATAGAAAATATCGTTTTTTAGCCCATATAAATGTTACACTCTGTTCGACTTTTTGTTACAGAACACGAATGCCATATATTTGAACCCCGTATCTTTTAGATTTTTTTCAATTTTAGTCTTTCAACTAACTTCCATTAGACTTTAGACAGTAAATGCGCGAGATTGTTACAAGATAATCGTGTATTCATTGTTAAATGTTTTAACGGAAATTAGTTGAGGGACTAAAATTGAAATAATTTGAAAAATATGTAATACAATGTGAGACATTTGTGATGGGATTAAAATTGAAAAAGACTTAAACATATAGGACCAAAAATAATATTTCTCCGCAATTATATATCACAATATGTCTTCATATGTTTTTCAACTGGATTTTCACATCCCTTTTTATGAGAATCATTTTATTTTGGTAAATTTTGTGATATTACAAAGAAAGAGAAAAATAAGCTTTGGATCTGTAATCTGTTGCTGCTTTCTTTCACAAGTGTTATTATGTTTGAGCCTTCTTGTTTTGAAACCATCATCATTCAAATAAAGCCCAACTACATACTGGATGGATTAGTAATTAAATTGACTTGACCCACTTAGCTAGTAATAGGTACCGAGCATGCCTTTTGGGTCCAATTCGGCTACTGGGGAAACCCACTCCATCAACTATTCATTTCGAAATGGCCAACCCTTCATTTTTACCCCTTTGGACAAATTTACCCTTGCATTTCTTATATTAATTTCTTTTTTGATATCTAATTATAAATTAGTTCTATTACGTATGCTCAAGGACAGAGTTAGGGCGATCACCTTCGCTCAAATTCATATTGAATCAAATTTTTAAATCCCCTGCACACCCGCCCTAAATAATAAAACTACTTTTAACATTTTGTTAAAAATTGATCTCCACTCCCCCCCCCCCCGCCCCCCCCCCCCTCAAAGAAAAAATTTCTAACTCTATCCTTGCATATGCTAATTAACATTTTAAAAAATATTTTTGTTAAAATTAATTTCTGAAGATATAATATTTTTATTTATTTTATTTTATTTTTAAACAGATAAAATCATATTTTAAATACCTTAAAAAATTCAAGAAAAATATTTGTTATTATTATTATTATGCAGCTTCAAATTTGAAGAAAATATATTTTTTAAAAGAAATAAATTATAATTTTATTGAGAAAAAATTACAATTAATTAAATCACCATTGATACAAATCCATTTGATAACTTCAAGAAATTTTTTTTCTATTAAAGAATCAGTTAATTAATTTTTTTAATTATAAGAGGTCAAGAATAATACAGTCACAAATTTAGCCATTCGTCTTTTAGAATAAAAAATTGGTGCAACGAATTTTTAGGAGTGAAAAATAGTTCCGTGGGTCTTTTGAATTCAAAAATTAATTTTAGGAATTTTATAGTATTGATACACATCCATTAAGTATTTTCCTCCTGAACAAATATATATGTGAAAAATTAAAATTCAACAATTTTCTTTCCTTACATTTTTTTCCCTTTATATTTTCTTTTCTCTGCCAGACACAATGTTATAGTTTGTTTGGTAGGAAGAAACATGGATGGGAGGGGAGTGGTGGGATGGCAATGGGGCGGGACTAGACCTGTCCCGCTTGGGGCGGGTTTTGACCCAATAAATGGGTCCTAGGGCGGGTCGTGGGTCCAAAATTATAGACCCGTGCAGGTTCGGGTCAGTTCTCGGGTCTACTTGGACCCAAGCCGTATACATATATATATAATGCAAAATATATAAATAAATATAATTAAAAAAACTCTTACAAATTAAAAATCAATTTGAGAGTGTGTTAGTGATGTGTAATTTAAGAAGATTTGTTATTAATTATTTTGTTATTTGAGTAGTTTGTAGTATCATGTTGAACTTGATGTTGGTTAAATTAAGAACTTGATTTATGGTTGATTTATATGTTTTTCTTTTCTTATTTTTCTTATCGTTGGACAATTAGAGTATTTTGTTTAAACATGTTTTATTATGCTTCATGTACAAATACAATTTAAATATATTTTTAGTAGGTTTCTTGTATAATTTAAAATGATTCTTTTAAAAAAAATTATTAAAAATTAAAATTTTCATTTATTTGGGCAGATTAGCGGGGCGGGTTTGGCGGGTTGGGATGAATTTTAGAAGTCGGTGGGTTCAACAGGTCCAAGCCGTCGGGTTCGGGTCTCTCACGGACTCATCAGGTTTGGGACGGATCTCGGGTCCAAAAAACTTTCGCGGGTCAAGTCTCGGGTTTGGCCAAATCCGTACTAGACCCAACCTGTTGCCATCCCTAGGAGTGAAAAGAAAGAAAATGATAGGAAAAAAAAAAAAAACATTTTCCTTTGTTTGATATTTACAGGTGAAAAATTTAAAGGAATGAAAAAATTAGCATGGGGCTTACCAATTTTTTTCCCCCAAAATTGGGTGGAAAATGTTAGGGAAAGACTACAACTATTTTTCCGCTTTCTTTTCCCCCTATTTTATTTCCTTCGCCAAAGACACTGTTACGCTGCGTTTGGCAAAGGAAAGAGAGTAGAGAGGAAATAAAATATGTGGATTTTAATTTTCCACGAGTATGTCTAGTTGAGAGAAAAATAGGAGGAAGAAAAATGAAAGTCTAACTGTTTTCTCCTGTTTGTTTGAATGGAAAAATGGAAAAAAAGAAAATGATTTTTGTACTAAATGACAAATATGCTCTTATATCATTATAAACATAGTTTTGTTATGAATTCATGTATTATAATAAATTAATAAAAATAAAATAAATAAATAAATAAATAAATATAATATAATGAAAGATATATTTAAATTGTGTCAAATGACAACTACAAGCTTATATAATTAAAAATATAATTACATTACAAATATAATTATATCGTAGATAAATTAATGAAAATAATATGTAAAATATATATTTAACGTAGTGTACAAATGAACATGTCATATTTGCTATTTAAAAAAAAGCAAGGATCTATGCTAGTGAAAGATGTAATATTATTTAAATACCTAATTATACGTATGAGAAAAATATATATATTTTTACTCATTCACCATAAATAAATTTTATATATAAAAATTGAAGGGCAAGTTTAGAGAATCTTATTTCATAGAGATCGTTGAGTTATTTTCCTTTTCTTTTTCATCCAGTTTTGGGTGGAAAATAAAATAGTGGGCTCATGTTTATTTTTCCATACTTAATTTCTTTCCTGCACTTTCCTTCTCATAACCAACTAAGGGAAAATAAATCAATTTCTTTCCTCCCACTTTCTTTCCAACCTCCTTTAACACTGTTTTAAAAAAAAAAAAAAACTTTTGAGATAGTTATTACAAGAGCAACTAATCTGTGTTTGATGGCAGTTGGAATCTTCTGCTACATAATCATGATATATCTTCTACTAATCAAGCGTATTAATGGTTAGTTAAGATAAAAAAAAAAAAAAAAGAATTTACAATTTTTTTCATATCATAAATTTTTCTTTTTTCTTATCTCAACATTCACCAATATACTATTTTGTGTTGTTGAAAAAGAATCGTACTCGATAAAGTTTAGAATCCTTTGATACCATAAAAGAATATAAAAAGAATTGTTACAAAGTTGTGACTTTATTGAAATAACAACTAGTATTTATATAATTTACAAGCAACAGAATATCTCAAAATCTCAACAATGGTTTAAGAGAGAAAAAAATAAATCTGCATGATTAATTAAGAGAGAGAAGATAAAGGGATAAAATAAAATTTGAATAGAAAACTAAAAAGGAGAAAATAATGTGATACAATCAACAACAATAAAAAGATTGAATAAAAAGATTTTATCCACTATTATTAAGTATAGTAAAAGATGTTATATGACTGTATAGTAAAAGTTCCGAAATGTATTGAGGATCCCTTCGATGCTAAAGATAAAAACAAAGACAAACGTGTTTCATGTTTATCAACCCTTCAAGCAGTGTTAAAAAAAAAAAAAAATAATAAGCACTTGCATACGTTCCAATCAACACACTCTGAGATTGTAAAATCGAAATACCAGAATTAATATTAGTTTATTAAACTGGAAAATCGAACTACAATGTGAGGGTACAGTTGCTGTAGAACAAACAAGATATCAAGCTTACAATTGAGCTAATCCTATTAGGTTAAGGAATCCTTCATAGATTATAAATCCTAGAGTGTACCAAAGTAGGATTAATTATTATACTTAATAGGAGATATAGGGTTACCTACAAATGTGAGGGTACAGTTCCAATGGACATAGATATCAAGCTAATAGAACAAACAAGATAAAGAGACGGTTCATAAGTTCCAAGGAAACAATTATAAGTCAAAATAAAAACAGAAACTAAACGCCAAGACAAATACCAGACCAGGTTCATAACATAAACTAAAAAAGAGCAAAAAGATCGAGCATAAGCAAGACATTGTCTTCTTTATGATTCAACCACCTCTGTTTCAGCGACCACCTTTTCTTCACGTTCTCCCCCTTCATCATCAAGAGGGGCCGTGCAAGTGTGTTTAACAGTATTTTCCTGGCTCATACCTATGAACGCCTAATTTACTTCTAATTTCACAGAAGCGTGTTTCAGGAAGAGGCTTTGTGAGGATATCTGCTAGCTGATTATTTGTATCAATATGCAGAACATGTATAGTGTTATTATTGACATGATCACGCAAAAAATGATGTTTAATGTCTATGTGCTTGGTTCTGGAATGAAACATGGGATTTTTAGAAATACATATAGCACTGGTATTATCACAAAATAAGGGTATATTTGTGAATGAGAGATTTAAATCAGAGAGAGTTTGTTTCATCCAGAGCAATTGAGTACAACAATTACCAAGAGCCATATATTCAGCTTCAGTTGTAGAGAGTGCTACAACTGATTGCTTTTTGCTGCTCCAGCTAACAAGGCGTCCCCCAAGAAATTGACATGTGCCACTGGTACTTTTTCTGTCAGTGGTACATCCTGCATAATCAGCGTCAGAGTATCCGACCAAAGAAAAAGATTTCGTGTTGGGATACCATAACCCAAAATCAGATGTTCCCTTTAAGTATCGAAAAATGCGCTTAACGGCTTTAAAATGAGATTCCTTAGGGTTAGATTGGAATCGTGCACACATAGTAGTAGCAAATAGTATATCGGGTCTACTAGCAGTGAGATAAAGCAAGTTACCGATGGCACTTCGATATAATTTCTCGTCAAAACACTTACCATCATCGTCCTTTTCCAATTTTGTGGAGACACACATAGGGGTAGATATTTCTTTGCATTGTTCCATTTGGAACTTTCGAAGTATATCTTTTGTATACTTCTCTTGGAAGAGAAAAATTCCTTCGGAAGTTTGAATAATTTGTAACCCAAGGAAATAGCTTAATTCACCCATGAGGCTCATTTCGAATTCCTGTTGCATGCATTGAGAAAAATCTTGACATAGCTTGTCATTAGTACTTCCAAATATTATATCATCCACATAAATTTGAATGACAAGTAAATCATTTTGAATTTCTTTTACAAAAAGTGTCGTATCAATGGACCCTCTACGAAATTTATTTGATAAGAGATAAGTGCTAAGCCTTTCATACCAGGCTCTGGGGGCTTGTTTTAAACCATAAAGTACTTTTGAAAGTTTGTAAACATGATTTGGAAAATTTTTGTCAATAAAACCAGGTGGTTGAGAAACATACACTTCTTCTTGAATGATACCATTTAAAAAAGCACTTTTCACATCCATTTGATAAAGAGTAATTTGTTTAAAGGATGCCTAAGCTAAAAGTATACGTATTGATTCCAATCGAGCTACTGGAGCGTAGGTCTCATCGAAGTCAATACCTTCTTGTTGGCTATATCCCTTAGCCACCAATCGTGCTTTATTACGGGTAATCTTACCATTTTCATTAGTCTTATTTCTAAATACCCGCTTCGTCCCCACAATTGACTTGTGTGGTGGTCGTTCCACTAAGTTCCAAACGTGGTTTTTCTGGAATTGGCTGAGCTCTTCTTCCATTGCTTTGACTCACGAAGGGTCTTGTAGGGCATCTTCTACTTTTTTTGGTTCGATGAGTGAAAGAAGTACCTCATTATGTTTATTGTCGAGCACAACTTGCTGTGTTTTTGATCTGGTGGTTACACTGGAATTTGGATCTCCGATGATGCTGTCAGGTGGATGACTTGACGCATGCTTAAATTTTCTATGAGCCTTCGGTTGTTCCAAGCATGTCCCTGTACCTATGTCGGATTCCTTGGTACTGTGATCCAGAGATCTTGTTGAAATTATCTCATCTGGAATTTCAATACTCAAAGGTTCCTTGGTAATTAGGTTAGTTTCATCAAATGTAACATGCATGGATTCCTGAATGCTTCTTTTAGTTTTATTAAAGACACGAAATGCCTTGCTATTATTAGAGTACCCAACACGAAATGACTTTGAATAGAATTTTCCAAGATTTTCTCGATCATTTAGTATAAAGCATTTGCATCCAAAAACATGAAAGTAAGAGATGTTTGGAATTTTGTCATGCCAGAGTTCATATGGAGTTTTCTTAAGAATTGGGCGTAGAAAAACTCTGTTAGAGATATAGCAGGCAGTGTTTACGGCTTCCGCCCAAAATGATTTTGGTAAGTCATATTCATTAAGCATGGTTCTGGCCATTTCTTGGAGAATTCTATTTTTTCTTTCAACTACTCCATTTTGTTGAGGAGTTTTGGGTGCTGAGAATTCATGCATATATCCATTGTCGTTACAAAATTCAGAGAAAAGTTTTTCATCAAACTCAGTTCCGTGATCACTTCTTATCCTTTTTATAGAAAGACCTTTTTCATTTTGGATACGCTTAGCAAGTGAAATGAAGCTTGAAAGTGCTTCATTTTTGTGGGCTAGAAATCCCACCCATGTGAATCTGGTAAAATCATCAATGATTACGAATGCGTACCTTTTTCCACCAATGGTTTGCGTTCTCATTGGTCCAAAGAGATCTAGGTGAAGGAGTTCCAAAGGTTTACTGGTTGAAACCATGTCTTTTGATTTGAATGAGGAACGTACCTATTTGCCCTTCTGACATGCATCGCATACTTTGTTTTTAGCAAAGTGTATTTTGGGAATCCCTTTTACCGGTTCCTTTTTTGAAAGTTGAGAGAGCAAGTCCATATTGACATGGCCAAGACGTCTGTGCCATGTCCAACTAACATCTTCTGCAGCTGTAAGACACTCAATGTTCTGGTTAGAAAGATCAACAAGTTTGAGACTGTATATATTTCTATCTCGACGGGCAGAGAAGATTGTGTCATTATTTTTTAGGATGTGATAATGTGTGTGTGAAAAGTTTACTTGATATCCACTGTCACAAAGCTGACTGATACTTATAAGATTATGCTCTAGTCCTTCTACCAGCCATACATTCTCTATATAAGTACCAGAGCCTGTGCCGATAGAACCTTTGCCAATGATCTTAGCTTTGGTATTGTCTGCAAAGGTAACATATCCTCCGTCACAGTTTTCTAGGTTAGCAAATGCCTTTGTGTTGCCTGTCATGTGTCTAGAGCACCCACTGTCGAGAATCCATTTGTCAAAGTTGGGATGCTCTGTATGTTGTTCCTGCATCATAAAGCATTTTTAGGTACCCCTTTTGTTTTGGGTCCTTCAAGATTAGTATTAGTTAGTTTTGGTACCCAAATCCATTTGGTTTTGGATCTAGCTGAATGGCAAAAATATGATATATGACCAATTTTTCCACAGTTATAACATTGTTTGGGTTTTTGGCGAATTTTCCTATTATCCTTTTTAGCTTTTTGTAAATTGTGCAAAGAGATTATAAGCCTGGAATTTTCTTCTGATAAGAACTCATTTTCTTTTAAGATTACTTCCTTCTCCTCTCTTAAAATCGACAAAGTTTCAAGATATTTTTTCTCCATATCTTGTTTTTCTTTAAGAATGCATAAAATATTTCCTTCCAATACTTTATTTCTTTTTGCTATTTCAAGTATCTTCTTTTGACTATTCTCAAGTAATTCATGCAGATCAATATCATCTGGATTTTCTGAAAATTCAGATGAGGTAATCGATTGTACCTGATTGTTAGCCATGAAGGCGATGCAATCCTCTTCATTGTCAAACTGCTCTGGATCCGAATCATCCCATGTCACTGTCAGAGATTTCGTTTTAGGTTTTGAATTCCTTCTGAGTTGAGGACACTCAGGTCTGATGTGGTCTATTTCTCCACATTCATGACATATGATAGGGTCGACCCTTTGTTGTTCGGTGTTAGGTCTTCGTGGGTTTCCCTTTCGGAACCTTTTCTTAGCACTCGTAATCATACGTAGCCTTTTGGTAATTAATGCTAGTTCCGCATCTAGTTGTTCTTCTGATGCATGCTCAATAATTTGTGTTTCTTGACTAACACTAAATGCTAAAGATTTAGGTTCTGATTTTTCTTCTTTATTCATGAGTGTTAGTTCATGAGATATAAGTGACCCAATTAATTGTGCCATAGATAATGTGTTTAGATCTTTTGCCTCATGAATGGCAGTCACTTTTGGACTCCATTCTTTAGGTAATGATCGAAGAATCTTTCTAACTTGATCCTCTTCAGAAATTACTTTTCCAAGAGAGACCAAGTTATTTATGATCTCCGAGAATCTTGCATTCATTTTATTGATAGACTCACCCACTTTCATTTGAAACATTTCATACTGGTGAGTGAGTAATGCAATCCTTTCTTCCCTTACTTGTGATGTACCTTCATGAGTTACCTGTAGCATTTCCCACATTTTTTTTGCGGTTGCACAGGTGCTCACTCGGTTATATTCTTCTTTTGTAAGGGCGCAAGATAGTATGTATTTTGCTTTCGCATTAAGTGAGAGCAATTTCATATCGTCATCGGTTAAGTCCTCATATTTATTGTCTATTTTCTTGTCACCATCAGTTTTGGTAATAGAAAACGGACCATGACTTACTACTCTCCATAGTCTGAAATCTATAGTGATGAAAAATTCCTCAATCCGATTTTTCCAGATTGAGTAATTTGTTCCATCGAAGAGGGGAGGTCTAGAGTAGGATGATCCTTCGGCATAAACATCCGCGTGTAGTGCCATTTGGATCTTTTCTCAGGTTAGTTAAACCTTTTTATGAGAACCCCGCTCTGATACCAATTGTAAAATCGAAATACCAGAATTAATATTAGTTTATTAAACTGGAAAATCGAACTACAATGTGAGGATACAGTTGCTGTAGAACACAGTTAAATCTAATTAAACTGGAACTTAACAAAGATTCCAGATTACAGTTGAATGAATAAACCTGGAACAAAGACACGAGTTCTAGAAGACAGCCTAACACTAAACTGTCTTCTTTGTCAGTTGTGGGACTGTGCACGGCTGTTTAACACACTCACAGCCTTGCACCAGTAAGTTGAATGAAGTACTCAAAGCACACTCTTGAACACACTAATTACTTAGAGAAGTGCTAGACAATAACTATGGATCAATCTTGATTTACACACACTTTCAAGGTTTGACGCTTCTTGCTTGTTGATTTCTTCTATTTATACTTGGTGAGGATGGCTTTCAAATTCAAATTAATTCTTTCCTTTGCTGATTGATCAACGGCTTCTTGCCATAGTTAAGCCTCTAGCGGATTCTTTCCTTTGCAGATTGATCAACGTCTTCTTGCCATATTTGAGCCTACAAAGGATGCTTTCCTTAGCCGGCTTTCTTGCCATGTAGTGAGAACCGACTTTCCTTGACTCGCTCGATCCTTGAAGATCTTTTTCCAACTTCCTCTTGTTCTAGTCTTGATGGAAATTGTCATAATCAAATCTGCCAACAGAGATCATGTTCAATAGTGCATACAGTATGAGTTAGACTAGCACCCGAATCAAGTAGTACATTTATTTTAAATAGGCGACGCTAATTTGAAAATGAACGAAAATTAAAATGACACAATATTTACGTGGTTTGGCTAATAACAAGCCTACATCCACAGACGAGAAATAATTCCACTATAATATAATTTACAAAAAGTTACAACAATTAGAGAAAATATTCTCTAATTTTACCCAACACTCAAAAAAATAATCTCACAATTCTTTTCATGAAGAATTATATCCTCAAAGTGTTTTCTGCACACTCAATTTTGTTGCTTTTGATATTTATTCGTTACGAAAAAATATTTCTATTGTAACAAAAGATAAAATTCGTTACAAGAATTAAAGTTTTGTTACTATTAATTTTTGCGCCAATACGAACATGTATTTGAAACCAAATTTTTAACATTTGGTAACACCATTAACACTTTGTGTAACAAACAACTTAGTTACGAATTTGATTTTTCACTTTTGAATTTATATATTTATTGTTCATAGTTTATTTTTTAAAAAGAATTATAGTGTTAAAAAAATGATTACCATTGTATTTGATACAAAAATCTTATGAAAAAGTAAATATTTGTCATAATTAATAACTTGAAACCAAATATTTGTAAAAGTTTTTAAACCAAAGCATCTTAAGAAAAACACTTCCTAGTTATTCATAATATTTGATGTTTGTCCTATAATAAGATCATTTTGCCAAATAATACTAATTGTGCCCAAAAATATTTGAACCCTTGACCTTAATTATAATGCAAGTATAATTATAAAACCATTATACCAAGTCAAATTTTAGTTCAAATGTGACTAACTATTAATGTATTTGCACATATCGTTTTACTAAATAAATTTGGTAATAATAATAATAATTAGTGTATCGAGCACACTCATTGTGTGTGCAAAATAAAAAAAAGATATAGTCTAATCAAATGATTAAATTTAAACAATATAAAATTAAAAATGTGCTAAATTCTGTGCAAATATATCTTTCTTACCTATTTATCATTTATACTATTTTTTTAATCATTTATAATATACTTTCTACTTATGATTAGTTAAAAAAAATAAAATTTAAGCAAAATAAATTTTAATTGAAAACATAAGTAGAAATATGAAATATATTGAAATTTTAAATTTTTCTTAAAAAATTTAAAAAGTTGATTAAATAATTAAATGAAAGGCTAAAAACACAATATAAACAAAAGAATTTTGAAATATTTCTAAAATTGAAAAAATAATATTAAACTATTACATGTGCATGCAATGTATGTCATTATATCAAATTCGTCCTGAAAATTCATTTAATATTAAAATAAATCAGAAAATTCAAACAAATTCAACTTTTAAAAGATGTATCAACAAGATAAATTAATCGAAATTCTATTAGTAGACATAAGTATTTAAAAGTATAAAACAAATGCACAATAAGTATAAAATAAAATAAAACATATCATAACTTATTGCAATAGTTTGGTAGTGGAATGCTTGCCAATCAACCATGATGTCACGTGTTCAAATCCTCACAATTACAAAGATTTGCACATTTTAAAGGATATTATTCCAGGGGCGGCGATGGCGACCGGGGTGCAGGCGCAGGCAATGGAGACCATTTCGACTGGAGGAGGTGGTGTGGGCGGCGGTGGTCTTGCCGAAATTCGGGGGAATTCCTGCGGTGTCCACCAAAAATCCAGCGAAATTCTTCATAACCATTATGTAACTATTGTTAACCAATTATTTCGTCACTCTAACCAACCAATGGTAACGAAACTACTTCGTTACCAAAAAAATAGTAATGAAATCACAATTTTCGTTATCTAATATAATTGACGATGAACTTTAGTTAACAAAATATTTAGAACGAATGTTTCGTTACAAATTATCTTAGTTAACAAAATTTGAGGTTTTGATATCTAAATTATTCATTACTAAAAGTGTAATTTGTTGTAGTGGTTTCCAAATCTGGGTTATATTCTAAATTGAGCAAAAGAGCACTCAATTTATAGGGAAGGTTGCACCGGCCTTGTTGATGGGAAAGCTGCCGTGGACACTCAAAACATTGAACAAGTTTCACCTTCATTAATGAGCCCATAGCAGTTGTGATGGTAATTAATCAAACTCATGGGTGAATCACCATGTATCAAGCATCAACGGGGCCTTGTTTTATGCTTCAATTTTACCAACACATAATAGGCAATGAGGTGGCCTTTTGTAATTGCTCCAACAAACTATTTCTTGAGCATTCTTGACGGCAATTATGTGGCCTATTTCATCCACAAAATTCAAGGTATTATTATAACAAAATGTAATACTATTTTAATGATGAGAATAATGAACCATACAATATATAATTTTCATTTGATTGTTTTGAAGAAGCACGCTTGATTATTTTATTGACGACAATTGCAATTAAATTTAGCCTATGACTTTTCTTGAAAGCTATATATTTCAAAATATTAAAGCAATAAATAATTGTAAAAATTGGTGCCATTATGTCATTGATAAGACATTAACATTTAAAATTGGGTCTCGATCATTTTTATGTAATATGTATATATATATATATTAAATACATATTAGTAATAGAGTACAACGAATAATTGAAAATACACACAAATTCTTGAAGTTGAGGCACAAATATTTCGATCTTTAATTTTAAGGATATTTAAGTATGTATACTTCAATAGAATTTTCATTGATCTAACAGTAATCCTCTTATACTTTGAGTAACTCTGGTCAAGACGTTGAGTTCAAAACTCGACCCCAAGAACATACTCTTTCAACTAATAAAAACTCTCTTAAATGTATTCTTTCTATAAGTGCAAGACATGAAAAAAGAGGAATTCTCTCTTTTTATAAGTGTAGAGGATATTTAAAATATATTCATGGAGAACAATGTATACGTCATGGGGCAGAGGGGCACATAAGTATGTGTGTAACGGATTATTAAGTAGTAATATAGTTGAGGAGTGCCGTTAAAAACGGGTCAGAAATATAAATATAAGCACCACGAATAATGTGGTAATCTATAAAAATGCCATAAAAATATACAATTTTAATGAGAATGCTCTACAAGCCAACATTCGTAAAGGACTTTCATTCCATTCCACAAGAGTATTTGAGCAATATGGCCTTTAAAATCTTTGATCAAAAAGTACTTAACAAGTATTTGCTAAAAACTTAAACCTTGATAGGGGCAGACACCGAAAGGGAAAAGCATCATTATATTCTTTTTGGCAAGTTTGGCCAATAATGATACAATATATTACAAGTTGAAATGTCAATTGCCACATACATAAATATTTAGAAACCAAATCCATATAAAATTACAATATGTACTATTGTCAAAAGAACTTTTTACTCGTGTAAAATATTCAATATATTAAATAAATATGTCACCATATTCCGTAGCACTTTTCCTTTTTAATTTATATAGGTCAACTTTCATTTTATGTGGTGGCGAGTTTGTTTATTACCCTTCACAATTTCTTTTTTTCTTAATAATACAATTTAATATTGAACTTTTTCATATTTTTTTGTCAAAAGATCACCATCATCACTTATAATATAATTAAAAAAAATTTATTTAGAAATACCTCTAACATTTTCTTTATATAAAAATTATACTTCTATAAAAAAAATGCAAAGTGGGTAGTTTGATTGACAAGTGCTAGTTTATTGATAGTGAAAGAAAGTTGTTCTCCCTAAGTGGTGAGACATGCCTCTATTCATTAATATATTACATATTGTTGCTATTTTCATCTGAGTTTGTCTTAGATGAAATATCGATATATATCATGAATAGATGAGGAGATCAACGTGGATCATCTAAAGAATTCACAAAATAGGGCAAGAGCACAAGGATTGCTGCTTATGGAGTGGTACTATCAACTTCATCAAGCTATCACTGTGATAGACTTAACGATGATTGATTAAAATCATTGGATATATATCAAAATAAGTTAGAGAAGTGTCACTACCCATATAAAGGGCAATAATGGGATAGTTTTGAGTGATATGGATATATCGCCATTTCGATATGGCTATCTTCTATGTGAGATAGACATTGCTCAAGTGAGATGAATACTTGGTATTAAAGCACTAAGAGTTATTGGATACTCTAAAGTTTGCTATCACGCTCATGTATACATCATACGAATCCGTTTAACATTCCATGATCAAGATTATGTTCTTAGTTAGAAAAATGCCATGAAAGAGCAAAGAAAAGAAATACTAGCTATTATGGTTTATGAACACGCTGTAGAAAGTTGGATGTGCATTTTGTGTGTGCTCAACTAGTCCCGTGCTTAAGAATTATGATGGTGAGTTATCCTTAACGCAAATATTATGATGCGGTCAAGTAGATATTTAAATGGAATGGTCTAAGATTATTGGAGGCTATCTAGTTGGATGTACATTGAGATGCACGAGACCATTATTATCTTTGTCAATTAAGTGAGCACCAAGTATTGTTGGGACGCCAAGTATGTCCAAGTAGATATTACTAGTATTGGGCATCATTGAGTCATTCTCAGGCGTATTCTACAAGAGATGTTGTCGCTCATCCCTCTTAGTGGGCTTTTGTATGAAAATATGCTCCAAAGGTAATTAGCAATATGAAATTGTGTAGAATTTTTTTGTGAAGCCTTGGAGAATATATATGGTAACTGATGAGATATTATCATCATATGAATGGTACTAGATTTGAGATGTGAATGCCACCACGCTTAGATTGGCCCACTTACACAAGTAATCGACCTGGCGTTGTGGTAGCGAGCAGGATGAGACTTTAAGATCATGTTGCACAAGTTTGTGAATGATCACCTTCGCACTTGGAGTAGTGAAGAAGGTTATATATTTAACTTTTATGGTCGCCTTAGCTTAGGGGCTAAAATGAGATATGTATGGTTAATTATGAAGCATGTCTAAACTTCATAAAGCCTATTTATAGCTGAACACATGACTGTTAGAAGGCATTTTTGTAATGTTTGTCTAGTAGTGCGCAAGTAGGCGCTCAGATAGTGACTGTATTAAGGTTCATATGATGTTTAGAGCATGGCATGCCAAAATTAAGAGGGAGCTCCATCATAGCATGTATGTATATTACATGTGCTTAGAGATGACCTCCTATGGGAAGTGACTGAATGGGCCCCTATTTCATCACTATGTGAGTCCGTATTATTTTTCCTTATACCCTTTGGGACTCTGGACTATGTCAAGAGGTGCAAGTTAGTTTTATGATGCTACTTTAGCATGTATCCAATTGTCATGAATGATTCGGTCTATTGGAGCATGTCTAGGAAAGCAGTCAAGCCCAAGCTAATTAGCATGAGAGGCCAAGCAAGAACTAAGTCGGCAACGCACTTGTGTTCTGTGGTTCATTGCTCGAGCAACTAAGTCGAATATGTTTTGACTAGTCATGAACATAGATACATAGCAGAAGAGTCAATGCATGTTATATTTTTATATTGAGGGATTAGAGATGCTTTGATCTAGTACGACTACTTGGTATGGAGTACACAATGAGTTCCTAGAGTTGTAGAACTATATTAGTTTGGTGGTAACTTAATATAACTTCCTCAATATTTTTCCCTTCTTACTTGGTCGCATGCCTTATTCCTTGCATGAAAGAAAGGACGTGAGATTGAGAAGTTCTATGCAATGAGATTCGAGGAGATTGAGTCAAATATGGATGAGCGGGATATGAAACAAACTAGGATAAATTCCAATTATTTGAGTGCATCCATAATTATTATGAATTGACGTTATCTATGTGAATTAACACTATTGATGTGATCAATACAATCAATGTGGATTGCTATAATCTTAAATTTGAGTGGGGTATAGAATTCCTTAGGCATGCCAATGGGTAGAGTAAAACCCTATCCATACCCAAACCTAATGCATACCCTTAAAAGTATTTGTTTACCCTACCCTACTCGGACCTAGTCTAAGACCCGACGGGTTTAAACTTCGGGTCAACTAGACAAACCCAAAATTTCTTTCAACTTTACTTCAATATGTGTGTGTGTATGTGTGTGTGTGTATATATATATATATATATATATATATTTCAACCTATTAGATTGAAAATTTTAAATGAATTAACGAAATAATTCATCACAAATTTAAATTTATGACAAATTTTATTTATCAAAAATTAATCAGTAAATATCTTATTACTGATCATTATTTAATTTTATTTTAATAAAATTTCGTTATAAAATTATTGTAAATGTTCATATATGGATCTTAACTTCAAAAATTAAAAGGTCCAAATTAATCCCTCAATACAAAAACAAATTATAATATTTAAATTTCAATTATAAATTAAATATTTATATATATATAATATAAATAATATATTACATATATATTACACACACGCACACATACACAGAGCCCACATTCAAACACACACAACGCAGCATGCACTCACACTGACACACACACACACACACAATACATATTCACAAGCACACACAACATAGCACATATTCACATACACACGCAACACATCACACACACAATCAAACACATACAAAGATTTGAAATACCACACACACACACACACACACACACAAAAAAATTTGAAATTTGGGAATTAAGACTAAAAAAATTGCAAATTGAAATTAACGTATAAAACTGAAAGCAAGAATTTTACAAAATAAAAAAAAGAATAGTAAGAATATCCATTGGGTATCATTATCTATCGGGTATAAACAAGTAAGACCCTATCCTAACCTATACATTAGTATCATTATGGGTTTGGGTAGGGTACTGGTAGATTTTAAAATTTTAGGGTACTAATCGAGTATGAATACAGAAGAAATGGATTTAGATAAGGTAAAACCATATCCATTGACAGACTTAGAATTTTTAAGTGGAATAGGATTCAAACCACTCAAATTTAAGATTGTAGCAATCCACATTAATTGGACGGATTTTTCTCTCGTTATGAGAGCGTGTGTTTTCTCTCGTTGTTGAGGGTCGGCACCTTTTTGACGTCTTTTTCTTTCTAGATTTTTTCGAGTTTCCCAAACCTGTTTTTTCACCTTGATTTGCATCTTATTTTTTTCTATTTCTGTGCTTTTCCCTATCTACCTTTTTCTAAGTACCTCTTCAGGTAAGACGGCACATTCCAAATCTGCAGCACGCCAAGCGGTTCTCTTCGGTGGACGATTCGAGTATATCATCAATAGCTGACTAGGATAGAACTAGACAAGGAGATCGAAAGGATGACTAGGGTTCTGGGGTTGACAGAGGGAGAGTGGGGTGGCAATGATGTACCATTGGAGGCGTAGAAAGGAGGGGTGGCAGATGACTCTTTCTATTTTGCGGGGAAGGTACTGACATCAAAAAGTTTCAACTTTGAGTTCTTTAGTAGGACCATGACAGCAGTGATGCGGCCATTAATGGGGATGGAGATGAAAGCCATTCAAGGGAACCGTTTTCTCATTCGCTTCAACCTGCAGTGGACAGACGCAGGATAATGGAATGGTCTCAATGGGCGTTCGAGAAGAACCTCATAGTACTAAAAGTCATGGACGTCAATAAGGACCCCTTGGCAACTAACCTAGACTAGTGCGAATTTCACATCCGAATACACAACCTGCCCCTAAGCAAGATGACGAGGGGGATGGCGGAGTATATCGGAAACAAGATTGGGCGTTTTTGAGCCATTGACTTCAGTTCGGGGGGAAGATGTGGGCCGATAGTCTGTGAATTCGAGCACTTGTAAACATAACCATACCACTAAAACGGGCTCTCTGTCTACGAGGACCAAGTGGCGATGAGTTAACGGTTTCGTTTACTTACGAGAAACTACAGAACTTCTGCTATCTATGTCGAATCTGCAGCCACATACAGAAATTCTGCCCATTGCAATTGCAGGAGGGATTCGAAGACCCAGGGCTTGATACGCCTTACGGGCCTTGGTTGAGAGCGATACCGTCTGAACAACGAGTTCGCCGGCGGCCGGGATTGGGGGGTGACGATGCCGCAGTTCTCACTGGATAAAGGAAAGAAGATCGCGGATGATTTGGATAATCACGAGATTCGGGGATCGGATGTTAGCAAATCACAAGTTCCCTTTCTTGAACATCAACAAATCCCACCAAATTAGGTACCTGCATCAGGCCCACTTCTTACGACTTCTTTTCAAACTTCTAGCCAACCATCAAAGCCCTACAACGTCACTCTACAACCTGGGCTCCTCGACCTCACCTAATGGACATGAGCCCATAAATGAAAATAATCCACCTATGTACACCAGGCCCACTACTGCAACTATGGAGTGGGCTATAATCCCAGCCTGTGTAGACCGATCACCGACCCTTAACCAGCCCAAACGAGACAACCCACACAACCTCTACCCATTAAAAGTAAAACACCTGCACCTTGCAAACCAAGCCTTCCCCCAGTCGTAAACTAGCCCAAAAAGTGCACTCAAACACTCTCACTGATATAACAAAACTTCAGCTTAGCCCAGCAATTTCAGACCTGCATCTTTTTAATATTCACGTATGGCAAGAGGGACATGCAACAACTTTTGCTTCTGGTACCACTATTGATAATACCACTATGCATTCCCAGGGACGACGAAAGATTAAGGCCATCCAAAAACAACCCCAAAAACAAAGGAACACAGTGACAGAGGAACGAAACAAAGAACAAATAATGAGGATTGATGTGGATGAATCATTGGCGGAGGCTACGATACAGCCCCGCCGACAGCCATGATCGCCTTTTGTTGGAATTGCCAAGGGCTGGGGGGGGGGGCCTCAGGCAATTCGTGGGCTGGATAGCATTATCCAGCGATATTACCCCCCACTGATCTTCCTCTCGAAAACTAAATATACTAATTCCAAGTTTGAGAGATTGAAGATCAGACTGGGATATTTTGGAATTTGTGTTGAAGCGTCAGGACAGAGCGGGAGTTTGGGATTACTTTGGAAACGCGACATTGTGGTAACAGTCCTTGGTTATTTGAGACACTTTATTGATGCACATGTTAACCATGAACCGGGTGGAGCGGACTGGAGGTTCACAGGGTTCTACGGGCATCCGGACAACCAATTTAAGCATGTATCATGGGAATTGCTAAAGAGACTGAAACATAGACGCTTAGCCCCTTGGTTAGTCGCGAGGGATTTTAATGAAATATTGACCAATAAGGAAAAACAAGGTGGACCACTAAGACAACTGAGATATATCAACGCTTTTGAGATATGGTAACGGAAATGGATCTGCTTGATTTGGGTTATTTGGGGTCTCTCTTTACATGGTGTAATCGAGGACCGACACCCAATACTATACACGAAAGGTTAGATAGAGCCCTTGCGAATGAGAGATGGATTCGACGGTTTCCATTAGCATGGGTAACGAATGTGGAATCGACCTATTCGGACCATGCAATGGTGCTTATTAAACTCACCCCAAAGCCGAATAGAATCAAAGTGGGGAGGAAACCATGGTGATTCGAGGCAATGTGACTATCAAGGATGGAGTGTGCTCGGGTTATTGAAGATAACTAGGTTCCCAAAACCCAATCAGGTTCGAGCTTAAAACAGGTCACAGATTGCATGGCAAATTGTCGACTTGGGCTAATTAAGTGGAGCTGTGAAACTTTCCAACATCCAAAGAAACGAGTTAAGGAATTGGAGAGGAAACTAGAGGAATTGAGAAATGATACTATCACAAGAGAGACTTTAAATGAGGAAATAGAAGTGCGTAAGGCGTTGGACGAGGCACAACATAATGAAGAGATCATATAGAAACAATGGGGTAAGGCGTTGTGGCTCAAGAAGGGAGATCTTAATACATCCCTCTTCCATGCGAAGGCATCTCATAGATATGCTAAAAACTTGATTTCGGGGTTGAGGGATCGTCAGGGAGTTTGGCGTGAAAGGGTCAGGAAGTTATGGAGATCATATCAAAATATTTTGCCGAGACTTTCGCTAGCAAGAGAGTACGAGAGTCAGATATTGATGATATTCTGGATATTGTTAGACCGAGGATTGACACGGAAATGCTTGCAGGTTTAGAGTCGCCATATCCTCTTAAATTAGAATGGAATTTTATACATGCCGTACTTGTCAAACTTTGCTTTCCGTCTCGGTGTATTGAATTGATCATGGATTGTATCACAACGGCTACGTTCTCTTTTATGCTGAACGGATCCTATTTTGGTTTCATTACTCCTCAACGGGGGATCCGTCAGGGAGACCCCTTGTCTCCTTACTTATTTTTGTTCTGTGCAGAAATCTTGAGCTGCTTACTACAGGAAGAAGAAAGAAAGAATAACATTTAGGGTATCGCAGTAAGCAGACGAGGACCTAAGATTTCCCACCTCTTGTTTGCGGATGATACATTCATTTGTTGTAAAGCTTCGGCCAAGTCCATTGCTTGTGTCGGGAGGGTGCTTGATAGATATGCCAAGGTATCGGGCCATGAGGTGAATAGACAGAAATCCACAGTGGTATTTAGCAAGAACTTGGATCTTCATGAACAAGCGCGGTTGGCAGCGCTGGTTGGAGTGGTTAGAATCGAGAGTCATGAATTCGACTTGGGGTTGCCGGCACTAGCAGGCAGGTCAAAAAAGGCTCTTTTCAGCTCCATTAGGGATCGAGTGTGGAGGAGAATCCAAGACTGGTCTGAAAAAAACTTGTCCTCCGCCGGGAAAGAGATTCTGATCAAATCGGTTATCCAATCGATACCGATGTATGCGATGTTAGTTTTCAAGCTTCCCACCAAGTTTGTGGAGAAAATCGAGTCTATGACATGGTAGTTTTGGTGGAGTAGTCGTGGTGCGAACAAAATACATTGGCTCTCGTGGCATGAGTTGTGTAAAAGCAAGAGGGATGGGGGCCTTGGGTTTCGTGACTTGGCATATTTCAACCAGGCACTACTGGCGAAACAAGGCTGGCGTCTTGTCACTTACCCTGATAGTTTCATGGCGCGAGTTTTGCAGGCTAAATATTATCCGGATGGTGATATCCTTCGAGCAAAGTTGGGGTTTAGACCTTCTTTTACATGGCGAAGTATCTGGTAATCGATTCATGTGGTGCACGCAGGGCTGAAATGGCGACTTGGGGATGGCTTGAAGGTGGACATCTGGTCCGATCCATGGTTGAATAGGCCGTCCACGTTTCAACCTATAACACCTAAGCCTTCAACCACAAATCTGATGAAAATCACCCAGCTTATAAATGAGCAAAATAGGTGCTAGAAACGGGATTTGCTGGAGTTTGTTTTTTAGCCTATTGATGTTACCGAGATCGACCGAATTCCGCTTGGCAGGGTTGCTAGGGATGACAAGTTATGTTGGCATTACTCTAAGAATGGGGAATTTTCTATAAAGAGTGCGTACCAAGTCATTATAGCCTCAAGTGGTGAAGGTGAATCTTCTTCGAACCAAGGAAAGTCAAGGGCTTGTAAGCGAATTTGGAACACGCCTATTCCTCCGAAGGTGCGAGTGTTCGCATGGCGAGCCCACATGACCATTTTACCTATGACCTATAACTTACGATTGCGGCATCTCGAGACGGATGCGTATTGCCCGTGGTGTAGATCAGCGAATGAGACCATTTTACATGCATTTAGGGACTGCCACTTCGCAAGGCAGGTGTGGGCGCTCTCGGGACTGCCGTGGAGGATCATCAACGCTGGGGACCAAAAAGACGGATGGATTGCGAAAACGCTCTTGAAATTGGACAAAATTGAGGGAGGTTTTTTCTTAATAACCTTCTGGGCATTATGGTGGAACAGGAACAAAGCAGTTCATGGGGAGGCTCCCCTGCAACCGGGGGATCTCATTGCTTACGCGAAAAATTACTACGTCAGTTTTGGGGCCACTATGACCTCTGTAAGACAAGCAATGGCATTGGATCACACCCACAGATGGAGGCCCCCGCAGCCCGGGACGGTGAAGCTGAATTTTGATGGGGCGTTGTTTGATGCAACCCGCGAAGCAGGAGTTGGTGTAGTTGCACGTGATAGCGCAGGAGTGGTTTTAGGCTGGAGCACGCACAGATTCCCGAACATTGAAGACCCCCTCCATGCCAAAGTGTTAGCAGCAGGGCTTGCCGTGTGCTATGCAACAAGCCAACCATGGACCCGAATAGTTCTCGAAGGGGATTTCGCAGCACTGATGCAGAGCCTTCGCCAGAGGAGGGATGATCGATCAAGGCTAGGCGAGCTGATCTTGGATATTATTGATAGTTTTCTCGTTTTTGATTCTTGTCTTATTTCCCACGTTTGCCCTGAAGGCAATAAAGTGGCCCACGTTTTGGCTAGGAACGCGATTGCTTCTTCAGAAGGATCGTCGAATATTCCTGCTTTTCTTGTTCCTTTTGTGAATCTTGAGTTCTTGAGTTAATAAATGAGTTCTTTTGCTTTCGAAAAAAAAAAATGCAATCCACATTAATTGTGTTGATTACATCAATGGTGTCAATCCACATAGATAATGTCAATCCATAACAAATATAAATGCACTCAAATAATTGAGACCTATTCCAGTTTGTTTCACTGAGAAAAAAGAAAACATAGGTTCCGGAAGTTTGTAAAGAATGACAAAACAAAGGGCCAATTAGGAGTTGAGAAGGATTTACACTACAGTTTGTAGTTAAAAAGAGCAAAAAAGAAATTCAAAAAAACAAAAAAAATTGCTCTATGGTGATAGATTTTGGTCTCACATTATTGCTAGCCATTGCTTAATCATATTTGTTATGTCTTACTACCAACTCTTGTGGGCTTATCCTATTTTAAGAATCCTAATTAGTTGGCAATCTAAGTCTTCCATTTCTTTTTATAGGTCTCAACATTTTGGTTTGCTAAACCATTAAAACCAAACATATATTACACTAAATGGCAGACGAAAAGAGAGTAGTTCTTCATGGATTTTGGTCCAGCGCTTATGTAAAGAGAGCAGAACTTGCTCTCAAAATCAAAGGCATCCCCTTTGATTATGTAGAAGAAGACTTGAGAAACAAAAGTGATTTGCTCCTCAAATATAATCCTGTGCACAAAAAAGTCCCTGTGCTTGTTCATAATGGGAAAACAATTGTTGAATCCCTTGTCATTCTTGAATATATTGACGAAACATGGAAGAATGAACCTCGGCTCTTGCCCGAAGATCCCTATGAAAGAGCAAGAATTCGATTCTGGGCTGGTTGCATCCAACAGGTAATGTCATAATTTCATCTAAAGTACCTTAGATAAGAGTCGAGATGATTCTTAAGGTCGTCTGAGCGGAAGCAGAAAATTTTCTTTTGGAGAGATTAAATTTGTATAAAATATTAATGGTAATTAATTATACGGCTTAAGGGTCAAATTGGTTTTTAAGGGTTCGATTGACAAATGCACTAGAAATTATTGTTATGAACTTATTATCTAAAAGGACGAAGTCCGTTATGTGGAGTGGGAAGATTCCAATAACAAACATATGATGCTTAAGTCAATAAAAAAAATGAATAAGTAAATAGAATTTGTAGAGATATAATTGGAATAGAGAAGTGTATTGCATGCTCATATGTGGTGGGCCCATATATGCAACACTTGCAATTTGAGAAAGAGGATGTTTGAAAATGCAAGACAAAACATTTTAGTGGTTTCGGCTAGTTTCAAGCGCATTTGAGTGTTTGATTTTATAGATTTTGCTAATTTTCATTCCAAAAGAGCTAGAAGCCAAGAAGCAGCTTTGGACCAGCTTTTAACTGCTTATTTATTTATTTATTTGTAAATACAAACAAGTTCATTTACACAAATTTATACTTTTCAACTTTTTATTTTATATTTTATTTTATTTTTTTTCAAACGCATGACTACTACTACTCCTCCTACTCTCCACTTATTTTTCCACAAAACAATCAATTATTTTTATTATTTCAACTTTTTCTACAATTTTAACATTTCCAAACACTCCGGAGAAATTGTATTTCTGATCATTACACACTTATTCAGTTTTAACCTTTATATCATCACCGGAGGCAACCTCATCTTAATAATTTAGATATATTTTTATAACCGTATATCGTTTTCAAAATTTTAGCGCGAAAACACCAAAATTTTCCCTCGCATGATACCCATTTTTATTCGTACAGATAGTGGGCAGCATGGGGAAAGTTTTCAATTCGGAGGGGAAAGAAGCTGAGGACAAAGCTTGTCAAGAGATGTTTGAGAAATTGGACGTGTTAGAAGAGGGCATGAACAATTTTATTTCGGAAAATACAAGAACCATTAATAATTGTGGTATTAAAAATATGGATCTTTTGGACATCATGATAGTTACATCACTTGGTACCTTCAGGGCTCAAGAAGAATGTCTTGGTTTCAAGATTATTGATCCTGAGAGGCATCCTTTGATTTTCGAATGGGTCACTACTCTAATGGAGGTGCCTGTGATCAAAGAGATGCAGCCACCACACCACAAGTTTGTTTCGTTGTTGCAGCGGATCATGCAAAATGGCGTAAAGCTTCCCACCAATTGAGCTGCTGAAATTTTGTATCAAAGGGCCTATTTTGATGGGTTAAACAAAAAAAGAAAAAAAGGGTTTTCAATTCTCACGCATATGGGTCTTTATTTTACTTTGTTAGTAGTTTGTTCTTCTACTGTATAGTTGGTTGTTTCTTTGTATTTGATAGTTATTTGAATTGATAATTAATTGTGAGGTTTAACCTTTGAAATGTATTGTACTCCTCTCAAAAAAAAAAAAAAAAAAAAACACTTTTCAAGTTGTGTTTTTTAAAGTAGAGATTTTTTTAAATCAAATAATTTTACATTTGGATGTCGTAATTAAAAGTGTTTTAAAATATGCTTTTATTTAAAATTACTCTGGATAGCTTTAAAAAAATAACTTTTAGACTTTTGTCCTGACTTCTGCTTTTT
Organism: Petrea volubilis; assembly: GCA_026212405.1. Lineage (NCBI taxonomy): Eukaryota > Viridiplantae > Streptophyta > Magnoliopsida > Lamiales > Verbenaceae > Petrea > Petrea volubilis. The sequence goes on along the minus strand of CM047871.1, from coordinate 21,031,042 downwards.
ATAAAAAGTTCATCCAAACACTTTTTTTTTTACTTTAATATTTTTTTTTTCAAAAAATAAGTGTTTCCCGTTTAAAAGAAGCCCATCCAAATGGGATCTAAATTGTATCTGCATTGTCTTTGTTGATTTGTACCTCCACTTTAGTGAAATTGCAGAATTTGTGTCTTGAAGTTTGTTGGTTTATGCTTATTGGTAAAGACTTAGCACAACTTTGCGGCTTGCAATGACGCATTGTCTCAATGATAAGGCAGAAGTCCTTTAGCCGAAAAGTTAAGATTTCAAGCTTTTTCGAATCTCATGAATATGGAATGGTAGTTTATGTTACTGTATGATAGTTCTTTTGCATATGATAATTAGTGATAGTTGATACAACAAGTTGTTTATTTATGTGAAAGTGTCGTTTTTGTAAACGATAATTGATAGTTGATATAACAATTTCTTTATTTATTTGAAAGTGTCGTTGTAATCATTTAATATTTAATAAACCATTTTCTAACAGGAAAAAAACAAAATGAAAAAAAAAATGCAACTTTACCACTTCAACTATATGATATGTCTTGTTTACCTTTCTAGTCTAAGAAGAAGAACATATATTTGTCTCCAACGATTAAGTTTCAATTTGAATAGGTTCAAAAAAAGTGCTTCTCGATATATATAATTATGAAGTCATTCTTAAATATCTTGCGGAAATAATTAGTAAAAAAGACTAAAATTGAGATAATTTATAAAAATATATTTTACAATTACCTTCTTTTTGGCAAATAATTTTGGCCAATAATGATATATATTAGAAGTTGAAATGTCAAATCTCATGCACTTAAAAATTTAGATGTCCAATTCCATATAAAATAATATGTATCAGCGTCAACAATCTTTTTACTCGTCTAAGACATTTTATTTAGTTAATATATTTGTTACTATACTCTGTAGCAGTACCTTACCTTTTGTGTTTGTAAGGGTTCATTTTCCTTTTACATAACGTTGAGTGGGGATGGAATTAGAAATTTTATTTAATGGATAAGGTCAAATTTTTATAAAATATTAAATATATTTTCATAATTCAAGAAATTTTAGATCGATAAGTTGAGGAAGGGCGGGGTTGGGGGTGTGGGGATGACAACCTCTAGCCTGCCTTTACTTTGTATGGTGCCGAGTTTATTTATTGAATGAGATGTACGATTCAATTGGAATATTTAAAATAGTGAGAACTGAGAAGAGTCTGACAATATCTAAGTTGGACGCGCAAATAATAATTTCTTATTATCTGGAGGTGTTTGATCACGCTTATAAACTACTTAAAATATCTTAAAAGATGTTTGAGAGCTTATAAGATGTGGTGGACTGTTTGACAAAATTTTAAGGGAAGGAGCTTATAAGCTCCTAAAATAAGATGCTTAGGAGCTTATAAGGTCTTTTTAAAAAAAATAATGAGAAGCTAATTTATTTTATAAGATCCTACCAAACTCCATATTTTCAATCAAATTAATTATAATTTTGCTATTACTAACATCTTATAAGTTATACACCATCTTAATTATCCAAACACATTGATAGTTTATTTTTAAAATAAGATCCAATATTTTATAAGCTTCTAAAACATCTTATAAGATTTAGGAGCTTATAAAATGTGTCAAATAAACTTATCCAAACACAATCTTGTGGGCTTATCCTATTTTAAGAACTAATTAGTTGGCAATCTAAGTGGGGGTTGTTTATTATTAGGTAGAAAAGGAATAAAAAAATTAACATTAGGTATCTTATATATACTATAAGAAAATGAGTAAATTGGAAATAATTTGACAAGTAATAAAAAAAAGGTTGTCATTAATTATATACATTTAGTGAGAAAAATATTATCACGTCGCAAAATAATGTCAAGTAGTGACAATATAGTGTCTAAATTATCACCAACGACAATTAGTAATACATCGATGGTGACAATTTAGTGATAATGCAATCTCATCATAAAATCACAATAACAATTTATTTTGTCATCAAGTTGTCACTATAAGTATACCACTAATCATTAATTGTGACAATTAAAACATAAATTGTTGTCACCATTGAGTGATACCGTGAAAGAATAAAAATTATTGTCACTAAAAAAATTTAATTAGTGGCAATGTAGAATATATTGTCGCCCAATATAAATATTACTAACAACTTTTATATTACTACTTTTATATTTTGTCACTAATATTACTTTCTCTTATAGTGTTGTTTTATCAGAGTACCTACTACTTGTTGTTTACCTGAAAACTAAGGTTCTAATTACATGTGTGAGGTTCATTAGGCCAACCTATCTTATTTGTTCACTTTTTAAGTTATTTATTAATCTTTATTAGATATATTAAATATTTGGTCAATCAAAAAATTATGTATATATATTTGATTACATTTTAGGAAACAAATTTTAATAACATTAATTATAAGTTATATTAATTTCAACCCGTCTCTTATTTTAATGTTTTTATTAATTTCTATTAAATGTACTTTTTCAATCAAATATATCAATAAAAAATTGATTAGTACGTAAAATATCTTGGACAGTTAAAATGAATAGTAAATAGTTTATTTTTAAAAAGTTCAACTTGCATGCTAATATATTAATATGCAACAACTGATAGTAAAATTATAATTGAAGTAATTAATTGATTAGGTAGTTTACTATGTACATTGTACATCATAATATCAAATATAAATTTGCATCTATATTATTATGCCAGCAGAAATTATTTTTAGTATTATTCAAATGATGTTAGTCATTATACATTATATGTATTTCATACCTCAGTAGTCACGTACAAAAAATATGGTCATAAAATATGAATTAATCTTTTATTTTTTTGTCTATTTCTCATTACTGGAGTGGAAATTAATAATTTGTTGTAATAGTTAAAAAAAATTAGAAAATCAATAAGAAGTTTATAATTCAAATAAATAGATAAAATTATTTTGTTATACAACGTACAAATTAGATAATAAATACAAATGCACATATATCTTATAATTTAAATGTAAATTACTCTTAGTGTTGCTGGAAATATACCAACACTATACATTACCTTCATCTTATACATCATCAACCATGTTGTAAAGTCATAAAATATAGAATTGAGATTAATTAAGATTTAAAAGTTAAAATTTAAGATTGAAAACCATATGACTATTCAAAACATAAAATTTTGTTTTTTTTTTAATTAAACAAATAAAAAATATAAGTTAATACTTTTTATTATTTTTATGTTAAATAAATAAATGATTTATAGTTTGCTAACTTATGGCATATCGATTTTATGTAAATAAAATTAAGGTTTGTTTACTTCTATATACATTTTCTAATAATAAAAGTATATTTATTTTTCCAAATCGATGTCTTTTAAAATTGCGAATTCAATAACATCAATGTATGATATAATGAGACTAGGAAAAAAGAGTGAAAAATCTTTTGTTCAGAAAGTCATAACATGTTCATAATAGTGAGTGTGTGCGTGTGTGGGGGTCCTTCCGGTTGACATCTCTAGGGTGTCCCGAGTTGATTGTAATCGAAAAAAAAAACCTATTGCATTTAATTAATTGAGTAAACTCTATATAATATTTATCCAATTATACCATAAGTTGCCATTTAATTTGTTTCTGCAGGTTGGCTTTCAAAAATTTCGGTTCGGTTTTTTTAATCAGTATTTTTAATTCTTTTTTTTTTTGTATTAAAAACTGAAAATGAATCACTGTTAAAATCGAACCGGACTGAATGAATTGGTTTCATGTTAAAAACCAAAAAATCGAATCGAACCAATTTGGTTCGATTTTAACCAAATGAACTCCCACTACAAGAAAACAGACAAAAACCAACGGAATTTTCCTACGGAAAACCTACGGAAAGAATCTCTTGCAAATACCAACAGAAATCCTACGGAAGTTCGTAACATGAAATTCCATTGGTAACCCGTAGGAAATTTTGCAATGAAAATGGTGGGAGAAATAATGCCATTTTTACCAAGGGATTACAGAGGGAATTTTCCCTTGGTAATCGCGTTCAAAATTTTTCGAGGGATTTCCAACTGATTTTCCCTTAGTAATTTTCTTTAATTTGTTAGCGAGGGAAAACCAAGGAAATATTCCCTTGGTAATCTCGTTCAAAATTTAACAAGCGATTATCAAGGGAATTTTCCCATGGTAATCTCCTTTAATAAATTTCCCGAGGTAAAATCAAGGGAATACTCCCTTGGTAATCTTGTTCAAAATTTACCAAGGGATTTCCAAGGGATTTTTTCCTTGGTAATCGCCTTTAATAAATTTTTCGAGGGAAAACCAAGGGAATTTTCCCTTGGTAATCTCCTTTAATAAATTTCCCGAGAGAAAACCAAGGGAATATTCCCTTGGTAATCTTGTTCAAAATTTACCAAGGGATTCCCAAGGGATTTTTCCCTTAGTAATCGCCTTTAATAAATTTCTCGAGGAAAAATCAAGGGAATTTTCCCTTGGTAAGCACGTTCAAAATTTTTCGAGGGATTCCAAATGGATTTTTCCCTTGGTAATTTTCTTTAAAAATTTAGCGAGGGAAATTCGAGTGAATATTCCATTGGTAATCTCGCTCAAAATTTACCAAGGGAATCCCAAGGAAATTTTTCCTTGGTAATTTTCTTTAAAAATTTAGCGACGAAAAACCGAGGGAATATTCCCTTGGTAATCTCATTCAAAATTTACCAAAGCAATCCCAAGAGAATTTTTCCTTGGTAATCTCCTTTAATAAATTTTCCGAGGGAACACCAAGAAAATATTTCTTTGGTAATCTTATTCAAAATTTACCAAGGATTACTGAGGGATTTTTCCCTTGGTAATATTTTTTAACAATTTTTTTTGAATTGATTTTTTTTTATGATTTTTTTTAACAAGTTTTGAATTTATGTATGATTTAAATATAATTTTAATTTTTAAAAATTCTTTTTTTGCAAAATTCTATATGTAAATTAATACATATCCTTATTAATATTATAATTTATACTATCTTTATAATTTATTAATATTATAATTTATACATATCTTTATTATAATTAATTTCTCTCTGTCCTCTCATTACTCATATTTAATCTCCGTCTTCTCGATTGAATTAAGAGAATATTTTTAGCAATTCAAAAATTAATATTAAATAAATTGAATAACAATAACAAGAGGATCCTGTTTTCTATAATATCCACTCTCATATTTGGCCATTTTCATCTACCAAGCTGAATAACAATAAAACGAAGAAGAAGTTAAAAAAACAAGCTACGAAATGATTAGACCATTTCTAATCCCATAGAATCATTTATTTTTATAGTTAAAAAATTGAAATGAACTGATAATTGATGATTTATTTGTAAATTTTACCTTTAAATATTCAATTAAATCATCAAATAATCAAATCAGTCAAATTTACAATTAAATTATTACTAAATAAATCAGTTCAATTTTAACTATAAAAGTAAAAGACTTCTAAAAAATTAAAAATCATCAATTACGAAATCAGTCATATTTTAACCATACACGTAAATCAGTCATAAAATGTTCTTCAATTATCAATATTCTCTGCTGAGCAGACAAGAAACAGCATTAGAAACGTGTGCAGTGATAACAATTAATATCTAATTCGTCTATCTATCATTGAGTCTTTCTTCAGACTACCCACCCACTCTTCTGATTCGATCTGATTTTTCAGAATACTTGATTTTGGCCACTCTATTTAATATAGCATCCAAGCAAGAATAGCTAGTCAACATCTAACAAAAATGGCAGAGGAAAACAGAGTAATTCTTCATGGATTTTGGGTTAGCCCTTATGTTAAGAGAGTAGAGCTTGCTCTCAAAATCAAAGGCATCCCCTTTGATTATGTAGAAGAAAATTTAGTAAATAAAAGTGATTTGCTCCTCAAATACAATCGTATTCATAAGAAAGTCCCCGTGTTTGTTCACAATGGCAAACCTATTGTTGAGTCTCTCGTCATTCTTGAATATATCGACGAAACATGGAAGAAAGAGCCTCGGCTCTTGCCTGAAGATCCCTATGACAGAGCACAAGTTCGATTATGGGCTACTTGCATTCAACAGGTAAGGTATCTTAACTAGGCCTTTTTAAAAATTTATAATTTCAGAATTATAAATGCTTACGGAGGTATAAGCTTTTAGATCTTGGTTTAGAAGTAAGTTTCTTGGGCGTCATAAAAGACCCATTTGGATAGAATTGAACAAAAAAAAAAAGAGAAATGCCATTGCATGGTAGCACCTCTGTTTTCTTGCTAGGTAGGTAGTTTTTACAACACTTAGATTATATGCGAAATCTAGAAAGTCCCTTTCCATAAAAAGCTTGACTTAGCTCACTAAGCGGATAACCCTTAGTCCTTCCCGGTTGGTAGAGAAAAGAGTAGGATCTACAAGTTGAGAGTATGCTCGGACAAGTGGGCTAAGCAGAACTACTAGTAACGGGATTTGCCTACAATATGAGGAAGGGGAATGGAACTCTTTTTCGTTGCCCTGGCTTGGTGCACAAAAGAATAAAAGCAACCAAGTGACCTGAGATCCAACACGGACATTATTGATTATTTATTCAATTTTAAATCATGAAAGTGCCTTTTGTTCTTGTTGCGTCACTTCAAATTTGCTCCTTTTCGGGTATGCTGCCCCGTGAGCAAAGCAAATGAACAAAAAGCTATTCCACTATAACAAAATAAAAAATAGTAAAATTATAAACATTCTGTGAAAGTCAAATGTTGTACTGACTATTGATTTGTTAGAGATAATGAATTTTAATTTATAATATCATCGATTCAATATAAATTTATTAATGCTCCATAATTTTGTGGAATATTGAAAATAAATGTTGATCAACAAGATAAGGAAAGTATCAATTAAAGTAATAATTAAGAGAAGAAAGACAATTTTAGATATTTTTTTTCGATAATAGACAATTTTAGATATTTTTTTTTGATAATAGACAATTTTAGATATTAATTTAATTTTGTCCATGCATCTAAAGTCACAGAGACGGATATACCATTTTAAATCTTATCAGATTTTAATTTTATATTTCGCGATTACAACGTTGTGCGTGAACATATATAACTTGGTTGGTTAAATATAAAATGCATATCATATATAATAACTGATATAATTCAAATAACATTATAAGTAATTTTTATGTAAAGATATATGCACATTTATATTAGATATTATAGCTAGATCATACGAAGTATTACATAATTTTTCGATTTATTTAATTGAATTGTAAATATAGTATAGATTTTTTAAATTTTTACATATAAGTATATTAATTTTTAAGTTAATTATTTTAAAATAAATTATTAATCTAGACTCCTATAATGAATTTTAGTATAGAAACACAATTATAGGAGTCAAAGAAAAGTAAAAATAAATAATTGTGCTTAAATCAATAGATACTAAAATTCGTTTAATATTGGTAATCACCGTTTCCCGGCAACGGCGCCAAAAACTTGTTGTGAATTTTCCGCAAGTGTACGGATTGTTCAAGTAATAAAGTGAAAGTAAGAGTATCGTTCCCACGAGGAAGGAACGGGCTACCAAGCACCAAACTTATAAATTTTCTATTGTTTAAGTGTGGGGGGATATAGGGATTTCTGAGTTTCACTTTATATATTGCTTGTGTGAGAGGTTTTATCATCTTGGAACATGCATTAAAAGGCTAAAGTGGTTTTGAGCATAGGAAGTAGAACTTTCAGGATGTTGATTTTGAGCATTATTTTGGAAAAGTGTCTTGCCCGCATCTATTGAACTTGTTTGTAATAGGTGCATATGAGAAATTATGTGTTTTCTCACTTTACTTGTGAATTTTGGATAGAGCATTTGTGTTCAAGGCTCTATGACTACACATGTTGAGAATAAGTTATTGAAGTTTGGCTTGATCACTGTTAGCCTATAAAGAAGGTGAGTCACGTACAAGTAATCTTTCTATGGCTAGTCCGAAACACGTTTTAAGTGATTAGATTAGTTTCCTTCTTGATTGTTTCGTACTAAATTTCTTAGTATTCTATTAATTTTCATGGGTTGTGGAAAAAAAAAAAAAGAAAGAAAGAAGAGAGAAAAGATGAGTTGTATGTTGACTGAGTAACCGGGTACATACATCACAAATGTGTGTCCTCACATAAAAAAGTTGCGTATATGCTCTTGAACAAAAAACATGCTATTATGATTTTAATAATAAAAATGAGCGACTCTTGAATTGAGAACCTTTGAAATTGGTTGTAGAAGCACAAGTTGGAACCTCTATATCACTAGCGCGTTTGTCGTAGGTAGAAAGATCAAATTTATTGTATAAAGTGACTCTTCAACATTATAAGCTTTGTAATTTGCTATCGACATTCTTCCTTAGATCTTGACACATATGCTTGTTTTTTTCTGAAGTGAGAGTAAGTTTGAGAAACTCTTGTTTCGAAATATGCACATGTTAGGAATAAGAGAGATAGTTGTGTGGCAAGGTACAGTCATAATTATATATCTATATATATATATATATATATATAAAACTCCTGCAATGTTCAACTTTCCTTTGCTCGAGGACGAGCAAATGTTCAAGTGTGGGGGAGTTTGATAAGTTTAAAATATATACACTTTTATGGGCAAGCTTTGTGTGTTTTTCATTGATTTTTATTAAGGTTTTAAAGTTCTAAGGATGAAATTTGTGTTTTATGTAATAAAACCTTAATTTGATCAATTTAAAGTGTTTTTACACCCTTAAAGCACAATTTTTCCAAGGTTTTTATGCCTATATGCACCCACAAGAGTTTCATGATATTATTGTAGGAAATCGGGGCCGAAATCAAGCCGAAAAAGTGGGCGCGTGCGCCGAAGCCGTCCCGATGCCCACGAAGCAGTCCCGAAGCCTACGAAGCTGTCCCGACGTGTCCAGTAGCTGTTGAAATTGTGCAATATGGGACGGCCAAAGCCATCCCAGCATACCCGAAGCCGTCTCGACGTGCTACGCTAACAAGAAAACTTGTTTCTTATTAGGACTTTGACAACCGTTGCCCTACACCTATTTAAGGGACTTCTTGTGCACGATTTTTGGGGGACTTTTGGCTGATCTTTCAAGGGGAATTCTAGGATGAAAGCTTACGAAGGGTGACAATTCAAAGGCCAAGCTCCTCCATCTCTCAAGATATTCGTCAAAAGCCGAATTTGCTTTTATGTTTTCCTTTAATTTCATCGTGTTTTTGTTTTGTTTTGTTTTCGCTATGTCTAGCTAATTAAATCATAGGGTTCTTGGCTAGTCGTTGATGAAACCCTTGTAATTTTTGTTGAACCTCTTTGATTTTAATTTTACATACTTCCTATCTATAATTCAAGATTTTTATTACTTGTGAATTTTTGGCCAATCTTTACAAGCTTTGAGATTTTATATTCGACTACGAAAGGGTGTGTATAAAATTTGACTATTTGTGTTATAGACATAAGGGGCGCATAGATTAGAAATAATCGTGCTCTTGTGCGATCGGTTAGGTTAATTAGCGAGGACTTTTTAACTAACACGACTCTTGTGCTCAATGGGCGAAGGGATCCGTATGTGATCACGAAAATAGACAGATAGCATTCCTTGGCACGTTTGTTTTACTTTCGAAAGGAGATTACAAATGTTTTCGTGGGTTGGATTGTGGGAAGGTGTATTAATTAAAATTAATGGGGGTTTAATTGGTTACAAGGAGGGAATTCAATCGACGATGCCTAGGCCCTAGTTTGTTTTTATTAATTTCTTTACTTTGATTTAGTTGTTTATTTTTATTCCATTTTATCTCGATCAATTTTCGAAGCTTAAACAATAGAAAATTTATAAGTTTGGTGCTTGGTAGCCCGTTCCTTGTGGGAACGATACTCTTACTTTCACTTTATTACTTGAGCGATCTGTACACTTGCGGAAAATTCGCAACATGACCATTTCAAGAGAGATTGATTAAACTATTTAGTTTAACAAAACCTTTTTCAAACTGGCCCTGTTTCTATTTTTTTTCTTCGTATTTTACCTTGTTTGAATATATTCTTATTTTTATTTTTTTGTTTATGTTATTTGTATTATAGCTCGTACCTTTTAATAATTTTTATTTAGACCCTTTAAATTTTTAAATAAGTTTTCAAGCCGAGAGACTTTTCAAGTGCGTTTGGCGAAGGAAAGAAAATAGAGAGGAAAGTAAAGGGAGTGAAAGAAAATGGGTGAATTTTAATTTTCCTTATGATTGTTTGGATGAGAGGAAAATGAATGGAAAGAAAAAAAAATTGTAATATTTTTCTTTCATTTTCCGTCCAGTTTGGGGAGGAAAAAAAATTGGTAAATTGGTGGGCTCAGCTTAATTTTTTTTCTTCCCTCCCACTTTTCTACTCGCAACCAAACAAAAGAAAATGATTTATTGCTTCTCATTTTCCTTCTTTTCCCTCTCCTTCTTCCCATTTTCTCCCTACCAATCAAACCATTAGTGTTTATGATTAAATCTTGCATTTTAGTCTATTTTGTCTTGGAGATGAAAACTAGATATAGTAAGATTGGATCTGAGTTAGACTATGAGGTCCTACGAAACAATTAAAAACTGAAATTGAAACTATTAAGTTTGATTTGCATAGGAGAAGTTGAATAGCAAAGAAACTATAGGCTTGTTACACAAATTCAAGAAGAATATATTAACAATTATAATATGGTCAGAATTTTAAATTATATTGCAGATAAAATTGGTAATAAATATAGTTTGATGGGCGATATTCAAAATGATTTACAAAGTAGGTAGAATAAAAAATATTGTTCTACTTGGAAAAAAAAAAAAAAAGAGTAATGGAAGATTTGATCAAAACATACCTACCTACGGGAACCAAACACGTTGTTTCAAGAAAAAAAAAATCCTATGGAAGTTAAAACAACTATGTTCAAAAGAGCCAAAAATTTGCAAGAGAATATCAAAACAATAGATGTCAAAGAAAAAAGACATGAAAATTTTTGGCTTATAAAGAAATTATTGAACATTGAAGAGAAAGATCATATGAGGAGATTGTAAATGTGAATTAAAGGAACAAGTGTTTAAATCAGATACAATTCTTATATGAGGAATATGAAAATATTTTTCAAAAATTTTAATATGTCTTGAACATAGACATAAATGATGAAACTTTAAAATCTGAAGAATTTTAAGCGATAAGTATGGCAAATTATGATTCTGAGAAAAAATATTATTCCGAGGAAAACGATGACGGTAATAAATTATATAAGGTTTTTTATTGTATTCCAGAAAAAAAAAAAAAAAACCTTTAAAAGAAGAAGAATCTTCTAATATAGAAGAAATAAAAGTTAAACATGAAATGCCTAGTACATCTTTTAACAAGGAATAATCATATTAAAAAGGTATTGCTGTTCGTGGAACTTACACAATTTTTCTGGATATAAAATGATAACTCAACATTGTTTGCAAAGAAAAGCTTAAAAGCAAGCTTAAACACAATTGACTAAAACTAGTGCAGGCCGAGAATGTGTGGTAAAATCCTTAATGAAAGTTGGAAAGTTGGATGTACAACCATATAATAACAAAGGTAAGTAATTTAGATTTAGAAAGCGGAAGAAGAATAAAAACAAAGTAAAATTTGTCTCAAACAAAAGATATGCTAGAAAGAATAATAGAAGGAAGCCCATTAAGTTTAAGAAAACCTAAACCTACTATTTTTTTAATGAAAAAGAGCACATAGTCCAAAATGTCCCAGAAGACATTTTAAGGTTATATATACATATATATATATATATATATATATATATTGAAAGGATTCTATTATCATTATATTAATGTCAATCATCATCAAGTATATCATCAAATATCAACTACTATCAACAATTATTACAATTATCAATAAATAACCAAATTGCTATAGACTAGAATAAGGGCTACAGGACCTCATGGCCTTGGGGTCTCAGATCTTCTAGTTTAGCTAAGCCTAATTGATAGGTCATAAAAGCTTTAAAATAAAATGAATTAGAAGTATGTTTGGTAAAATAATTATGAGAGGATTATGAAATTGTCTATAAAACTGAGTCTATATCCATCGAAGAAGAAGAACAATTGTTTATTAGGAACACTAAAATTCAAGAAGGAAGTTTCAAGTTTGTCCCTAATAAAGAATTAAGCCAAATTAGGTTTGGTGATGTGAAAAAAGAAGAACTAACCTTAGATAGTAATAAACTGAAAATATAATTTAAAAATTGAGGGTTTATATAAAAAAAATTAAGTTTAAACCTTGACAACCAAAACATTTTAAGATATATGAAAGAATTACTTTTTGTTTTTATTTAATTATTAATACTAATTTCAAGATTAAGCATATATGATTTTATCAAAATTAAAGTGAAATTAATAGATAGTTTTATATTATATTAATAATATTCATTCAAAATAATATCTCGGTTGCTTAAAATAATTTAAAAAATGATAAAACTAAATCAATGAATATTTTTTTGGTAAATGAGCTGAACTCAAGCTCGAACTTAATATTTTTGGTTCGAGATTGAGCTCGAGCTCAAAATTTGAAGCTCCTCGAGTTTGAGATTCTAGCCCGAGCTCAATATTTCTGACTCGAGCCCCTACACAAAAAGTAATATCAGTAACAAAGTATAAAATTTGTCAACAATATCTATATTAAGTAACAATATTTTCTATTTCATCACTAATTGTATTTATTTAGTGATAACAATTTTTATTTCGTCATAATATCAGTCAATGGTGATCACAATTGATGTTTTAATTATCTCTTTTTTTTTTTCTTGCCTTAGCCACCCGATTCCAATCCATTGACCAACTAATCCAGATCCGGGTATTGCTGAGGCAAATTATTATGGGCACCTTTTCCAACCCAAATGTTTCATTCATAACCCCAAGATTCGAACTTTCAACGTTATTTAAAGGATAGAGCGCTTCATCCTACTAGACCAACTGGCGGTTGGTAAAAAAACAATAAACAAGAATTATCGCTATTGACAATTAGTGATGTACTTATAATGATCACTTAGAGACAAAGGAAACTGTCACTATAATTTTACGATAAGATTCCATTGTCATGTGTCATTAATAATCATTGAAGACAACTTAAGAACTATGTTGTCACTAATTAATATTATATTTTGAAAAGATAATTCTTTTCATCACTGAATGTATATAATTAGCGACAACTTTTTCACTATCATTTGTTATATTGTCCATTATTAGTTGTTATACTGTCACTATATATATATATTGTTGGGAGCTCAAAATTTTTTCAAAGTTCAATCTCATAACTTTCAAAGTTAATTCGAACTCGACTCATTTACACCCCTAATAAAGGGTAGTTAAACAATAAAAAATGAGTGAAAATTGGGGGCATATGTAGATTAAGGGCCCATTTAGATAGATTTAATAAAATGCATCTTAAACCATATTTTTTAGAGTAGAGTTTTTAAATTAGACTATTTTGCATTTGGATGCATTAATTAAAAGTTTTTAAAAAGTACTTTTATTTGAAATTATTGTAGATTGCTTTTTTTTTTTAAAAAAAGGGTCACTTTTGAACTTTTTTGTGGCCTCTTTTTTTTCTTTCACTGAAATGCTTTTTTTTCTTTTCAAAAACAAGTTATTCTCTTCTTGAAAAGATTCCATCCAAACATGCTTTAAGTATTATAGTGAAATTGAGTTGACAAATAAATAGAGTAATAATTAAATAACATTCTATATTTTTCAATAATTTTGTCTTTTAAAATCAAAAAGTGAAAAATGGGTTTTCATATTATTATAAATTAATATTTATCATTATAAAATATCTGTTTGCTCACATAAATAAAATATACAATTCTTATTATATAGTATTTGTTTAATTATTCAAAATATATGAATGTTAAAAAGACCATTACAAATCGTCTCATGATTTTCTGAATAAAGTAGTTATGACTCTCTATACTTTAAAATAAAAAATAAACATCATTTTATCATATATGTAGGTGCTATCTAAATCCAATTCATCTTAAAATACACTGATTTTTAAAAAATAAATATATTTTTATTATTAGAAAAATGCATGCAGAAATAAATTTGTTTTTTTTTGTTGGCTAGTAGTGTATCACTTTGAAGCTGACATACAATAATTATTAGTTAGTAAATAAACAAGTGTGAATTGTAATCAATGTCACTAAGATTATACCAAAAAATGATATTTATATAATGGACAATATTAATTATAATTAAATAATGATTAAATTGTTTAATTAAGTTAAGATTGATTTTCTATGTTACTATTATAGTAAACAGATTACTTTTAAGAAAAGGTTATATAAGTTATATTATTTATTAAAAGAAAGGTTATAAGTTTTTTTTTTCCTTAAAAAAACAAATTATCATCAATTCTTCAACCATATGCTTCAAAACAAAAAAAATCTTCACCCATAAATAAGCCAAAAAGCTATTTCACGAGAGCAAAAGAAAGGTTGTGTAAAATTAACAACTTCATCCCACAAAAGCTGACCTTTTCAATTTAATCTAGAGTTCATCAATTGATTCACCCCAAAAAAAAAAAAAAATGGAATTTTTTGAGTTACAATACTACCATGTACTGCTGTTTGTTTATTTATCGGAAATGAGAACTGGCCGTTAAAATTAATTGCAATGTGAAAAACTGTTGCTCACGTAATATGAAGAGGAGGGAAAGTTTGGCACCCTTAGCCGGAAAATTCTAACATGGATCGAGTATTTTAGATCCCATTCATGTATCAAATGATCTATATTTAACCACATAGACAGAGTATTTTATCAAAAAATAATATATAACGTGTGGTTGAATTTAGACTGTTGGATGCATACACTGGGTTCATAAAAGAATTTTTCCCATTAGGCCTTAGCCACCCATTTCTGCTAAAGTAGACCAGATTGGACATTTGTCCATTCAATGTCATATAATCCGTTTTAACACATGATAAGTGAATCTGCCCAACCGAGGTCAATTACAATCTATCAATTACAACTCTTAACAGATTTTAATTCTATATTTCATGCTTATAATTTTGTATGCGAACATATATAACACGATTGGTTAGATGTAAAATGCATATAATATTTGATGTTTGATATCATTCGAATAGCACTAAAAGTAATTCATACTTTAAATTGAAGATAAAAGTAATTCATACTTTAAATTGAAGATACAACGCAAGCACATTTATGTTAAATATTATAAATTAATATATGATGTATTACATAATATTTCTAGTTATTACCTAATCATAACCTTACTATTAATTTTCTAATTTTTTACATAAAAAGTATATAAATTTTCTAGTTAAACTTTTTAAAATACATTGTCAATTCCGGCTCCTATATTATAAATTAATAGGCCCCGCTTCCGTTGAACAATTATCATAGTTTAATGCAGAATCTTGGAACATAGGAACAATTAACATAGTTTAATGTTCACATGGCCGACCAGATGAATCAGCATTTGAGAAAAAGTTATCTCATAATTTAGCATTATTGCCAGACGACCAATGATCTCGAGATCCGATCTTATTTTTAAAAGTTATCTCATAACTTAGCATTATTTCCGACTTGGTTTGGTTCAATCTGAGTTATAGAATGATGCTAAATTTTTTTCTCTATTCATTAATATATGTTATATATATTGGTGGAAGGTTAAAATAAGAAAAGTGTCTTCAAAAATTTGTTCATATCATAAGTTATTTTTTAATTTTATTTTTACTATTCATTAATACACGTGACGTATATTAATGAATGAGTATTGATAAGTGAATGAGAAAATCTAGCACCGATTTGTAGAAGAGATCCGACCTAATGTTTGGTTATGCTTATTTCACACTCTATTTATTGTTTGCTCTATCAATGGATTCAACACATCAGTGATCTAACAAAAAATGGCCGAGGAGAACGGAGTAACTCTTATTGGGTTTTTGAATAGCCCTTATGTGAAGAGAGCAGAGCTTGCTCTCAAGATCAAAGGCATCCAGTTTGAGTATAAAATAGAAAAGAGCTTACTTGAGAAAACTGAGTTGCTCCTCAAATACAATCCTGTCACCAAGAAAGTCCCTGTGCTTGTTCACAATGGCGAACCAATTGTCGAATCACTTACCATTCTTGAATACATCGATGAAACCTGGAAATGTGAACCTCGGTTCTTGCCTGATGACCCCCTCGAAAGAGCAAGAGTTCGATTCTGGGCTCGTTATTATGAGCAGGTAACGTATACTAATTTCATATATTCTTGTTGGAGTTAATAAATATTTGACAATTTTCTCTTTAACAGTTTGAATTTTTAGACGAAGTGATCATTCAATATGTTATCAGAACGAGGCCAAACAGAGGTCTTGTATTCAAATTTCATTGCCATCCATTTATAAACAAAATAAGAATTTCACGTGCAAGACTTGAAACAAAAAAAAATCTGCTTGCACATGCGGGGGCATGATGCCTCTTCTGTATAACAGCTTAAACACTTATTGGAATGCCCCCCACTGTTAACTATCTTAACGCTCTCCCACATTGAATAAATAATCAATTGTGGTGAGATTTATATTAGTTTGGACAATTCTTATCTAATGAATTAATTTTCAGAGTCCTTTTAGAGTTGAATTAGACCTAAACCTCAAATATTTTTACAATTTCATAATATTTTGTTACATGTTACACTTACAAATGCACTTGATTGCCATTGAATTTGTTATACAAAATCAAACATTCCAAGTATATATTTGTAATTTTCATAATAAAAAGGGTTTCATACAAACAAGTCAAATATTTGAGAGTGTTTTTGTGGCAAACCCTTTTCTATATTTCAGGAGGATGAGGTAAATTTCTAAATTTTTAGTAAAAATAAATACAAATATAGCTAGATACAGATTTGAGGAGGTCGACTGCCCTGCTACCTGATCCCCTATTCCCTTTCGTCCCTACCCCTGTACCCTTTTTTTTTTTTTTCAATTTTTAGTTCACATGCCCTGATTCTTATTTATTTATTTCTTCATTTTTTTTTCTTTTTAGTGACTGATGATAGGAATATATTCTGGTGCAGATTGTAGGCAGCGTTGGAAACATTATAAATGAACTACCAAAGGGCGAAGAAGCTCTCGAAAAAGCTCGTCAAGAAATGGTTAAGAAACTGAGCATGTTGGAACAGAACATGAACAACTCCATCTTGGGAAATCGAGGAACCATTAATGATAGTAAGAATATGGATATTCTGGACATCATGATAGCTGCATCAATTGGTGCATTCGAGGCTCAGGGAGAAGTGGCTGAGATTAAGATTGTTGATCCTGAGAAATATCCCTTGATTTCTCAATGGTTTGCGGCTATAAAGGAGCTGCCTGTGGTGAAACAGAATTTGCCGAACCACGAAAATCTTGTTGTCGGGCTGAGAGGGATACCGGGAACTGGATACAAGCTTCCGACCAACTGAGTTATGTGCTGCAACTATAGGAAAGATATCGTTTTTGATCCCATATGTTAGTCTATGCTCAATTTTTGTTCATCTCATATGAATATCATATATTGTATTTCATATTTTTCAAATTGTTTTAATTTTAGGTTTCCAACTAACTTCCGCTGGATTTAATTTTTAACCATGGATGCATGAAATTATCCCAAGATAATCATGAATTCATTGTTAAATATCCAGTAGAAATTAGTTGAATGACTAAAATTAAAAAAATTAAAAAAATATGTAATACAATGTCTGACATTTGTACTGAATGGATTAAAATTGAATAAGACTTGACAAATAGGAGTAAAAAAATAATATTTCTCCGCAATTATATGTTGCACCGTGTCTTCATATGTTTTTTACTAGATTTTCATATCCTTTTGTCATGGAAACTTGGGTTCGTCTAAAATAAAATACTCTTAATACTAGGTTTACGTTACGTATTCGAATATTCTAATAGCATGTGAGAGAACGTGTTGCCTGCACTAGAGGTTGCAATTATCTAGTACCTACTGTGTAAATTTGGATAAACTGCAACCTATTAGTTACCAACAATTTTAGATTTTAGTTATATATGTCATGTGTGTGGTGTATTACCCTAGTTTTACTCTATCTACTTGTTCATACATTTTTTTTTTGGGGAAAACTACTTAAAAACCCCCTAAAATTAATCTTATATTCAGAAAACTCATGAAACTATTTTAATCTTTATAATACTAACTCCTACAAATTAAAGAACAAGAAAGCATAACAATAAAGCAAACAAAATTAATAGCAAAAACAATAAACAAGAAGCTAACATAAACGAAAAAAATAAAATAGAATCTTATCTTAAGTTGATTATGGTTGGACTTGGTCCATTCTCATGTAAGAAAGGGCCCTCTGGGTCATCGGATTGGGCCTTGCCTAGGGGTGCTTATCAAGCTGTTATAAATTTTTCACAAGTAGATTTCATGTAAGTGTTTTGGATTTCACTTGTGTGCTTCTTGAGCCGGAGTCATGGATTAATCTCTTCTTATTGACCATTTTATTTGGACTTTTCTCATTAGCCCAATGAATCATTTTTAGGGGTATTAACGTGAAAAACAGTCATCAATCCTTCCACAATATTAGCCACACATAATGTAGTGAATAATTTTAGAAAATGAATATTCACATTGGAATTATAAATTTATTACGGCATGTTTCATAATCTTGGAAAATGGGATCCTCGCTTGCGTAGTAAAAGTTTTTTCTGTTTGTCTATGAGCTATAAGTTTTCCAATAATTCAAGAATTTGTCAAGACAGAATATCATTTTATTTTATGAATGCTGATGCTTCTAGAGCTTTTTATAGTTTTATATTTTCTTTTTTGGGCACAACTCTTTATATTGAATTCATAATTCTTTGTGGCGACTCTATGGAAGTAGTAAGATCTTTAGACCTAATATACTCCATTTCCATTTGCATGACGAAGCTACTTCGTATAAAAAGTAGTATGTTAGTTCTTTATTTGTGCAAAATTATCTCATGTTGTTGAATGTTGAATACCCTTCTAATGATTAGTCCTTGTTTCCAGTTGTTTTGGCAGATTTCCATTTATTTACGTCCACTACAAGAAAATGCGCTATTTTCGGTGGAATTTCGGCAGTATTTCGGCGCAATTTCAAAAAAAAAATTTAAAAATTAATTTTTGAATTTTTCGACGGATTTTCAGCAGAAATTCTGCTAAAAAATTAAAAAAATTAAAAAATTATTATAATTTAAAATTTTCGTCAGATTTTCGTCAAAAATTTCCGCCAAAACTTTAAATAATAAATTAAAAAATAAATTTATTAATTTTCGGGGGAAATATCTACCGAAAATTAAAAAAAATTAAAAATTATTATAATTTAATATTTTTGGTAGATTTTCGTTGGAGTTTTCTACCAAAAATTTAAATAATAAATTAAAAAATAAATTTATTAACTTTTGAAGGATTTTCGGCGGAAATATCCACCTAAAATTAAAAAAATTAAAAATTATTATAATTTTTAAATTAAAAAATTTTAATAATAATTTTAAAAATAACTTTAATAATTTTCAAAATTAAAAAATAATTTAT
Organism: Petrea volubilis; assembly: GCA_026212405.1. Taxonomy (NCBI): domain Eukaryota; kingdom Viridiplantae; phylum Streptophyta; class Magnoliopsida; order Lamiales; family Verbenaceae; genus Petrea; species Petrea volubilis. The sequence goes on along the minus strand of CM047871.1, from coordinate 21,011,475 downwards.
TATAATTTTTAAAAATTCTATTTTTTGCTTTTAATAATTACTATAAATAAATAATTTACAGTAGATTGTATTAACTTTTAATTAAAAAAAAAACTAAATGCTATGTTTTTTTTCGGATCATGTTTGCCTTTCTATTTTTTTTTGAAGTTATTTCTCGGTGTACGTTTTGTTATATATATTTTATAAATAGTATTCAATAAGTGTGTCAAATTAAGTGTGTTATTATATGTGCCATGCAAATTTAGTATTTTGTTTATTATGACTTATTATAGCTTTTATTAAAAATTCAGTTTTTTTTTAAAAAGAAATAGTAAATTATATTAACTTTTAACTAAAAAAATAGTAAATGCCACATTTTTTTTCAAATTATGTTTGCCTTTCTTTATTTTTTGAATTTATTTGTCGGTGTACGTTTTGTTATATATATTTTATAAATAGTATTCAATAAATGTGAAAAATTAAGTTTGTGTTTATTATATGTGCCTTTTTCTTCAAGGATTGTGCTTATTATGACTTCATATAACTTTTATTTCGCTAACTCTTAGAACAAATTAAATATGTCTATTATATTAATTATTTTGATTTAATAGAACAAATATCTACTTATTATGACTTATTAAAACAAATTAATATGTGTATTATATGTATTAGGACTTACTAGAACAAGTTGTTCGGACTACATTAAGATTGATGTAATAACTTAATTTGACATATATCATTCTGATTAAGGAATAAGCAATGTTGAAATATATAACGAGGAAATAACTTTTACATATTTAGAGATTATGAACTATTCTTACTGGCCATAATACATATCATATCGTTTAAATTAATTAGTTGTTACACTATGATTGACTAAATAGATTAATAACATTAATTATAGAACTATTTGTCAAAAGTACCCGTACGAGTAATTAATTAATAAGTTATTGCAATATTTCAATTTTAAAAATTTACATATTAAAAGTTATATAATTATGAAAATGGCTAATGAATTTTCTCCGGAGATTATAAGGTAGGTATATTTTTGTGGGTTATGAAAAATATTTCTAACACTACGTATTTTGTTTTACGAAGAAAGCAATCAAATTAAAAAATAATGATTAAAGAAATAGAGTATTATTGACTTACTAAATTTGTAACACTTGTTAAAAATATTTAGACATAAGCGATTAGCAAAATTGTCAAATTACTAAATGGTTCATTATAATACAAGATTTATATATATTATTTTATTAATAACGTTATAAATTTCAAAAAAATTAAATTCTATTTTTATTATTTTCGGTGGAATTTCAGCCGAAATTCAACAAAAAATAAATTAATTTTTTAAAAAATAATTTTTTTCTGCTAAATTTCAGTAGAAATGCCGCCGAAAAAATCAAAAAATTTAAAAGGGTTATTTATTATTTTCGGCGGAATTTCCGCCGAAATTCCTCCAAAAATAATCACGATTTAAAAAAAAAAATTCAACCTAAAATTCCCCCTCCCCTTTCTTTTTTCTCATTGTTTCTCCCTCTCTCCCACCTTCAGCCGTGCGCCACCATCTCTCGCCCTCCCCCAGCCCGGCACCACCCCTCCCTCTCCAAGCCCACCCCGCCTCTCCTCCCCCCCCTATCCCCGCGCCGCTCTTCCCCCCTCTCTTCCCCTCCCCCAACTTCCCCAGCCCCCAAGCCCCCCCTCCCCTAGCCCCCTGTGCCCTTCCCCGCCCACTTCCCCAGCCCCGTTTTCTCCCTCCACAGTGGTTCCACACCCCGGCGCCGCCCCTTCCCCACCTCCCCCAACCCCCTACGCCCAGCCCACCACGCCCTTGTGATGTCGCTGATGATGAAAACAATCACTCCGATGAGGAAGACTGTGATTAGTATAAACTTTCATTTAAAATAATTTTGTTTTTTATGTATCGTGCAATATTCAACGGATTATGTTTTTATATATTTGGATAAATTATATGGGGTTTGCTAATATATATGTGGATTTTAATATATTTGATATGTTATTTATTTATATATTCAGATTATGTGATTAGTATAATATTTTAAATATTTTTATTATAATTATGCTTATAACAAAGAAGAAAAATATAATTAATCTGAATATTTTTGAAAAAATATAAAATTAGGGCCGAAATAATATTTTATTTAAAAAATATTTATTAATTATTTTAGGGCCTAAAAAATATATATTGTTTTAAATATTTTATTTATTTTCAGCGGATTTTCGGCAAAAATTATGCCGAAAAAATATATATATTTTTTTAAATTATTATTTATTTTTGGTGGATTTTAGGCGAAAATTCGATTGAAAAATTATATATATTTTTTAAAATTATTATTTATTTTCGACAGATTTTCGGCAAAAATTCCCCCAAAAATCCGTCGAAAAATGAAAATCGACGAGGGTTTTTTCGGCAGATAGTATCCGTCGAAAATCCGCCGAAATTCCACCGAAAACTACAATTTTTGCCGAAAATTCCCTCGAAAAAATCTTATTTTCTTGTAGTGGTCTTTAGCAGATTTTCTTTTTCCAGTTTTTTTGATTCTTATAAACATTTCAATGTTGTTAAATTTGTTAGCTTAAATTTAATAATGTTACAAAAATTAAAATTACAAAATTGATAATTTCAAAAATATATGATAAGTTTGAAAAAAGGGAAAAAAACGTCAACAACTTATCATAATAATCTAGTGGCCGGTAAGACCTTCTTCTTCTTTAGTTTGAGACTTTGAGTTTGAAACCTATCGAGTGTAAAATATGCCTCCCTTGTAGGCACGGGTGGGCTCGCTATCCTTAAGTGGTGGTTGTCTCTAGCAAAGGTTCATTGGTGATTGGCTCTTACACTTTAAAGTGTCATCATATGTTAATGCTTTACAAAAAGGTCTTTGTATAGTATTTGTTGGGACATCTTTTAATGTCTTGATGGACCTTTTTTCTAGTAGTGAAACTTTTTGAAATTGATTAAAAATAGAGAATTAGATCTTGATGAGTCTCAAATTTTGAGCTCAAGCACATGCCAAAAATATCAAGCTCGAGCTCAACTCATCTTCTACAAAGATTAATTAATTAATTCATTCAACTTAATTAGTTTTAATTTATTTAAGAAACATAAATATAATGTTAAATGAATATTACTAGTATATTACAAAATTACCTATTAATTCACTTTAATTATATTTTTTATATTATTAATTTTAATTATTATTAATAATTAAAGAATGAAACTCTCGAGTTGACTTCTGAACTTTCTAACAATTATATTTGAGCTCAAGATTGACTCATTAGTCATTAAAAAGCTCAAATTCAGGCCCGGCTTTTAATAAAGTTGCTCACCAAACTCACGAGCCGATTCTAATTTACCATTCTTTCTATTAATATAAAAATTATATATTATTTACTATATTCTAAAATAGTTGTATCCCGTGGCTAGCCACGGGGTTAGGGCTAGTGTAGATTTAGAAAGTGGAAGAAGAATAAAAATAAAATAGAATTTATCTCAAACAAAAGATGTGCTAGAAAGAATAATAGAAGGAAGCCCATTAAGTTTAAGAAAACCTGAACTTGCTATTTTTGTAATGAAAAAGGGCACATAGTTCCAAAATGTCCCAAAAGACATTTTAAGGTAATATATATATATATATATATATATATATATATATATTTGGAAGGATTATATTATCATTACATGAATATCAATTATCACCAAGTACTTCATCAAATATCAACCACTATCAACAATTATTACAATTATCAATAAATAACCAAATTGCTATAGATTAGAATAAGAGTTACTATGAAAGTAGAAATATAAGTCCGCACAAGTTGGTGGAAAATCGAGCCTAGGACCTCATGGTCTTGGGACCTCAGATCATCTAGTTGAGCAAAGCCTAATTGATATGTCATAAAAGCTTGAAAAGAAAATGAATTAGAAGTATGTTTGGTAAAACAAATAGAGAATTGTTATTGTCACTCCAAAATTATTATTGGCACTTCTTCTCACTTTATAATTTTTATCAATTGGCCAATATACCCTTTTAATTTTTAAATATTAATTTAATTTGATTTATTGGACAGAAGCCCCTAATAGTTTATTATTCACTTTCATGCATTCAAGAATATTATTTTTCGCCATCTTCTTTTTGACTTTGGTGACGATAACTTCAGAATCGTTATTCAATTTCTTATTTTAACGATGACCTAACAAAAGAATTTGTTCTAATATTGTTGTCTTTTGTGAAATATTTTGCTCATATTTTATATTATATTTTTCTACTTTTTTCTCATATAAATTTTAGTTATTTGAAAATGGAGGCAACTAATAGTTTAGAAGATTTAACTGTTATTTTTGTGTTGGAAGAGAAAATAAAGCTTGTGAATACCACGAGTACCGAACAAATTTAAGATATCTACCATTTTTACAACTCATCTAACAACAACAAATGTATTTATTTCTTTTTCATACTTTTTATATTATTTCATTTAGTTTTTTGCTCGCACTTTAATTTCAACATACATACATTTATGTAATATAATTTTTTCTTGATGTGCAAATTGTTCTATTTATGCTTATATAAACATTTTGTAGGAATAATATATAGAGCAAACAAGTTGGTACAAACTTTGAATGAGATATCATGCCTTAAAGATTGTAGTCATGAAACTCATCTTTCACTACCAAAGAATGGGGCTTTTGTGACCAATTTTTCAGTCATTGAATAATGAAAGTTGCTCACAAAACGTGGTTAGTGATTGATTGGTGACCAAATGTGTCGGTCGGAAAAAGTCTCTTACAAATTTTTTCTATGACTGATTTTGTGGTCAGTCAAAACTTAGTGACTGAAACATCAGTCACAATTTTTTTGCTAATAATGACACAGTTTATAGTCCATCGGTCACAATCACTGACCAAGTTGTCAGTCACTATGGCCAATCACTAACTTGTGACCAATTTGTCGTTCATAACTTAACAGTCAATCACTAATGTTCAGTCACTACTTTTTATCAATTTTTCAATCACAACTTAGTCGTCGAACACTAATGTCCAGTTACTACTTGTGACTAATTTATCAGTCACAACCCAGTGACCAAATAGTCAGTCACTAATATACAGTCACTAAATTCTAACAAACCTATGACAGATTATCATGCACAACTAATTGTTGGTCTTATTCAGATTTAGTCACAAAACGGTCACTCTATGGTGACTGAAATTCATGATTGACTATTTAGTTACCAACACTATAGGAAAATTGGCAAAATCCGGCTGAATTTCGGCCGGAGAATGCTAATTCCGCCGGAATGGCATTTTCAAGAGATATGAAATAAAATCAAATTCAAGCAAAAAGTTTTGAGTTTATTTTGAACACTAAAATCCAAAAAGATAGTTTTGAGTTTATCCCAAATAAAGAATTAAGCCAAATTAGGTTTGGTGATGTGACAAAAGAAGAACTAACCTTGGATAGTAATAAACTGGAAAAAAAAATGAGCGTTTAAAAATTGAGGATTTAGACAAAAAAAAAAAAAGTTTAAACCGTGACAACCAAAACTGAAAGAATTACTAGAAGAATTCTTTTTATTTTTATTTAATTATTAATACTAATTTTAAGATTAATAATATATGATTTTATCAAAATTAAAGTGAAATTAATAGATAGTTTTATATTATATTAATAATATTCATTCAAAATAATATCTCGGTTACTTAAAATAATTTAAGAAAATGATAAAACCAAATCAATTAATATTTTTTTGGTAAATGAGCAGAACTTAAGCTTGAACTTAATATTTTTGGCTCGATATTGAGCTTGAGTTCAAAATTTGAAACTCATCAAGTTTGATATTCAAGCTCGAGCTTAGTATTTCTAACTCGAGCCACTCCAAGAAAAAGTAATATTAGTAACAAAATACAAAATTTGTCAACAATACCTATATTAAGTGACAATATTTGCTAATTGAATTTATTTAGTGATAACAATTTTTATTTGGTCATAATATCAGTTAATGGTGGTAACAATTGATGTTTTAATTATCTTTTTTTTCCTTGCCTTAGCCATCCGGTTCCAATTCATTAATCAACTAAACCGGATCCGGGTATTGCCGAGACCCATTATTATAGGGGCGACTTTCCCAACCCAAATGTTTCATTCATAACTCCAAGATTTGAACTTTAAATGTTGTTTAAAGGATCTAGCACTTCATCCTACTAGACCAATTGGTGGTTGGTAAAAGAATAATAAACGAGTATTATCACCATTGACAATTAGCATCCTACTTATAATGATCACTTAGTGAGAAAGGAAACTATCACTATAATTTTATGATAAGATTCCATTGTTATGTGTTACAAATAATCATTGATAACAACTTAAAAACTATGTTGTCACTACTTAATATTATTTTTTGACAAGATAATTTTCTAGCCACTGAATGTATATAATTAGCGATAATTTTTTTACTATTATTTGTTATATTGTCCATTATTATTTGTTGTAATGTCACTATATATATATTTTTTTTGGTTGGGAGCACAAAAAATTTTCAAAGTTCGATCTCACAACTTTTAAAAGCTAACTCGAACTAGACTCATTTCACTCCTAATAAAGGGTAGTTAAACAATAAAAGATGACTGAAAATTGGGAACATATATAAATTAAGGGCCCTTTAGATAGATTTAAAAAATGCATCTTGAGCCATACTTTTTATAGTAGAGTTTGTTTTTAAGCTAAATTGTTTTGTGTATGAGTGCATACATTAAAAGTATTTTAAATAATGTTTTTATTTGAAACTATTGTAGATAGTTTTTAGAAAAAACCTCAACTTTGAACTTTTTTGTGGCCTCTTTTTTTGACAATAACCCAAGCAAACACATTTTTTTTTAACAGAAATGCTTTTTTTCCTTTTCAAAAATAAGTTATTCTCCTCTTGAAAAGATTCCATCCAAAAGGGCTTTAAGTATTAGAATGAAACTGCGTTGACAAATAAATACAGTAATAACTAAATAACATTATATATTTTTCAATAATTTTGCCTTTTAAAATCAAAAAGTGAAAATTGGGTTTTTCATATTATTATAAATTAATATTTATCATTATAAAATAACTTTTTGCCCACATAAATAAAATACATGATTGTTATTATATAGTATTTATTTAATTATTCAAAATATAAGAATTTTAAAAATACCATTACAAATTGTCTCATGATTTTCTGAATAAAGTAGTTATTACTCTCTATACTTTAAAATAAAAAATAATCATCATTTTATCATATATGTAGGTGCTGTCGAAATCCAATTCATCTTAAAATGCACTGACTTTTCAAAAATAAATATAATTTTATTATTAGAAAAACGCATGCAGAAATAAATTTGTTTTTTGGCTAGTAGTGTATCACTTTGAAGTTGACGTGCAATCATTATTAGTTTAGTAAATAAATAAGTGTGAATTGTAATCAATGTCATTAAGATGGCACCAAGAAATGATATTTATATAACGGACAATATTCTAACATCGACCCAATGTTTTAGGTCCAATTCAAGCATCAAATGATACATATTTAACCAAGTGTTATATGTGTTTTATCAAAAAATAATATATAATATGTAGTTAAATTTGGACCGTTGAATGTATACATTCGGTTCATGAAAGAATTTCCCCTAGGCCTTAGCCACCATTTTCTGTTAAAGTAGAGCAGATTGGACATTTGTCCATTCAACGTCATATAATCCGTTTTAACACATGGTAAGTGAATCTACCCAAGCGAGGTCAATTACAAATTACAATCTATCAAAGTGTGTTGGGTTGTTGCACCGTGTTAGAAATTGTCATTTTTATATGTCATTTTAAATTTTAACCGATTTTAATTCTATATTTCATGCTTATAATTTTGTATGCAAACATATATAACACGATTGATTAGATATAAAATGCATATAATTTGATGTTTGATATCATTCGATTAACATTAAAAGTAATTCATACTTTAAATTGAAGATACAATTCATAATAATAATTCAAATATATAGAAATAAAAAATTTTAAATTTTAATATATTTTTAATTTTTTCACCCAAATTTAGCCGAAATTCCACCGAATATTTTAAAATTATTATTATATTTTTATTTAAAAATTATTTTTCTTTATTTTTTTTCAAAATTTTTGACGGAATTTTCTGCCGAAATTCCTCCGAAAATTTTAAAATTATTATTTTTTATTTTTTTTTAAATTTTCAGTGAAATTGTTTGCCAAACTTGTGTTGAAAATTTCAAAATTTATTATTTATTATTATTTTTTTGAATTTTCCCTGAAATTACGCCAAAAATAGCGTTTTTTGTTGTTGTAGTGTCTACTTAATTACCTAATCATAACCTTACTATTATTTATCCAATTTTTTACATAAAAAGTATATAAATTTTCTAGTTAAACTTTTTAAAATACATTGTCAATTCCGGCTCCTATATTATTAGTTAACAAGTCCCGCTTCCGTTGAACAATCGGAATATCTTAATGCAGAATCTTGGAACATAGCAACGGGCCGGTTTCAATTATCAACGTTCATATGGCCGACCAGACGAATCAGCATTTGAAACGTGGGAGCAAACTATACGTAAGAACACAAAGTTATGTCATAATTTAGCATTATTGCCAGACTACCAATCATCCCGAGATCCGATCTTATTTTTAAAAGTTATCTCATAATATTGAATTATTTCCGACCTGGTTTGGCTCAATTTGGATGCTAAAGAATAATATTAAACTTTTTTTTCTATTTATTAATATATGTTGTCTATATTGACGAATAATTAAAATAAATAAATTAAAAAGTTTTCAAAAATTTGTTCATATTATAAGTTCTTTTTTTCATTCTTTATTTTTATTATCAACCAATACATGTGATATATATTAATAAGTAAATATTGATGAATGAAGAAGAATATCTAGCACCGATTTGTAACAGAATATCTTACATGATATTAGGTAATGCTGATTTCACATTCTATTTATTGTTTGCTCTATCAATGGATTCAACACATCAGTGATCTAACAAAAAATGGCAGAGGAAAACGGAGTAACTCTTATTGGTTTGAGTAGCCCTTATGTGAGGAGAGTAGAGCTTGCTCTCAAGATCAAAGGCATCCAGTTTGAGTATAAAACAGAAAAGAGCTTACTTGAGAAAAGTGAGTTGCTCCTCAAATACAATCCTGTCACCAAGAAAGTCCCTGTGCTTGTTCACAATGGTGAACCAATTGTCGAATCGCTTGTCATTCTTGAATACATCGATGAAACCTGGAAAAGTGAACCACGGTTCTTGCCTGATGACCCTCTCGAAAGAGCTAGAGTTCGATTCTGGGCTCATTATTATGAGCAGGTAACGTATACTCATTTCATATATTTTTGTTGGAGTTAATATGTTATCAAAGCCATGCCAAACCGAGGTCTTGTGTTCAAATTTCACGTGCAAGACTTGAAACAAGAAGAAGTCTGCTTGCACATGCGTGGGCATAATGGCTCTCCTCTTTAACAGTTTAAACTTTGATCGGAAGGCCCTCTAGTGTTAACTATCTTAACTTTCTCCCACATCGAATAAATAAACAAATGTGGTGAGATTTATAACCGTATGAATAATCATCACATCATGAGTTAACTTTTGGGTTGAATTAGGTCCAAAATCCTAATATTTCTATTTTGGTATTAGAGTAGGTTGGATCCTGTAGGTTCTCCACTACACTAATTTCACGTTCCAGGTTGTTTCTCGTATATTTGGACTTCTCACATCGAATAAACAAATAAACAAATGTGGTAAGATTTATAATGACTTAAATACTTCTCAAACTCACGAGTTACCTTTTTGGGTTGAATTAAACCTATACCCTAATATTTTTATAACTTCATAATATTTTGTTACTTGTTACACTTACAAATGAATTTGATTGCCATTGAATTTGTTATATAAAATCAAACATTTCGAGTATATATTTATAATTTTCATAATAAAAGGGTTTCTGACAAACAAGTCAAAGATTTGAAAGTTTTTTTGTAACAAACCCTTTTCTATATTTCAGGAGGATGAGGTTAATTTCAAAATTTTTAGTAAAAATACATACAAATATAGCTAGATACAGATTTGAGAAGATCGACTGCCCTGCTACTTGATTCTTATTTATTTATTCATTTTTTTTTTCTTCTTCAGTGATAGATGATAAGAATATATTCTGGTGCATATTGTAGGCAGCGTTGGACACATTATCAATGAACTACCAAAAGGCGAAGAAGCTCGGGAAAAAGCTCGTCAAGAAATGGTTAAGAAACTGGATGTGTTGGAACAGAACATGAACTGCTCCATCTTGGAAAATCGAGGAACCATCAATGATAGTAAGAATATGGATATTCTGGACATCATGATAGCTGCATCAATTGGTTCATTCATGGCTCAGGGAGAAGTGGCTGAGATTAAGATTGTTGATCCAGAGAAATATCCCTTGATTTCTCAATGGTTTGCAGCTATAAAGGAGCTGCCTATAGCGAAACAGAATTTGCCGAACCACGAAAATCTTGTTGCCAGGCTGAGAAGGATACCGAGAACTGGATACAAGCTTCCAACCAACTGAGTAATGTACTGCAAGTCTGCAAGTATAGGAAACATATCATTTTTGATCCCATATGTTAGTCCCTGCTCAATTTTTTTTTATCCCGTATGAATATCATATATTGTATTTCATATTTTTCAAAGTTTTTTGACTTTAGGTTTCCAACTAGCTTCCGTTGTATTTAATTTTTAACCATGGATGCATGAAATTATCACAAGATAATCATGAATTCATGTGTAAGTTTGGATAAGCTGCAACCTGTGGGGAAAAATACTTAAAAGAACCCCCTAAAATTAATCTTATATTCAAAAAACTCATAAAACTATTTTAATCTTTATAATATTAATTGCTACAAATTAAAGAACAAGAAAGCATAGCAAGAAAGCAAACGAAATTAACAATAAACAATAAGATAACATAAACGAAAAAAATACAATATAGAAAAGTGGTAGAAACTAACAAAAAGAGTTAATTTTAAAAATACCATATATTAATTTTTGTGAAAAGAAAAAAGTTTGAGTTGTAAAGATGCAAATGAATATATGAGTGAAATAGTCAAAATAAAGTATATAATGAAGAATTGAATAATATCCTTTTTATTATTGTGCAACAAATTAAATGAATAAAAATAATAATAAATACAAAGCAAACTAAATCAATAAAAACTTGAATAAAAAAAATTCGTTACAACTTTCAAAAATGAAATAATGAGATAATTTAAATATTGAAAATAAAGTGGAAGAAATGACAACAAAAATATTTGAAAACATCAGCACAACTAAAATGTGAAAAAGAAGAAAAATAAAAATTGAATTTGAAAAATATTAAAAAAAATATAATGACATGAATATGAAAAAAGATACATAAAAAAGGAAAAGAACTAAACACATAATGAATTGTAATGGCAGATGGCTTAATTGGGTAAAATTGTAAAATTGGTCCTTTAACTTTACCTGTTTGGGGTTTTAGTCCTCTAACTTTTGATTTTGCAAAAATATCCCGTATCTTTTGATTTTTTGGCAATTTTAGTCCTTGCAACCGGGACTTCCCTCTTTCCGGTTAAAATGCCTACGTGGCGAGTGATGTGTATGCAAAATTTGCAAAATTGGTCTTTTAACTTTACCCATTTGGGGTTTTAGTCCTCTAACTTTGATTTTGCAAAAATACCCCATATCTTGTGGTCGTCTGGCAATTTTAATCCTAGGCAACCTGAATTTTTCTATTTCCGATTTAAGGTATAACATGCACTAGACCACATGAATAACTTGCACTACAAGAAAACGCTCAATTTTCAGCGGAATAAATTAAAAATAAATAAAAAATAATATTTTTTAAATTTTCCGGCGGATTTTCGGCGAAAAATTATGCCAAAAAATTTAAAAAATTAAAAATAAATAAAAAATAATATTTTTTAAATAAAAAATAATTAAAAATATAAGTTTTTAAATTTTTCAGCGAAATTTTCGACGGAAAATTCCGCCGAAAAATTTAAAAAATTTAAAATAAATAAAAAATAATATTTTTTAAATAAAAATAATTTAAAAATAATATTTTTTAAATAAAAATAATTAAAAAATAATTTTTTTTTAAATTTTTCAGCGGAAATTCCGCCTAAAAATTTTAAAAATTAAAAATAAATAAAAATTAATATTTTTCAAATAAAAAATAATTAAAAAATATGAAAATAATTGTGTTCGTCGCAAAAGGTGTGATCACGCCTTAGGGTCAGAAGTTTCTTCGCGGTTAATTCAAGCCAACGTTTAAACAAGGATTATGTGATCTAATCGAAAATAGGAAAATCCAAGTTTCCTAGGACTAAAATTGCCAGTCTACCAAAAGATACGAGGTATTTTTGCAAAATCAAAAGTTAGAGGACTAAAAATCCTAAATGGGTAAAGTTAAAGGACCAATTTTGCAACTCTTTCCATACACATCACTTGCCACGTAAGCATTTTAACCGGAAAGAGGGAAGTCCCGGTTGCAAGGACTAAAATTGCCAAAAAATCAAAAGATACGGGGTATTTTTGCAAAATCAAAAGTTAGAGGATTAAAATCCAAAACAGATAAAGTTAAAGGACCAATTTTGCAATTTTTCCGGCTTAATTGCATTCAAAATGTTTTTTATTGGACAACAGAAAAAACACAAATATTTGATCAATATTTCTCTTTATATTTTTTTCCATATCAATCATCAGTTTTTTTCGTTTCTTAACTTAATCGCTCACCAATACATGTGACATGTATTGATTAGTGTAATAGAAGATGTAACACGATTATGTAATAGAGAATCTAAACTACTAAATAGTAAGTGAACCTTTGCTTGAGGGGTGCAGACATACTTATCCCTAAATAATATGATAATAAATCTTTTTTTATTTTTATTTTTTAAATGACACACAATTGATTATATTGTTAAAGATAATTATTTTATGTAAAAATAATTAGTATGTTAATAACTCTCATTTTATCTTTTAAAGTAAAAAAAAAAGGGGCATATATAATTGATTCTGTTATTAAAAGCATTTATTTACATTAATCTACTACCGTGGTTTTGAGAACTATTTATTTTTTTTTCAAGAATAAAAAATAAAAGTTTCATACTTTTGAGAATTTTGACTCAATTTCACTTGTAAAAATCGGAGTAATTAAATACCCCTCATGGCTTCATCTCATTCAAAAGACTAAATTTTAAGTTAAATGCAATTTACTGTCCTGTGTTATAGTTAATTGGTAAAAAAAACAAAAACAAAAGTTGACTTTGTTGAGAACAATAAATATCTTCAAAACCCTCATGATTATGTTTTTGAAAATTAGTTCGCTGCCTCTAGGATTTGACTTTAATCAAATAAATATAAACAAACTACTTTACCTTCTTTAAAATTTGAATAAATTCACCTAATTAAGCTTATATATTCATTTATAAAATAAATGAATATATATAATATATACATAATACACATACAAACCACCAAAAAATTGCAGCACCCGCCGGCAGCTCGTCACTACCGGCATCCACATTCCACCATCCCCGCACCATTTAAAATATTTGATATTTTTTTTCTTTTCTTCTCTCTCGCTCTCTCTCTCTTTTTGTTAATTAGGCCTAGCACAGGGCAGTCACATACACCCCGTGCAATATGTCTGTCAATGGGTAGGATTTTACCCTATCCGTATTTATTGATTCACTATTCATACCCTACTTGTACCTTAAAATTTTAAAATATACACATACCCTACCCTAACCCACACTATTACGAATGAATCGATTAGGATAGAGCCTTACCCGTTCCTACCAATTGGATAATGATACCCAATGGATATTCACACAGCACACACATTTTTTACACACACACACACACAAGCAAATTGTACACACATTTTTAACACACACACACACACTGCACACATATTTTTCATACATGCACACACTGTAAATATATTTTTCACACATACACACACTACACATACATTTTTCACACATACACATACACACATACACACACACATTTTTCACACACACACATACAGAGTGCAACACACACACACATAATGCAGTGTGTGTGTGCCCGCGCAAGTGCAGTGTGTGAAAAATGTGTGTGCTTTGTGTGAAAAATATGTGTGTGTGTGTGCGTGCATGTGTGCGTGCGTGTGCAGTGTGTGAAACTGTGTGTCCTTTGTGTGGGTGCAGTGTCTAAATGTATGTGTGTGTGTGTGAACTTAAAAAAAAAAAAAAAGATACAATATCACAAAATGACATAGAAAAAAAATAATTGGATGGGATTTGAAACCATACCCTAAAAATAGGATGAATACAATATATATAAACAATAGGTCTGTATTTAGATAGGGTATGGTATGGTATAAAATATCTTTCATTAGGTATTTTTTTGGATTAGTATCAAAGTAGGATAAAATCCTACCCATTAACAAGCCTACCGTGCGAGTTACCAGAATGACCCTATATGTTCCATGTACTCTATCTATCTATCTATCTCTCTCTCTCTCTCTCTCTCTCTCTCTATATATATATATATATATATATATATTTCTTTTTAGCATTTGGATTGCGGCTTTTCGGTTTCTTAAGAATTGTTGACAACGATACTGAAACAACAATTCACCACATTCTATAGTACAATATTATTATTTTTTTTTTCAAATTGATTTAGGTTCATCTTCCTCTGTCTTGTCGAGTTCCTTTTTACAATACTAGCAATACTGCATACTCTACATGAGTGCAAAATATAAAAAATATATATTATAATTTAGTACTTCAATTATTTTTAGGATGAAAGTATAAATATATTATTAAATTTCTTTTATAAGATTTTTTTTTAAGAGTTATTTGAAATAATTTATTAAATTATAATAATTTAAAAATAAAATAATTATATGAAATATAATAACATGACAAAGAATAAATACAAAAAAAAAACCAAGTAATTGTAATTAGAGAAAGTAGTTAGTGGATTGAGAACATGAGTTTTTTAAACTGGATGTAATATTATAATATTGACCTTTTAATTTGTTTATTTATTACATGTATTTACTAATTAGAAGGATAAAATTGACATATCAAAATTTGGTATCCGAATTAAATTGATTTCATGTGAATTTTAAATTTTACCCTTAATTTTACATATCTCTATTGATTCCATATAAAATTGAAGGGCAATTTTTGTAAAATCACATAAATTACCGCCATTTATGAGATAAAAATGACTTTCTTTTTATAATAGTATAGATTTAAGATAATCGAAAGATAGCTTTTCTCTCTTTCTTTTTTTTTTTTTTCTTTCAAAGAAGAAGAAGAATTAAAAAGCAAACAACGAGACCATTTCAAAACCTGTCATTCATCTTGACGGAGGGTTGAGAATGGATTTCAATAATCTTGAGCATCAAGAAATTGATTTAAAATATTAATTACTACAGTCAATGTTCTTAGCCCACAAGCCAGGAACCCCGAAAGTCATAATTTTTCGTTAGTTTTATCATTTGGTCTAATATGTGACTACCGACTCCTGTGATCATATCCTATTTTCCAAATAATTAATCTGGCAATCTTGCACTCAATCACTTCCAGCACTACACTATACTCAATCAATTCAAGCAAGTAAACACTAAATAATTAAATGGCGGAGGAAAACAGAGTAGTTCTTCATGGAACTTGGGCTAGCCCTTATGTAAAGAGGGTAGAGCATGCTCTCAAAGTCAAAGGCATCCCCTTTGATGATGTAGAAGAAGATTTACTCAACAAAAGTGCCTTGCTCCTCGAATACAATCCTGCGTACAAGAAAGTCCTTGTGCTCATTCACAATGGCAAAACAATTGTCGAATCTCTGGTCATTCTTGAATATGTTGACGAAAAAGGGAAGAATGAGCCTTGTCTCTTGCTTGACGAACCCTACGAAAGAGCGCAAGCTCGATTTTGGCCTTTGGGCCGGTTATATGCTACAGGTAATGAACTCCTTGTCATATTTATTTTTAGGGATAATTATGCCTAGACCCCACCATGTTTAGTGTAATTATAGTCAGACCCCATGTGGTTGAGATAATGACACTCACCGCCCCTGAAGTTAATACAATCTTACATCAGAATTTTAGACCCTGTGAGGTTTATGTCACTTTCAAGTTTTCAAACCGAAAGAGCTCTAATTTTAAACATGAATTTGTTCAAGTGCAGTTGTTGGGGACCACAGCAAAGCTTTTCAATTCAGAAGGTGAAGATGCTCTTGATAATGCTCGCCAAGAAACATATGAGAAACTGGATGTGTTGGAAGAGGGCATCAAGAACTTCTTTTCGCGAAATCCTCGAACCAATTATCGTACTGAGAATATGAATATTTTGGACATCATGATAATTACGACACTTAGTGCATTCAGGGCTCAGGAAGAGGTTTTTGGTTTCAATATTATTGATCCGGAGAAGCATCCATTAATTTTCAAAGGGGTTACAGCTCTAATGGAGCTGCCTGTGGTGAAAGAGATAACGCTGCCTCATGACAAGTTAGTTTCCATGCTGCAGCAGTTGAGGCTAAATGACATCAAGTTGCAAACCACTTCAGCTACTGCAGTTATATATATGTGTAATGGGTGTGTGTTGCCATTTGTTGCCTTTCTTGATACGTGTATTACCACACTTGAGTGGAACTGTGCTATTGTTACTAAGGGCTGTGTCATGTGTGCTATTGACTCAGTTATCAGTGTAATCTAATTTCCAATGACTTGATGTGCTTTGGATAAGTATGATCAGCTTGTGCATGCATATATTACATGACATGATTTTGATTTGGAATAGCACACAATTTTGAAATGATAATCAAACTACGAAGGTTACTGATTGTATATTCAAACTAAGAATTTCAGATGAATCAAACCATTCAAGAACTTATAAGTCAGTGAGGTTGAGCAAGGGTTGAGCAAGGCTTGATTAAGGCTTGACCTTTTGAATTCGATTCATTGGGCTTGATAGCTGGCCTACTCTTAAACTTCTATTTTATTTTTAGGGCTCGTAAGAGCCTTATGCCATCCAAATTGTGCTCGTCTTAATTTGTACTCTACCGACTAATTAAACTATATCTTTTTGCACAACTTCACGATTTTTGCACATTACTACCTTCAGACTTATTTTTTTGTGGAAATAATAGCTGAAAAAGCCATTTTCATGTTTTTTTGATTTATCTCTAGCTGCATTAGAATAGAATATGTATAACAGTCAGTATTTTTTGCTAAATATTTTAACCAAAAGTGGACATTAGGTGGTGATATGTACACAATATGGAGTCAACTAGGTAAAGTAAAAAGGCCTATATATATATATATATATATATATATATATGAGAAAATTACATCCACCTCCCCTGAGGTTTGGCGAAATTACATTTTAATCCACGATTTTTTGTAAATTACAAAAACCCCCCTGAAGTTTATTCCGTCTAACAATTTACCCCAACCGTTTATGACCGTTAGGGTTCCGTTAGTTTTTGTACGTAAAGTCCCGATAGTACCCTTGACGGTTTTTTTTGTCATATATATAAAATATTTGGGGTTGTTTGTTATGTATTATATCTTTGTGGGGCTAAAAGTAATAATATTGAAAGAATTGCTCCGTTTTCCGACAAGTTTTTCGGTGAACTTGAAGCGGGTCTTCAACTTTTTGACGTGGAAAACACATTGGTGAGGTTAATTTTGGGCTAGAGTAGGTTTTATACATTTTTCGTTTATCACTTGTAATTATTACATATCACATGGGGTTATTGTAATATACAAAAAAAAATATGGGTTAAATTGTAATTTCTCCAAACCTCAAGGGAGGTAGATGTAATTTGCCTTATTTAATATCAGCAAAAAATAAAGGGCAAAACGGACTTTTTACACTTTTCGTCCATTACTTGTAATTATTACAAACCTCATGGGGGTTTTTGTAATTTACAAAAAATCGTGGGTTAAAATGTAATTTCACCAAACCTCATGGGAGGTGGATATAATTCTCCCTATATATATATATATATATATCTATATATAGGCTTAAATTTATTTTTCATCCTGTATGTTATACATGCTTGCATTATTAGTCCTCTACATTTCTATTTTAGAATTTTTATCCTGTAATTAAATTTTTCCAAAAATTGAAGTCTTTTTCTCGTCTGAATTCGCAATAGTACCCGGAAAAAGTCACATGACGTGCATGTGTCATATTCTGGCCAATTTAATGACATGGCTGCCACCAATGCCACATAGACTGCCGCTAAACTGCCACATTAGTTGCCCCATATTTCTTTGGAGAAAAAAAAATACCAAGTCATTTATTTAATCCTTCAATTTAATTGAATTTTTTAATTAAAAAAAATTAGCCCTAAAATAATCTATCATCTTCTTCCACCAAAAACCCTAGCCCATCTCACCATTATCACCACTCAGTCGTCGCCGGCCTTGCCTTCATCCACCACTATTGCGCCGCCACCCCCACCCCCGCCGTTCTCTCTCTCTTTCTCGATCCCTAAGACTTATGCCCCTCGTTTTTGCCTTCGCTTTTGAAGATTTGGACTCGCCGCCATGAGCCCCTCCCGGTCAATGAAGATATGGACTCGCCGCTGCCCCTCACCGCCGATGAAGATCTGGACTCGCACGATGTGATTTAGACTGATCCCTTGTTGTCTCCCTCGAAATTGCCACTGCCATTGTCCTTAGACTGCTTATTTTGCGCCGCCTTGTCTTTGCCGCTAGTCGTCGTGCCATTGGAAGAGGGTTGCTTGTGTGGATCCGAGCGGCGACACGGATCTGGTCCTTTGCCACAGAGATCTGACGAAGAGGGTTGCTTGCGTGGGGTTGGTGGCGGCAGAAAGGGTTGTGTGCGTGATGGGGGGGGGGCGACAATGAGGAGGGCTGCGCACATGGTGGTGGTGACGGATCTGGTCCTCCGCCACAAAGATCTTTTTTTTTTTTCTTGCCTTAGCCACCCGATTCGAATCCATTAACCAACTAATCCGGATCCGGGTATTGCTGAGGCAAATTATTATGGGCCACTTTTCCAACCTGGATGTTTCATTCCTAACATCAAGATTCGAACTTTAAACGTTGTTTAACGGATCCAGCGCTTCATCCTAATAGACCAACTGACGGTTGGTCAGAAAACAACAAACAAGAATTATCACTATTGACAATTAGTGATGTACTTATAATGATCACTTAGTGACAAAGGACACTGTCACTATAATTTTACGATAAGATTCCATTGTCATGTGTCGTTAATAATCATTGAAGACAACTTAAAAACTATGTTGTCTGTCACTAATTAATATTAGTTTTTGAAAAGATAATTTTTTTCATCACTGAATGTATATAATTAGCGACAACTTTTTCACTATCATTTATTATATTGTCCATTATTAGTTGTTATATTGTCAGTATATATAGGTATATATATGTGTATATATATATCTTGTTGGGAGCTCAAAAATTTTTCAAAGTTCAATCTCACAACTTTCAAAAGTTAACTCGAACTGGACTCATTTACACTCCTAATAAAGTTAAACAATAAAAAATGAGTGAAAATTGGGAACATATGTAGATTAAGGGCCCATTTAGATATATTTAAGAAAATGCATCTTGAACCATATTTTTTAGAGTAGAGTTTTTAAATTAAACTATTTTGCATTTGGATGCATTAATTAAAAATTTTTAAAAAGTATTTTTATTTGAAACTATTGTAGATAGTTTTAAGAAAAAAAAAATTGATTCCCCCCCCCCCCCCCCCCCAAAAAATGGAATTTTTTGAGTTACAATACTACCATGTACTGCTGTTAGTTTATTTATCGGAAAAGAGAACTGGCCGTTAAAATTAATTGCAATGTGAAAAACTACTCACCTGTTGCTCACGTAATATGAAGAGGAGAGAAAGGTTGGCACCCTTAGCCGGAAAATTCTAACATGGATCGAGTATTTTAGGTCCCACTCATGTATTAAATGATCTATATTTAACCACATGGACAGAGTATTTTATCAAAAAATAATATATAATTTATTGTTGAATTTAGACAGTTGGATGCATACACTGGGTTAATGAAAGAATTTTTCCCGTTAGGCCTTAGCCACCCATTTCTGCTAAAGTAGACCAGATTGGACATTTGTCCATTCAATGTCATATAATCCGTTTTAACACATGATAAGTGAATCTGCCCAACCGAGGTCAATTACAATCTATCAATTACAACTCTTAACAGATTTTAATTCTATATTTCATGCTTATAATTTTGTATGCGAACATATATAACACGATTGGTTAGATGTAAAATGCATATAATATTTGATGTTTGATATCATTCGAATAGCATCAAAAGTAATTCATACTTTAAATTGAAGATACAACGCAAGCGCAATTATATTAAATATTATAAATTAATATATGATGTATTACATAATATTTCTAGTTATTACCTAATCATAACCTTACTATTAATTTTCTAATTTTTTTACATAAAAAGTATATAAATTTTCTAGTTAAACTTTTTAAATTACAATGTCAATTCCGGCTCCTATATTATAAATGAATAGGCCCCGCTTCCGTTGAACAATTATCATATTTTAATGCAGAATCTTGGAACGTAGGAACGGATTTCAATTATCAATGTTCAAATGGCCGACCAGATGAATCAGCATTTGAAACAAAGTTATCTCATAATTTAGCATTATTGCCAGACTACCAATCATCTGGAGATCCGATCTTATTTTTAAAAGGTCTCTCATAATTTAGCATTATTTGGGACTTGGTTTGGTTCAAGTTATAGAATGATGCTACAGTTAAAATAAGAAAAATGTCTTCAAAAAATTTGTCTATATTATAAATTTTTTTCTTTATTTTCACTATTCATCAACACACGTAATGTGTATTAATGAATGAGTATTGATAAGTAAAGGAGAAAATCTAACATCAATTTGTAGCAGGGATCCGACCTGATGTTTGGCTATGCTTATTTCACACTCTATTTATTGTTTGCTCTATCATTGGATTCAAGACATCAGTGATCTAACAAAAAATGGCCGAGGAGAACGGAGTAACTCTTATTGGGTTTTTGAATAGCCCTTATGTGAAGAGAGCAGAGCTTGCTCTCAAGATCAAAGGCATCCAGTTTGAGTATAAAATAGAAAAGAGCCTACTTGAGAAAAGTGAGTTGCTTCTCAAATACAATCCTATCACCAAGAAAGTCCCTGTGCTTGTTCACAATGGCGAACCAATTGTCGAATCGCTTACCATTCTTGAATACATCGATGAAACCTGGAAATGTGAACCTCGGTTCTTGCCTGATGACCCCCTCGAAAGAGCAAGAGTTCGATTCTGGGCTCGTTATTATGAACAGGTAACGTATACTAATTTTATATATTTTTGTTGGAGTTAATAAATATTAGACAATTTTCTCTTTAATAGTTTAAATTTTTAGACGCAGTGATAATTCAACATCTTATCAGAACGAGGTCAAACAGAGGTCTTATATTCAAATTTCACTGCCACCCATTTATAAAAAAAATAAAAATTTCACTTGCAATACTTGAAACAAAAAAAATACTGGTTGCACATGCGGGGGCATGATGTCTCTTTTGTATAACAACTTAAACATTTATTGGAATGCCCCCCACTATTAACTATTTTAGCTCTTTCCCACATTGAATAAATAATCAAATATAGTGAGGTTTATATTAGTTTGGACATTCCTTACCTTATGAACTAACTATTAGAGTTCAGTTGGGCATAAATCCTTAATATTTCTATAAATGTGGTGAGATTTTTAATGACTTAAACAATCATGAACTCATGAGCTATTTTTTAGAGTTGAATTAGATCTAAACCTCAAATATTTTTACAATTTCATAATATTTTGTTGCATTTTACACTTACAAATGCACTTGATTGCCGTTGAATTTGTTATACAAATTCAAACATTCCAAGTATATATTTGTAATTTTCATAATAAAAGGGTTTCATACAAACAAGTCAAAGATTTGAGAGTTTTTTTGTGACAAACCCTTTTCTATATTTCAGGAGGATGAGGTAAATTTCTAAATTTTTAGTAAAAATAAATACAAATATAGCTAGATACAGATTTGAGGAGATCGACTGCCCTGCTACCTGATCCCCTATTCCCTTTCTTCCCTACCCCTGTACCTTTTTTTTTCCCAATTTTTATTACACATGCCCTGATTCTTATTTATTTATTTCTTCATTTTTTTTTCTTTTCAGTGACTGATGATAGGAATATATTCTGGTGCAGATTGTAGGCAGCGTTGGAAGCATTATAAATGAACTACCAAAGGGCGAAGAAGCTCTCGAAAAAGCTCGTCAAGAAATGGTTAAGAAACTGAGCGTGTTGGAACAGAACATGAACAACTCCATCTTGGGAAATCGAGGAACCATTAATGATAGTAAGAATATGGATATTCTGGACATCATGATAGCTGCATCAATTGGTGCATTCGAGGCTCAGGGAGAAGTGGCTGAGATTAAGATTGTTGATCCTGAGAAATATCCCTTGATTTCTCAATGGTTTGCGGCTATAAAGGAGCTGCCAGTGGTGAAACAGAATTTGCCGAATCACGAAAATCTTGTTGTCTGGCTGAGAGGGATACCGGGAACTGGATACAAGCTTCCGACCAACTGAGTTATGTGCTGCAACTATAGGAAAGATATTGTTTTTGATCCCATATGTTAGTCTCTGCTCAATTTTTGTTCATCTCATATGAATAGCATATATTGTATTTCATATTTTTCAAATTGTTTTAATTTTAGGTTTCCAACTAACTTCTGCTGGATTTAATTTTTAACCATGGATGCATGAAATTATCCCAAGATAATCATGAATTCATTGTTAAATATCCAGTAGAATTAGTTGAATGGCTAAAATTAAAAAAATTAAAAAAATATGTAATACAATGTCAGACATTTGTATTGAATGGATTAAAATTGAATAAGACTTGACATATAGGAGTAAAAAAAATAATATTTCTCCGCAATTATATATATGTTGCACTGTGTCTTCATATGTTTTTTACTAGATTTTCATATCCTTTTGTCATGGAAACTTGGGTTCATCTAAAATAAAGTACTCTTAAGTTTACGTTACGTATTCTAGTATTCTAATAGCATGTGAGAGTACGTGTTGCCTGCACTAGAGGTTGCAATTATCTAGTATCTACTGTGTAAATTTGGATAAACTGCAACCTATTAGTTACCAACAATTTGAGATTTTAGTTATATATGTCATGTGTGTGGTGTATTACGCTAGTTTTATTCTATCTACTTGTTCATACATTTTTTTTTTGGGGAAAAATACTTAAAAACCCCCTAAAATTAATCTTATATTCAGAAAACTCATGAAACTATTTTAATCTTTATAATACTAACTCCTAAAAATTAAAGAACAAGAAAGCATAACAATAAAACAAACAAAATTAATAGCAAAAACAATAAACAAGAAGCTAACATAAACGAAAAAAAAAAAATACTATAGAGAAAAGTGGTAGAAACTAACAAAAACAACTCATTTTAAAAATACCATATATTAATTTTTGTGAAAGGAAAAAAGTTTGAGTTGTAAAGATGTAGATGAATATATGACTGGAATCGTCAAAATAAAGTATATAATGAAGAATTGAACAAAAATATTCTTATTATTGTGCAACAAATTAAATGAATAATAATAATAATAATAAATATAAAGCAAACTAAATCAATAAAAACTTGAATAAAACAAATTCATCACAACTTTCAAGAATGAAATAATGAGATAATTTAAATATTGAAAAGAAAGTGCAAGAAATGACAACAAAAATATTTGGAAACATCATCACAAATAAAATATGAAAAAGAAGAAAAATGAAAATTGAATTTGAAAATTATTAAAAAAATATAATGACATGAATATGAAACAAAAAAATATAAAAAAGGAAAAGAACTGTACACAAAATGAATTTTAATGGCAGATGGCTTAATTGCATTCAAAATGTTTTTTGTTGGATAAGAGAAAAAACACAGACATTTGATCAATAGGACTAATCAAAATGGTTGGTGTTTCATTTAGAGTTGCAAATTTTAATAGAGTTGGTGGAGAATATTTAAATATAAAAATATTAAATATGAAAAAAAATTTAAAATTCAAATTTAGTCACCAACAAAGTTATTTGAAAGATCTCGAATTTTTGAAAAACGATAAATGGCTATACGCTTATACATATATATATATATATATATATATGTGTGTGTGTGTGTGTGTGTGTGTATAAAAGTTGTATGTATGTATAAAAGTTGGTGTTTGAGACAATCCTTCTCAATGTTACAGTAGTACGATAATGTTGATTGGCGAGGGTAACGGATACTTTGGGAGTTGGTTGTGGACCACCTCCTGACTTTATATGTTGTTGAAAAATGTGCCTCAATGTTTTAGGACTGTCGGTTAAGAAGAGATAACGATCATAGAGTCTTATCTACGTTGATTATGGTTGGACTTGGTCCGTTCTCATGTCAGAAAGGGCCCTCTGGGTTATGGGATTGGGCCTTGCCCAGGGGTGCTAATCAAACTTCTAAATTTCTCACAAGTAGATTTCATGTGAGCCTTTTAAATTTCATCTATGTGCTTCTTGAGCCGGAGTCATGGATTAATCTCTTCTTGTTGACCATTGTATTTGGACTTTTTTGCATTATGGGCGATAGCCCAATGAATCATTTTTGGGGGTATTAACATGAAAACAATTATCAATCCTACCACAATTTTTTTTTTTATACAATCATCTCAGGACACTCTATAGATATCAACCAGAAAACACTCCCCCACACACGCACACACTCACTCAAAGGAAAAAGGGCAGAAAACAAGAGGATTAGAATTTAGGATCTATCTGACACCACTTTCGAATCCCCACCATTCGACTTTGAGCTCAATGGCAATCCTACCACAATATCAGCTACACATAATGTAGTGAATAATTTTAGAAAATGAATATTCACATTTGAAATTTATAAATTTATTTACGACATGTTGCATAATCTTGGACAATGTGACCCTCGCTTGCGTTGTAAAAGTTTTTTCTGTTTGTCTATGAGCTATAAGTTTTCCTATAATTCAATATTTTGTCAAGACAGAATATCATTTTATTTCTATGAAAGCTAATGTTTCTAGAGCTTTTTATAGTTTTATAACTCTTTATATTGAATTCATAATTCTTTGTGGCGACTCTATGGAAGTAGAAAGATCTTTAGACTTAATTTACTCCATTTCTATTTGCATCACGAAGCTACTTCGTATAAAAAGTAGTAAGTTAGTTCTTTATTTTTGCAAAATTATCTCACGTTGTTGAATATTGAATACCTTTCTAATGATTAGTCCTTTTTTCCAGTTGTTTTGGCAGATTTCCATTTGTTCACGTCTTTTGCAGATTTTTTTTCCAGTTTTTTTATTCTTATAAACATTTCTATGTTGTTCAATTTGTTGGCTTAAATTTAATAATATTACAAAAATTAAAATTAAAAACTGATAATTTCAAAACTATATGATAAGTTTGAAAAAAGGGAAAAAAAAATCAACAACTTATCATAATAGTCTAGTGACCGGCAGGACCTTCTTCTTCTTTAGTTTGAGGCTTTGAGTTTGAAACCTACCGAGTGCAAAATATGCCTCCCTTCTAGGCGGGGGTGGGCTCGCTATCCTTGAGTGGTGGTTATCTCTAGCAAAGGTTCGATGGTGATTGGTTCTCATACTTTAAAGTGTCATCATATGTTCGCATATAATGCTTTACGAAAACATCTCTGTATAGTATTTGTTGGGGCATCTTTTAATGTCTTGATAGACCTTTTTTCTAGTAGTGAAACTTTCTGAAATTGATTAAAAATAGAGAATCGGATCTTGATGAGTCTCAAATTTTGAGCTCAAGCACATGCCAAAAATATCAAGCTCGAGCTCAACTCATCTTCTACAAAAATTAATTAATTCAACTTAATTAGTTTTAATTTATTTAAGAAACATAAATATAATTTTAAATGAATATTACTAATATATTACAAAATTACTTATTAATTTCACTTTAATTATATTTTTTATATTATTAATTTTAATTATTATTAATAATTAAAGAATGAAGCTCGCTAGTTGATTTTAACTTTCGAGCTCAAGATTGACTCATTAGTCATTAAAAAGCTTGAATTCAGGCTTGGCTTTTAATAAAGCTGCTCACCAAACTCATGAGCCGATTCTTATTTACTATTCTTTCTATTAATATAAAAATTATATATTATGTACTATATTCTAAAACAGGGCTAGTTTAGATTTAGAAAGTGGAAGAAGAATAAAAACAAAATAGAATTTGTCTCAAACAAAAGATATGCTAGAAAGAATAATAGAAGGAAGCCTATTAAGTTTAAGAAATCCTGAACTTGCTATTTTTGTAATGAAAAAGTGCACATAGTTCCAAATTGTCCCAAATGACATTTTAAGGTAATATATATATATATATATGTATATATATTCGAAAGGATTATATTATCATTTCATGAATGTCAATCATCATCAAGTACATTATCAAATACCAACCACTATCAACAATTATTACTATTATCAATAAATAAACAAATTGCTATAGACTAGAATAAGAGCTACTACGAAAGTAGAAATATAAGTCCGCACAAGTTGGTGGAAAATCTAGCCCAAGACCTCATGGTCTTGGGGTCTCAGATCCGCTAGTTGAGCTAAGCCTAATTGATATGTCATAAAAGCTTTAAAAGAAAATGAATTAGAAGTATGTTTGGTAAAATAAATAGGGATTGTTATTGTCACTCCAAAATTGTTATTAGCACTCCTTCTCACTTTATAATTTTTATCAGTTGGCCAATATACCCTTTTAATTTTTAAATATTAATTTAATTTGATTTATTAGACAAAAGTCCTAATAGTCTATTATTCACTTTCATGCATTCAAGAATACGATTCTTTGCCATCTTCTTCTTGGCTTTGGTGACGATAACTTTAGAATTATTATTCAATTTCTTATTTTAGTGATGACTTGGCAAAAAAATTTGTTCTAATATTGTTGTCTTTTGTGCAATATTTTGCCTATATTTTATATTATATTTTTCTACTTTTTTGTCATATTAATTTTATTTACTTGAAAATGGCGGCGGCTAATATTTTAGAAGATTTAACAGTGATTTTTGAGTTGGAGGAGAAAATAAAACTTCAGAATACCAAGAGTACCGAGCAAATTTAAGATATCTACCATTTTTACAACTCATCTAACAACAACAAATGTATTTATTTCTTTTTCATACTTTTTATATTATTTTGTTAAGTTTTTTGCTCATGCTTTAATTTCAGCATACATACGTTTGTGTGATATAATTTTTTCTTGATGTGCAAATTGTTCTATTAATGCTTATGTAAATATTTTGTAGGAATAGTATATGGAGCAAACAAGTTGGTGCAAACTTTGAATGAGATATCATGTCTTAAAGATTATAGTCATGAAACTTATCTTTCACTACCAAAAAATGGGGCTTTCATGACCAATTTTTCATTCATTGAATAAGGAAAATTGGTCACAAAACATGGTTAGTGACTGATTGGTGACCAAATGTGTCGGTCGAAAAAAGCCTCTCAACAAATTTTTTCTATGACTGATTTTGTGGTCAGTCACAACTTAGTGACTGAAACGTCAGCCACATTTCATACAATTTCAGTCACAATTTTTTTCCTGATAATGACAGTTTATAGTCCATCGGTCACAATCATTGACCAAGTTGTCAATCACTAATTTGTGACCAATTTGTCGGTCACAACTTAATAGTCAATTACTAATGCTCAGTCACTACTTAGTCTGCAAGCATTAATGTCCAGTTACTACTTGTGACCAATTTATCAATCACAACCTAGTGACCAAACAGTCAGTCACTAAATTCTAACAAATTTATGATTGATTGCCATTCACGACTAGTTGCTGGACTTATTCAGATTTGGTCACAAAGCGATCATTCTATGGTGACCGAAATTCATGATTGACTATTCAATTACCAACACTACAGGAAAACCAGCAAAATCCAGCGGAATTTCGGCTGGAAAATGCTAATTCTAATGGAAACGTGCCCGCCGGAAAAAATCGCCCCCGAATGGCATTTTCAAGAGATATGAAATAAACTAAAATTCAAGAAGAAAGTTTTGAGTTTATTTTGAACACTAAAATTCAAGAAGAAAGTTTTGAGTTTGTCCCTAATAAAGAATTAAGCCAAATTAGGTTTGGTGATGTGATAAAAGAAGAACTAACCGTAGATAGTAATAAACTGGAATATACATATATATATATATACACACACACACATATATATATATATATATATAAGAGTTTAAAATTTGAGGATTTATATAAAAAAAATTAAGTTTAAACCCTAACAACCAAAATTGAAAGAATTACTGGAAGAATTACTTTTTATTTTTATTTAATTATTATTACTAATTTTAAGATTAATAATATATGATTTTATCAAAATTAAAGTGAAATTAATAGATAGTTTTATATTATATTAATAATATTCATTTAAACTGATATCTTGGTTACTTAAAATATTTTAAAAAATGATAAAACTAAATCAATTAATATTTTTTTTGGTAAATGAGCCGAACTCACGCTTGAACTTAATATTTTTGGCTCAAGACTGAGCTCCAGTTCAAATTTGAAACTCGTCAAGTTTGAGATTCGAGCCCGAGCTCAGTATTTCTAACTCGAGCCACTCCAAGAAAAAGTAATATTAGTACCAAAATATAAAATTTGTCAACAATATTTATATTAAGTGACAATATTTGCTATTTCATCACTAATTGAATTTATTTAGTGATAACAAATTTTATTTCGTCATAATATCAATCAATGGTGATAACAATTGATGTTTTAATTATCTTTTTCTTTCCTTGCCTTAACCGCCCAATTCCAATTCATTAACCAACTAATTCAGATCCTGGTATTGCCGAGGCCCATTATTATGCGGGCAACTTTTCCCAACCCAAATGTTTCATTATAACTCCAATATTTGAACTTTGAACGTTGTTTAAAAGATCTAGCACTTCATCCTACTAGACCAACTAGTGGTTGGTGAAAGAACAATAAACGAGTATTATCACCATTGACAATTAGTGACATACTTATAATGATCACTTAGTGACAAAGGAAACTGTCACTATAATTTTATGATAAGATTCCATTGTCATGTGTCACTAATAATCATTGATAACAACTTAAAAACTATGTTGTCACTAATTAATATTATTTTTTGACAAGATAATTTTTTTCATCACTGAATATATATAATTAGCGACAACTTTTTCACTATCATTTGTTACATTGTCCATTATTATTTGTTATAATGTCACTGTTTTTTTTCTTTTTTGGGAGCTCAAAATATTTTCAAAGTTCGATCTCATAGCTTTTAAAAGTTAACTCAAACTCGACTCATTTCACTCCTAATAAAGGGTAGTTAAACAATAAAGATGAGTGAAAATTGGGAACATATGCAGATTAAGGGCCCTTTATATAGATTTTAAAAAATGCGTCTTAAACCATACTTTTTATAGTAGAGTTTTTTTTTAAAGCTAAATTGTTTTGTGTTTGAATGCATTAATTAAAAGTGTTTTAAAAAAGTGTATTTATTTGAAACTATTGTAGATAGCTTTTAAAAATGACCTCACTTTTGAACTTTTTTGTGGCCTCTTTTTTTGACAAAAACCCAAGCAAACACATATTTTTTTTTTCACTGAAATGCGCATTTTTTTCTTTTCAAAAATAAGTTATTCTCTTCTTGAAGTATTATAATTAAACTGAGTTGATAAATAAATAGAGTAATAACTAAATAACACTATATATTTTCAATAATTTTGCCTTTTAAAGTCAAAAAATGAAAAATGGGATTTTTATATTATTATAAATTAATATTTATCATTATAAAATATCTATTTTCTCGCATAAATAAAATGCATAATTGTTATTATATAGTATTTATTTAATTATTCAAAATATAAGAATTTTAAAAATACCATTACAAATTGTCTCATGATTTTCTGAATAAAGTAGTTATTACTCTATATACTTTAAAATAAAAAATAATCATTATTTTATCATATATGTGGGTGCTGTCGATATCCAATTCTTCTTAAAATGCACTGATTTTTAGAAAATAAATATAATTTTATTATTAGAAAAATGCATGCAGGAATAAATTTGTTTTTTGGCTAGTAGTGTATCACTTTGAAGTTGACATACAATCATTATTAGTTAGTAAATAAATTAGTGTCAATTGTAATTATTGTCATTAAGATGATACCAAAAAATGATGTTTATATAATGGACAATATTCTAACATCGACCCAGTGTTTTGGGTCCCATTCAAGCATCAAATGATCCATATTTAACCATGTGTTATATGTGTTTTATCAAAATATAATATGTAACGCGTGGTTGAATTTGGACCGTTGAATGCGTACACAGTTTATGAAAGAATTTCCCGCCTTAGGCCTGGGGCACCATTTTCTGCTAAAGTAGACCAAATTGGACAATTGTCCATTCAACGTCATATAATCCGTTTTAACACATGGTAAATGAATCTACCCAATCGAGGTCAATTACAAATTACAATCTATCAAAGTGTGTTGGGTTGTTGTACCGCGTTAGAAATTCTCATTTTTATTTGTCATTTTAAATCTTAACCGATTTTAATTCTATATTTCATGCTTATAATTTTGTATGCGAACATATAAAACATTATTGATTAGATATAAAATGCTTATAATATTTGATGTTTGATACTTTAAATTAATATATTCGATTAACATTAAAAGTAATTCATACTTTCACACTTATATTAGATATTATAAATTAATATATATATATATATATGTAATGTATTACATAATATTTCTACTTAATTACCTAATCATAAGGAAAGAATTTTTAATTTAACCTATTTTCATAAAACTATATTCAAAATACCCTACTTTATAAAAGTCTTTTCTTTTTACCCCTTTTGAATTGTGATTTCTCTATTTGAATAGTAATTGCACTATTTAAAATTATTTATTTACTTTATTGCCCCAAAACTTTAGGTTTGCAAACGGTTTGATACCTTTGATTAGAAAAAGGAAAGTAGATCCCATGTTTCATGATATATGAATTTTATTAAGTTTACTCTTTCTCGATTTTTAATAGTTATTAGAATATAATTTTCTATTATCATTTTCATTTTCCAAAGTGCTTGAATATCATCTTCTATGTGGTTTAGTTCTTCAACGTATTCATCAAGAAAATCTTTATTAATACTTTTATTGATATAATCAAAAACATAATCTTCTTTATTATTATATATATGTTGCAATAAGCATTCTTTGATCTTCAGGTAAATTCTCAAGTGCTTTTAAAATTGTTATTTTATGTTTATAATTATTTCTTCTTTTAAATTGATTCTTTATGATATCGAAATCCTTACCCATTTTATATGCACAAAATAGTAAAATATGTTTTTAAAATCATGATTAATAATAAAGTACTCTAAAACCATAAATTTTCATAAATTAAGCAGAGAAATCTTAATATCTAAATCTTTCAAAGATATATTACCTCTTTAAGATCTTTAATTTTTTAATCCTCCTAGGAACTCGTCTTCTTTCACCTTGACAAGCCTGACTGGTGTTTGCCCAAACGTCCTCTTGGCTTCACGGGACTTACAGTTTCAAAAGGCTACTGTCTCAAACGGTGCAATCACTACGGCCTTCGTAAGATTGGAAAATTTTGGAGAATAAGGAGAAATATAGGCTTAAAAGATTTTTATATTAAAATCTCAAACACTCAAAATTTATGAAAATAAAATGGCTTTATTTCCTTGAAAGGAGATTTATACAAACATGCTTTACAAAAAGTTTACAAAGATTTATCTAAGGTTGGTTTTTCTATTTTTTCTTGCTTTGATTTTTTCGCATTCTAACTCTGAATTTTTTCAATTTCAACTTTCGATGATCTAGGAATGAAAATCCTAGTAAAATTTATAGTAAAACAAATTGAACTATTCGGACTTCAAAGTTTTATTTGGCGTCTGATGTCCCCATCTTGATGTGATGGAAACACGTTGTTTTATCTTTCTTTATCTTCATGCGTTGTCAGCTTTATCTTTTTATCTTCACGCGTCAAAAGCTATCTCCCACAGTTGTCTGCCACAATTTTTTAGTGGGTAGTGACGTCATGGCATCCGTCACTCCTTGTGCTATTGTAAGCGCTTACATCATGATTTGCAACACCGATTATTCTACAAGTCTTTTTTTTTTTTGTAGCCTCTGTGCAGAAAAAATCATGTATGATGAATTTATTAATGAATTCCTTTAGACGTAGAGATTTAATTTGTCCTTATTTCCTTAAAAGAATCCAGTGGTTAGCCTGCATGAGTGTCTCATATTGACGCTCCCAAAAAGACTCAGTAATTGATTGAATAGCTTTAATGCCTATGGTTCTTCGTTCTGTGAACTTAAAAGATCAAAAATTCTTTATGTCGATTTCAATCTTTAAGTTTGTAGATAAAATATCTATAGTGATCATATGCTGAACTTCATGCCAGATTAGCATCTCAGGTTCTGGGGCTATAAAATAGAACTTGAGTATGACTTCTCTATTTCTAGCAACTTGACTAACCTGTGCTTTAAGGCGGTCATCAAATTCTGAAACTTCATAAAGATTTTTACCAACATAGAGAAGATCTAGAAATCTATAGTTTTTAAGCTGAAAAACTTTATGCGGATCAGCTCCAAACATGGTTGTGATTCTTGGATGAACACTATATCCTTTAGAGTAGAATAGTGTCCTAGAATTTGCCCATTTATAAGCTTCTTCTGCAACTTCTTTATACTCCTTTTCCCATTTATTTGAGGGAATAAACTCTTCATCAATGGAACTCCTGCTATTAAAGCTTCCTGCTTTAGAAATTTTAACTTCAATAACCTTTTATTCATCGTGAGATTTTGAAGCCTTGCCTTTATTTTTCATGGATTCAAAGAAATCTTTATCGGATAAGGGTTTAACTTGAACTCCAGAAGACTCTGCTTTATCTTATCACTCTCTTTTTTTATCATCACTCATTTTTCGTTTTCTTTATTTTTGAAATCAAGGAAAACATTTAATCTATCTTGAACATAAAGGGCTCGATTTAGTCCTTCTTGAGAAATTTCTAACATTGTTTTAAAGTTTAATTCAATCAAATCTTTAAGAGCTTTATGACCATCAACAATGTCTTGACAAACCAAGACAATATCAACAATCTCATTCTTTAGCTCATTTGCTTCTTTATCAAGATCCATCTTCTTTATAAATTTATTCCTGTGGAAAAACAAAATTTTATAAGACGATCTATATCATCAGTACAATTTTTGAAAATTTGTCACCCATCAACGGATTTGAGAAATCTTTACCACCAACCGTTAGACAGTGGATTAGCTGTATGTATAGTGGATACAATTACTCTATTTGCATTTTGTTGGAATCACAATTGAACAGAATATCTAAAATTCATTATTATTGTTGGTGGATTTATTCGATAATATAAATACAATGCAATAACAGTTTTACAGTAAAAATACTATAGCCAAAAGCAAATTAAACAATGCCGTAAACAAATAAATAAACAAGAAAGTACAGTAGACTTATCAGTGTTTATTTGAAAGGGTACGATTGAATCACCGGGTTGAGCCGATTTGCCGTAAAGAAATATTCGCCCCACTGACCGGTGCGATGGGCCTGCGATACTCTTTCCAGAATAAGACAGTCCAGAGATCCATTCCAAGTCGCACTGTTACGTTGGATCTCACTTCGAAAGCTAAACAACTCAAGTGATTGTGTATGCAATGCAAAACACACATCCAAAAAGCTAAAAGTGTATACACTCTTTAAGACTTAGCAACTTCTTAAAATAGTATACTTTCTATTTTCTCTTGTTTCGTATGTGTGTATTCTGTATCTATTTTGTGTGTCTTGCAGGGAACAGGAGCTGCTATTTATAGGAAAAAATAATACAGGATATTAATACCAATAATTAATTCTAAAACTGTAACTGCTGTAACCATTTGTAATGTTTCAGATAATTAAATTTGAATTCGTAACTGCAAGTAACAGCCATCGATTACTGAACGATCAATATCGCGTATTAATATTCTGTAACCGTTAACCGTTTCAAAATTAATGTTATGTATTAATATTCTGTAACGGTTGAAATTAAGTTTAAATTTAAAATTCAAACATAATTCCAGGGCTAGTTCAGTAAAAGATAAAATCGAGACCGTGACAATTCACCCCAACGCCCGCAGTTGCGTGTGGGACTACCCATATGCGGTACTTAGCTATTTAGTTTATACTACAACAATACTTAACCGCAAAAATACTCGAATTGTCAAGGTTAAATATCACATATGGGATTTTACACTTATCCTTTAACAGACAACATTTAACAAGACTTTATCTATGGATTTACACCACAAATGGCTTCATCCTAGATTAATCCCTATAAATGTTATCACAATTAAGCCCATTTTCAATGCATTTAGAGGGAAATGCACACCCATCTCATCCATTTTAGAGTTGGAGAACTCATTCTTTTTCGAACTCGGTATTTCTGGAAATGAAATCGCCTAGAAAATTTTCTGAACCTTTTATGTACTCTATTTTGAAACTATAAAAGGACAGAAAAACTTACCATCTATGTAGCTTTCTATGTTAGGGTGTATTTGGTAATTTATTGAAAACCAAAGACTGTTTCTGGGTATTATCGGTTTGGATTTTGAAAGGTCTTTGATAT
Organism: Petrea volubilis; assembly: GCA_026212405.1. Classification (NCBI taxonomy): domain Eukaryota; kingdom Viridiplantae; phylum Streptophyta; class Magnoliopsida; order Lamiales; family Verbenaceae; genus Petrea; species Petrea volubilis. The sequence goes on along the minus strand of CM047871.1, from coordinate 20,976,547 downwards.
AGAAATTTACTGAAAACCAAAGACTGCATTTGGTAATTTATTGAAAACCAAAGACTGTATTTGGTAATTTATGATGGCTAGAAGTTCTTTCTTATGGGTTGTATAGTTGACCTTAGCTTGACCGAAAGTACCACTCGTATACTTGCATACCTCATTGAGATCGATTTTAAGTAGTGCTGCCCAATAAAGATCTGAAGCATTGTCTGTATTATCAATTTATCTGTTTCATCTGGAAGTTTTAATTTAGACAAAGTTTTACATTTTTCTTTAGGTTTTTAACAATTTGTGTATGTTAATTGCTCCATCCTTTAGTATTATTTTTTCTAAGAAATTTTTGTATTTCATGCTTCTTTTTAACAAGATTTATTATGAATCCCTCAACATAATTTAAACAACCAAGGAATTTTTCAATTTGATTTATGTTTTCTAATTTATCAGAAAATTCACAGATTTTCTTAGATATATGGGGTTGAAGTTTTATTCCTTCTTTATTTATCTTTAACCCTAGAAATTCTATTTTTTCTTTACAAATTATAGCCTTCCTTTAGGATAAGACTATACCATTATCTTTACAAACTTTAGCACATTAGAGTAGGTGAGTTTTATGTTCTTCTAAAGTATTAGAAGCAATTAAAACGGCATCAACATAGACAACAAGAAAGTTTTTATATTTATTAAAGATTTTATCCATTCTTCTTTGATATATAGAAGGTGCATTCTTAAATCCAAATGGCATGACTACCCATTCGAACTGTCCTTGAGTAGAACTAAATGCATTATATTGTATACTTTCAGGTTCCATTTTTATTTGTCAAAACCCTGAAGTACAATCAAATTTAGAATAAAATTTTTTCTTTTGGCCAAGTTTATTAAAACTTCTTTATTAGGGAGATAATAACTATCTGACTTAGTGAAATGATTTAGTTTTTTATAATTTATTACCAATCTAGGTTTTCCACGCTTTTACTCAGCTTCATTTTCAACTATGAAAGCTAGGCTACTAAAAGGACTATTACTCCTTCTAATTAAAGGTGGAGTTTTATTTAATAATTCATTTATTTGTTTATCAAAATCCTTCTATCTTTTTCAGTATATAACATAGGTCTTTCCTTTATAACAATATTTTCAGTTAACTCTATTTTTGCCTTTAAATCTGACTCCTTATAAAAAGCCGAAGGATGATCATTATAATTTTCTTTTATCTGTTTTATTACATCTTCAAGAGTTATCCTTTTTATTGTTATATTGTGTATTTTTATTGAAATTTTTTCATACGATCCACCAAGCTTTGCTGTCTGAACTCTGAATAGCTCATTTATTCTTGGTAATTTTGGATAATGATTACATTTAATTTTTAGTATTACAGAATACAAATTCTGTGAATAAAACTGAAATTGTTGTAGGAAATTATTCCCTAACAATATATTAGTTTCGCGAGAGTTATATTCATAAATAGTATTTATGGTAACAATTTTACTTCCTAATATAACATGTACTTTATCTGCCTTTTTATTAATGTGTTCGGCTTGACCTGTAACACCCTTTATCTTTATATTTCCATTCTCTTGTCATTTAGTATAGAGAAAGGATTTAAACAGAGTTATTTCTGAACCATTATCTATTAAGGCACATGTGCTTGAAAAGGCGTACGATAACATTAGTTGGGATTTTCTTGGAGAAACACTGTGCTTCTTTTAGTTTCCTCGTGAGCTAATCAAGTTGCTGATGAATTGTGTACGTTGTGTTAGTCCACGAATCCTATGGAATGGCAAGCCTATGGAGCCAATCCAACCAAAACGTGGTCTGAGACAAGGAGACCCAATATCTCCATATCTCTTCATACTATGCATGGAAAGACTCACCTATTTAATTGAAGAAGCGGTGGAAGGAAAGCAGTGGAGCCCGATTTCAGTGTGCCGTGGCGGACCTAAGGTTCACATCTCCTCTTTGCGGATGATATTATCTTAGCGGCAAAAGCCACGGTGAAATGTGCACACTCTATCAATAGGACCATCAAGGCATTCAGTAGAGCATCCGGGCTTAAGGTTAACTTGGTGAAGTCCAAAGTATTCTTCTCACCTAAGGTGGAGGTAATGTCACTTTGGAGATCACTGCGATCTTGGGGGTGAGGAAAACGGCTGAATTTGGGAAATACCTTAGGGTTTTATTTAACCAATGTCGTTCTCATTCCAACAATTTTGTCAACGTGATCAAGAGAGTTAATCAACGGCTGAGTGCGTGGAAGGCCAATTCTCTTAATTTGGCGGGTAGGTTGGCTCTGGTGAAATCAGTCATGTCTTCTATTCCAGTTTACACAATGCAATCTAATTGGCTACCAGCCAAAGTTTGCCAGCAGCTTGATCGAATTAATCGTAATTTCTTGTGGGGGGATCGCGAGGGAAGTAAGAAGATACACCTTGTGGGGTGGAACAAAGTATTGCGAAGCAAAAAAGACGGGGGCTTAGGAATCAGGGACTCCCGTAATACGAACTTGGCCTTGTTAGCGAAAGTGGGTTGGCGGGTTATTAAAAAAGAACACAGTCTATGGGGGGATGTTTTCACCCAAAAATACTTAAAGGGGGAAGATATTTTAAATCATAACCCCAAGCTGCATTCCTCCAGAGTTTGGAAAGGTATAGTAAGAAGCATGAAAGCGGTGGATGGGGATATAGGGTGGCGTTTAGGGGATGGTTCTCTCATTTCGTTTTGGACGGACCGCTGGTTAGGGTCCGAGAAGATTGAGGGGTACGTTGACGACACCGTGGCAAGGGCAGAGGTGGACATCAAAGTGGGAGAGTTAATTGTTGGGGGGAAGTGGGACCTATCCAAGATCAGTATGCCACTCCCAGATTTGGTTAGAGACAGGATTTTGAGTAAGCCAATCCCATTGAGTTAGCAAAAGGACTCAAGAATCTGGTTAGGCTCAAGCACTGGCAGATATACATGCAAATCGGCGTATTATTTCCTCAATTCTCAGTAGGGATGGGAGGATCCAAGTGCACGGGCATGACAGTGGATCTGGCGACTTCAATGCCCAGAGAAAATCAAGCTGTTGCTTTGGCTCTGCAACCATAACAGCCTTCTCACCAATAGCCTAAGACTCGACAGGAACATCTCGACCGTCGGGCTGTGTACAAGGTGTGGGGTTGAGAATGAAGACAGCATGCACATTTTCTTCAGGTGCTATAGGGCATGCATTGTTTGGGATAATATTGTCCACAATAAGGATATGGAGCGATTTCTAGCGATTGGGACATCTTCCTGGCTTAGGGAAAACGTTAGAGCTTCTTTCAGTAATAAAATTGAGCCGAATCTGATATGGTCCAGTATCTTTCTCGCCACAATTTGGCATCTTTGGAGGGCTCGCAACAAGGAAGTTTTGCAAGGGGAATATGAACACCACAAAGAAACAATTACCGCCATCAAAGGTCTTGCATCGGATATTACTAAAGCTTTTCATCAAGGAAAAACGGTGAGCGGTAAGTTCAAAGAGGAAACCACATGGAGAATTCCACCGCAAGGATGGTATAAACTCAACACCGATGGCAGTTTTTTCATGGATAAAAACCTTGCCGCAGTAGGAGGTCTTATTCGTGACAGCAAAGGCAAATGGATTATTGGTTTCACAATGAAAATTGGAGAGGGCTCCGTACTGGTTGCTGAACTTGTGGGACTACGTGAGGGCTTGAAGATCGCTTGGGAAAGACGATTGGAAAGACTGGAGGTCGAGATTGACTCTGAGGAGTTCATCACACTCCTGAGCTCGAATGATACAACTGATCACCCATTAGCCTGCATTCTCCAGGACTGTCGAGTCTTGTTGAGGAAGCCGTGGACTACAGCAATCAAATTTGTGCATAGAGCTGCTAATGGATGCGCTGATAGCTTGGCGAAGCTTGGCCACAACAATTCGGAGAGGGTGATAGTTTGGGAGGCACCACCAAGGGAAATTGTTAATACTGTTGCTTCAGAGATGCTGAATAGTTAATGTTGGTCAGCTCTCCTCACCAAAAAAAAAAAAAAAAAAAGGCACATGTTGTTATAATTGTACTGTTAATTGTACAAAGACACTCAAAGGAAAATTAATTCCCTTCATATTTTTTACAAAAAATTTTTATATTTCCTATTTGTAATGTGACACCATGTTTCTCTATTTTATAATAATCACACTGATTTAAGAAACTATTACCCAAAATTATTGTCTCCGGCCATATCACTATCTATGTAACAAGGTACAATTATCCTTAATTCATTAAAGATTACTGAAACTTGTACCTCTTGATCACAAGTTATTAATTGACCTTCAAAGTTTTTATATTGAAATATTGTAGAAGCAACTTTTGCAATTAATCCTTTATTTTTATGTTTTGCAAGGTGATTACCACTAGCTCCTATATCAATTAATATGTTTGGTCCTTCAATATATTCTTGACCATTAAAATATTTGCCATTATTACCATGGTATTGGTTATCTCTTGTTTAGTAAATTCTACATTAGTAAGAGGTATCTTACTAACACTTCTTCTTGATATTGTATTCTCTCCAAAATCTATTTGTGGAGTTAAACCACTACTAGATCCATATTCTATGATAGGTTTTCTATCTATTTTTACTTCATAAGCTTTTATATCTTCAATTTCCTCTATCATAGGTAACTTTATTGTAGTTATATCACAACATTCATCATCAATTTCTATATAAGGTTTATCTTGATATATTTTACCGTAATTACTATTGAAAAAAGCATATACTGTTCTATAGTAAAAGGTAAATACTTGACTTTTATCTTTTAGTTTTAAATCTTTTAAAAGTGAAAAATGTAAACTCAAAATATCATTAATGTTTTGATCATTTATGTCAACACTATATTTGGGATAACAATCAGAACGAAATTGTGAGTATATTAAATTTCCTTCAACCGTTCCTAAATGACTGTTTTTAGCGTCTTTTGAACTTTTGGTCATGTAATGAAATAACCATAGGACTATTTATTCCATCTCTAATTAAAGCTTTAACTAGGATTTGAATCATGCCAAGATAAACATATTTTATCTTCTTTCTAACGTCTTTATTTTTTTATTTTGTTTAAAGCTTGATTTATTGAGGATTTAGTAAGTAAATTCAATCTAATTTGCCCTTTAGTATGTTCAAAATTTATTGATCTTTCAATAGCAAGATATTCATACATATTTATCTTTTCTCTTTTGATTAAACTACCAAAAACTTTAAAAATGTTTTTAGTAGGATTAGATGCATCAAGTTTTAACCCTTTTATTTTTTCTAGAGTTTCTTGATTATAGGTTATTTAAGCATAACCTTCTGATCCTTCATATACTTCTATTTCTTTATCTGAATCTTCAGTTTCTATTATATCTTTATTCATTCTCAAAATTACTGGAATATTCTTCTTCTTTAATATATATTTCTTTATCTATATAATTCTCTATATATGATATTTCAGATAATTCATCTTGAAGTTCTATGAATTCGGCTTCAATACTCCGAATCCTTTTAGGTTTTTTACACTCTGGTGATTTATGTCCATCTCTCCACAATTCCAACATTGGCATTGTGAAAGATTTTTATTTCTCTTAATTATAGTTAGGGTTTCTTTAAAATATCTTCCTTTTGGTTTTATATTTTTCTTTTGAAATTTATTATATTTTTTATACTTCTTTTTATGAAACATTCTCTTCTTTTTATTAAATCTTTCTTTATTACATCCCTATTGACTAGGAACCTCAAATTCATTACAATATAAATGAGAATATTTTTTAGTTCTTCTATATAAATCTTGAGATTTACATAATTTACGTAACTCAGAAAAAGGAAACTAATCCTTCTTCCTATAGTTGAGTTTGAATATTTATTTTCTTCCTTCCATTTATTCATTATATATTTATTTCAAGGATGTGGAAGTTTTAAAAAGTACATATTGATATATATACTCTAATCTTCATTACTATAGTATTGTGTATAATAATATTCTTTAAATTTACACGTATATTGTTTTAGATTCTTCATACTACAAATTCTAAGGTTTATTAAATTAGTTCTTGCTTCTTCTTTTTCTTTAGAACTTTCTTTATCAGGTTCTTGCCAATTTTCTCTCAGAAATTCACTAGAGAGATAGGCAACCAAAATTTCAATTTCTTTTTCTGTATTATCTATTAGTTTAGTTTGTATATTTCTTTTTATTAAGGCGTTAGTGTTTTTAGTTAATCCTTACCACCAATTGAAAACAATTCCATCAAAGGTAGTGATTAAATAATATATTTGTCTATTTGATGTTCATGTATCATCAGTGTTATATAAAAAGAAAACGTTCATAGTATTTGCCCATGAAATTATGATTTTTTAAGTGTCTTCTTTACAATCTATATTTAATTTAGAGCCTCCATGATTTATAGGTTTACTATAATTATTACCTGGAGTGAATTTATCTAATTGTCTGTGGGCAAAATTGCAAAATTGGTCCTTTAACTTTACCTATTTAGGGTTTTAGTCCTCTAACTTTTGATTTTGCAAAAATACCCCGTATATTTTGGTCGTCCGGCAATTTTAGTCCTAGGCAATCTGGATTTCCCCCTTTCCGATTAAAATACCTATGTGGTGAGTGATGTGTATGGAAAATTTGCAAAATTGGTCCTGTAACTTTACCTGTTTGGGATTTTTGGTCCTCTAACTTTTAATTTTGCAAAAATACCCAATATCTTTTGGTAGTTTGACAATTTTAGGCAACCTGGATTTTCCTGTTTCTGATTAGATCTCACAATCCTTGTTTAAATGTTGGCTTGAACTAACCCTTAACTAAATAAAGAAGTTTAGCCGTGCATGACTATATTAACAATAAAAATATAAAAGCTGAAAATTAAAGATTAAAACTAAAACTAGAATAAAAGAAGTCTAGACAACGCTATACAATCGTGTATATATAGGGCTCTAACCCTTGATTAAATACTTAATAGGACTAGGATAATTCTTTGGAAAGTCCTAGGAATTGTAGGCAAGACAAGAATTTGTTTCCAAGTTGAACTCTTGCCATATCAATAGGGCTGCCTTCTATTCTTGCGTAGAATCTTCCGACCCTAAGGCATGATCACACCTTTTGTGACGAACACAATTATTTTCATATTTAGCCTTCCAGCTTCCTTGGCGAGGGGGAAAGGTTGGACTGATTTTTACATAGAAGTTGATTGCATTGCTCTCATATCAAAGTTGCAACAGATTGAAGATTGTTCTTCCATATGAAATATAATTACTGATATTAGAGTTGGTCATAGTTTGTGTGGTCTAGTACATGTTATACATGTGCATCAAACAAGTTAAACACGTGGTCTAGTGCATGTTATGCATGTGCATGTTATACCTTAAATTGAAAATACGAAAATCTAAGTTGCCTAGGACTAAAATTGCCAAACGACCAAACGTTACAGGGTATTTTTGCAAAATCAAAAGTTAGAGGACTAAAAATGCTTGACTAGGCACATCTAGACCTTCATTTATTTGTTTTATTTTGGTAATTAAAAAATAAATTCTAAAAGCATCTCCTCTATGATAAGTTGAATTCCTTAATAAAAGAAAATCCAACTCTCTTTGATATTTATTTAATTCTACATGAAGCCTAAGCTGTGTATAGCTAGGCATTGCTGAGTAGAATCATTACAGCTCTAATTCTTTTACCATACTTTAACTTTCTATGGTATCGTTCTTTAATTTTAATTTAGCATTTTCATGCTCCTTGACAATGTTCTCTATCTTCATATAATATTTGTATTTTCTATCGACACTTTGAAATCTTTTTGTATATGTAAACAGTCTACTCTTTGTCATGGCGAAGGTAGCTGCCAATCAGTTTCATCACATGAGAAATCACAACATAATAGATCAAAATTTAAATCATCGCTGAAATCTTTATAATTTAATTCATTTAAATAAACGAATAACTCTTTAGTTAATAAAAGATTTATGATTGAAATTTTTAATAGTTCTAAATATTCCATATTTTGTATTTTATAAATTTTTATTAATCTTTATGGCTCTGATAACAACTTTGCTGGGGGTTTTACTTGATTTAACTTTATGGATTTAAGAAAATTAGTGAGTAATATTAAAACTTTTAGATTTGATTTTGACAACATATCAACGATGGTTGGGAGTTTTAATGTTTTAAACATGATTTTAAAGAAATTTTATAGGTAAAAATGTACTAAAATGATCAAAAATACTTTAGGAGAGGTTTAATGAAATAAAGGTTAAAATTTGGATTTTTAAGAAAATACACCGACCCACAAGATCAGTAAAATCGAAATTTGAAAAGATAATCTATTATTTTCAAAAACTTTTAAAAAAATGAATTATTTTAAAATTTTAAAAATTAAAAAAGTATAAAATAAAAATTTCTTCAATCATAACCTTACTATTAATTCTCCAAGTTTTCACCTAAAAAGTATATGAATTTTCTAGTCAAACTTTTTAAAAGACAGTCAATTCCGGCTCCTATATTATAAATTAACATGGTCTTCCATTGAACAATCATAATATTTTAATGCAGAATCTTGGAACATAGCAACGGATTTCAACTATCAATGTTCATATGGCCGACCAGACGAATCAGCGTTTGAAACGTGGGAGCAAATTATACGTAAGAACACAAAGTTGTCTCGTAATTTAGCTTATTGCCAGACTACCAATCATCTCGAGATCCGATCTTTTTTTTTAAAGTTATCTCATAATATAGAATTATTTCCGACCTGGTTTGGCTCAATTTGGATTCTCCGCTATAGAATAATATTAAATTTTTTTTTTATGGATAAATACATATTGTATAGATTGATGAATGATTAAAATAAATAAACAAAAATCTCTTTAAAAATTTGTCCATATTGTAAATATTTTTTTTTATTTTATTTTTATTATCCATCAATACATGTGACATATATTAATAAGCAAGTATTGATGAATAAAGAAGAGGATATAGCATCGATTTGTAGTAGAAGATCCGACCTGATGTTTAGTAATGCTGATTTCACACTCTATTTATTGTTTGCTCTATCAATTGATTCAACACGTCAGTGATCTAACAAAAAATGGCAGAGGAAAACGGAGTAACTCTTATTGGTTTGAGTAGCCCTTATGTGAGGAGAGTAGAGCTTGCTCTCAAGATCAAAGGCATCCAGTTTGACTATAAAATAGAAAAGAGCTTACTTGAGAAAAGTGAGTTGCTCCTCAAATACAATCCTGTCACCAAGAAAGTACCTGTGCTTGTTCACAATGGCGAACCAATTGTCGAATCGCTTGTCATTCTTGAATACATCGATGAGACCTGGAAACGTGAACCGCGGTTCTTGCCTGATGACCCCCTTGAAAGAGCAAGAGTTCGATTCTGGGCTCGTTATTATGAGCAGGTAACGTATACTAATTTCATGTATTTTTGTTGGAGTTAATATGTTATCAGAGCCATGCCAAACAGAGGTCTTGTGTTCAAATTTCACATGCAAGACTTGACACAAAAAGAAGTCTGCTTGCACGTGCGTGAGCGTGATGGTTCTCGTCTTTAACAGCTTAAACTTTGATCGGAATGCCCTCTAGTGTTAACTATATTAACTCTCTCCCACATCGAATAAATTAACAAATGTAGTGAGGTTTATAACAGTTTGAATAATTCTCACCTCATGAGCTAATTTTTGAGATTGAGTTAGGCTCAAAATCCTAATATTTCTATTTGGGTATTAGAGTAGGTTAGATCCTGCAGACTACCCCCTATACTAATTTCACATTCCATGTTGTTTACGTATATTTGGACTTCTCACATTGAATAAACTAATAATCAAATGTGGTGAGAATTATAATAACTTAAATAATTTTCAACTCACGAGCTATCTTTTGGGGTTGAATTATACCTAAACCCCTAATATTTTTATAATTTCATAATATTTTGTTACTTGTTACACTTACAAATGAACTTGATTGCCATTGAATTTGTTATACAAAATCAAACATTTCGAGTATATATTTATAATTCTCATAATAAAAGGGTACCATACAAACAAGTCAAAGATTTGAGAGTTTTTGTAACAAACCCTTTTCTATATTTCAGGAGGATGAGGTAAATTTCAAAATTTTTAATAAAAATACATACAAATATAGCTAGATACAGATTTGAGAAGATCGATTGCCCTGACACTTGATTCTTATTTATTTATTCATTTTTTTTTCTACTTCAGTGACAGATGATAGGAATATATTCTGATGCAGATTGTAGGCAGCGTTGGACACATTATCAATGAACTATCAAAAGGCGAAGAAGCTCGGGAAAAAGCTCATCAAGAAATGGTTAAGAAACTGGATGTGTTGGAACAGAACATGAACGGCTCCATCTTGGGAAATCGAGGAACCATCAATGATAGTAAGAATATGGATATTCTGGACATCATGATAGCTGCATCAATTGGTTCATTCAAGGCTCAGGCAGAAGTGGCTGAGATTAAGATTGTTGATCCTGAGAAATATCCCTTGATTTCTCAATGGTTTGCAGCTATAGAGGAGCTGCCTGTGGTGAAACAGAATTTGCCGAACCACGAAAATCTTGTTGCCAGGCTGAGAAGGATACCGAGAACTGGATACAAGCTTCCGACCAATTGAGTTATGTACTGCAACTATAGGAAACATATCATTTTTTATCCCATATGTTAGTCCCTGCTCAATTTTTGTTTATCCCGTATGAATATCATATATTGTATTTCATATTTTTCAAAATTTTTTGATTTTAGGTTTCCAACTAGCTTCCGCTGGATTTAATTTTTAAACATGGATGCATGAAATTATCACAAGATAATCATGAATTCATTCTTAAAAATCCAGTAGAAATTAGTTGAATAACTAAAATTGAAAAATTTTATAAAAAATATGTAATTCAATGTCAGACATTTGTATTGAATGGATCAAAATTGAATAAGACTTGACATATAGGAGTAAAAAATAATATATGTTGCATGGTGTCTTCATATGTTTTTTACTATATTTTCATTTCCTTTTATTATGGTAACTTGGGTTCGTCTAAAATAAAATACTCTTAATACTAGGTTTATATTACGTATTCGAGTATTCTAATAAACTGTGAGAGTATGTGTTACCTGCGCTAGAGGTTGCAATTATCTAGTACCTACTGTGTAAGTTTGGATAAACTGCAACCTGTTAATTATTTACCACAATTTTAGATTTTATTTATATATGTCATATGTGTTTTGCATTACCCTTGCTTTATTCTATCCACTTGTTCATACTTTTCATTGTTTTTTTTTTTTTTTGGGGGGGGGCGGGGGTTTGGGGGGGATACTTAAAAAACCCCCTACAATTAATCTTATACTCAAAAAACTGATAAAACTATTTTAATCTTTATAAGACTAACTGCCACAAATTAAACAACAAGAAAGCATAACAAGAAAGCAAACGAAATTAACAATAAACAAGAAGATGACATAAACGTAAAAAAAATACAATATAGAAAAGTGGTAGAAACTAACAAAAAAAGTTAATTTTAAAAATACCATATATTATTTTTTGTGAAAAGAGATTGAGTTGTAAAGATGCAAATGAATATATGAGTGGAATAGTCAAAATAAAGTATATAATGAAGAATTGAATAATATCCTTCTTTTTAAATGAGTGCAACAAATTAAATGAATAAAAATAGTATATATATGAGTGCAACAAATTAAATGAATAAAGATAGTAACAAATACAAAGCAAACCAAATCAATAAAAACTTGAATAAAACAAATTCGTTACAACTTTCAAGAATGAAATAATGAGATAATTTAAATATTGAAAATAAAGTGGAAGAAATGACAACAAAATATTTGAAAACATCATCACAACTAAAATGTGAAAAAGAAGAAAAATAAAAATTGAATTTGAAGAAATCTGAAAAAAAATCTAATGACATGAATATGAAAAAAAATATATAAAAAAGGAAAAGAACTAAACATACGTAATGAATTTTTATGGCAGATGGCTAATTGCATTCAAAATGTTTTTTATTGGACAAAAGAAAAAACACAAATATTTGATCAATTTTTCACTTTATAATTTTTTCCATATCAATCATCAGTTTTTCTCTTTTCTTATCTCAACTGCTCACCAATACACGTGACGTGTATTGATTAGTGTAATAGAAGATGTAACACAATTATGCAATAGAGGATCTAAACTACTAAGTAGTAAGTAAACCTTGCCTAAGGGGTGCATATATAATTCTCCCTAAATAATATGATAATAAATCTTATTTTATTTTTATTTTTTAAATGATACACAATTGATTATATTGTTAAAGATAATTATTTTATGTAAGAAAAACAATAAGTATGATAATAACTCTCATTTTATCTTTTGAAGTAAAAAAAAAAGGCGTACATAATTGATTCTGTTATTGAAAGTATTTATTTTCATTAATCTACTATGGCGGTTTTGATAAATTTTTTTTTCAAGAATAAAAAATAAAAGTTTCATACTTGTGAGAATTTTGACTAATTTTCACTTGTAAAAATCGGAGTAATTGAATACCGAATACCCCTCATGGCCTCATCTCATCCAAAAGACTAAATTTAATTAAGTTAAATGCAATTTACTATCCTGTGTTATAGTTAATTGATATAAAAAAAAAAACTTTGTGAAGAAAAATGTATATGTTAAAAACCCGCATGATTATGTTTTTGAAAATTACCTCGCTGCCTCTAGGATTTGATTTTCAATCAAATAAATATAAACAAACTACTTTACCTTCTTTAAAATTTGAATAAATTCACCAAATTAAGCTTATATATTCATTTATAAAATAAATGAATATATATAATACATACATAATACACATACAAACCACCAAAAAATTGCAGCACCCGCCGGCAGCTCGCCACCACCGGCATCCACATTCCACCATCTCCACACCATTTAAAATATTTGATTTTTTCTTTTCTTTTCTCTTTTGTTTTTCGGTTAATTAGGCCTAGCACAGGGCAGTCACATGCATCCTGTGCGATAGGCCTTTTAATGGGTAGGGTTTTACCCTACTTGTACTTATTTATTCTCTACTCATACCCTAAAATTTTAAAATATACCCACACCCTACCTTAACCCATACTATTACAAATGAATGAGTTAGGATAGAGCCTTACTCGTTCCTACGAATTGGGTAATGATGATACCCAATGGATATTCACACAACACATACATTTTTCACACACACACACACAAAAACACAAATTGCACACACATTTTCCACACACTCGCACACACATTTTTCACACACACACACACACACACTGTACATATATTTTTCACACATACACACATTGCACACATATTTTTCACACACACACATGCACACACCGTGCACTATGCGTGTGTGCGTGTGCATGCAGTATGTGAAAACTATGTGTGTGCTGTGTGGATGCAGTGTGTGTTTGTGTGAAAAATATGTGCATGTGTAGTGTGTGTGCATGTGCGTGTGCAGTGTGTGTGTGCAGTGTGTAAATGTGTGTGTGTGAACTTAAGAAAAAATGACAATATCACCAAATGACACAAAAAAAAAAATGATTGGATAGGGTTTGGATCCATAACCTAAAAATAGGATAAAAAAAATATATATAGCTAATGGCTCTGTATTTAAATAGGATATGGCATGGTACAGAATATCTTTCATTCGGTATATTTTTTGGTTAGGATCAGGGTAGGGTTTTTGGTTTCTTAAGAATCGTTGACAACAATACTGCAACATCAATTCACCACATTCTAATTCTATAGTACAATATTATTATTTTTTTTCAAATTGTTTTAGGTTCATCTTCCTCTGTCTTGACGAGTTCCTTTTTACAATATTTAAGATAGTCGAAAGATAGCTTTTCTCTCTCTCTCTCTCTTTTCGTTCAGAGAAGAAGAAGAAGAATTAAAAAGCGGCAAAATTGCAAAATTGGTCCTTTAACTTTATCTGTTTTGGGTTTTAGTCCTCTAACTTTTGATTTTGCAAAAATACCCCGTATCTTTTGGTTTTTTGGCAATTTTAGTCCTTGCAGCCGGGACTTCCCTCTTTTCGGTTAAAATGCTTACGTGGCAAGTGATGTGTATGGAAAAAGTTGCAAAATTGGTTCTTTAACTTTACCCATTTAGGATTTTTAGTCCTCTAACTTTTGATTTTGCAAAAATACCTTGTATCTTTTGGTAGACTGGCAATTTTAGTCCTAGGAAACTTGGATTTTCCTATTTTCGATTAGATCACACAATCCTTGTTCAAACGTTGGCTTGAATTAACCGCGAAAAAACTTCTGACCCTAAGGCGTGATCACACCTTTTGCGACGAACACAATTATTTTTATATTTTTTAATTATTTTTTATTTGAAAAATATTATTTTTTATTTATTTTTAATTTTTTAAATTTTTAGGCGGAATTTCCGCCGAAAAATTTAAAAAAAATTATTTTTTAATTATTTTTATTTAAAAAATATTATCTTTTATTTATTTTTAATTTTTTAAATTTTTCGGTGGAATTTTCCGTCGAAAATTCCGCCGAAAAATTTAAAAACTTATTTTTTAATTATTTTTTATTTAAAAAATATTATTTTTTATTTATTTTTAATTTTTTAAATTTTAGGGCCGAATTTTCTGCCGAAAATCTGCCGAAAAATTTAAAAAATATTATTTTTTATTTATTTTTAATTTATTCCGCCGAAAATTGAGCGTTTTCTTGTAGTGCAAGTTATACATGTGGTCTAGTGCATGTTATACCTTAAATTGGAAATAGAAAAATTCAGGTTGCCTAGGATTAAAATTGCCAGACGACCACAAGATATGGGGTATTTTTGCAAAATCAAAAGTTAGAGGACTAAAAACCCAAAATGGGTAAAGTTAAAGGACCAATTTTGCAAATTTTGCATACACATCACTCACCACGTAGGCATTTTAACCGGAAAGAGGGAAGTCCTAGTTGTAAGGACTAAAATTGCCAAAAAATCAAAAGATACGGGATATTTTTGCAAAATCAAAAATTAGAGGACTAAAACCCCAAACAGGTAAAGTTAAAGGACCAATTTTGCAATTTTGCCTTAAAAAGCAAACAACGAGACCATTTCAAAACCTGTCATTCATCTTGAAGAAGGGTTGAGAATGGATTTCAATAATCTTGAGCATCAAGAAATTGATTTAAAATATTAATTACTATAGTCAATGTTCTTACCCTACAAGCCAAGTACCCCGAAAGTCAATGTTCTTGACGATCCCTACGAAAGAGCTCAAGCTGGATTTTGGGCCGGTTACATCCAACAGGCAATGAACTCAATGTCATATTTATTTTTAGGTATAATTATGCCTAGACCCCACCATGTTTAGTGTAATTATAGTTGGACTCCATGTGGTTGAGATAATTACACTCACCTCCCCTGACGTTAATACAATCTTACATCAGAATTTTAGACCCCGTGAGGTTTATGTCACTTTCAAGTTTTCAAACTGAAAGAGCTCTAATTTTAAACACGAATTTGTTCAAGTGCAGTTGTTAGGGACCACAGCAAAGCTTTTCAATTCGGAAGGTGAAGATGCTCTTGATAATGCTCGCCAAGAAACATATGAGAAACTGGATGTGTTGGAAGAGGGCATCAAGAACTTCTTTTCGCGAAATCCTCGAACCAATTATCGTACTGAGAATATGAATATTTTGGACATCATGATAAGAGGTTTTTGGTTTCAATATTATTGGTCCCGAGAAGCATCCATTGATTTTCGAATGGGTTACGACTCTAATGGAGCTGCCTGTGGTGAAAGAGATAACGCTGCCTCACGAAAAGTTAGTTTCCTTGCAGCAGCCGTTGAGGCAAAATGGCATCAAGTTGCAAACCACTTAAGCTACTGCAGTTATATATGTGTGTAATGTGTGTGTGTTGTCATTTGTTGCCTTTCTTGGTACGTATATTACCACACTTGAGTGGAACTGTGCTTATTGTTAATAACGACTGTGTCATGTGTGCCATTGACCCAGTTATGAGTGTAATCTAAGTTGCAATGACTTGATGTGCCTCGGATAAGTACGATCAGCTTGTGCATGCATATATTATATGACAAGATTTCGATTTGGAATAGCAAACAATTTTGAAATGATAATCAAACTACGGAGATTACTGATTGTACACTACTAGAAAAATGCTAATTTGCAACTGAAAAAATTGGTCTCAATTTGCAGCCATATTTGCGACCGATTTAGCAAAATCTGACCAAGTATGGATCAATTTTTGCGATGGAATAATTTGGTCGCAAAATCATAAATTCGGTCGCAATTTGCGCACACATTCCCAAAGGTTTTTGGTGCCACTTTGCGACGGGTTTTGTCGGTCGTAGATGTGGTAGCTTAAATTTGTGACCAACTATATTGGTGGAAAATTTTGTCATTTCGTTTGCGACCAGGGTTATCGGTTGCAAAATTCTTTTTGTGATGTTGACCGGGTGTGTGACTGATTTTGTCCGTCGCAAGGGGTTTTATTTATTTATTTATTTTTTAAAATTTTCAGCCATTACCTATTAATGTAGATCTCACCTCAATTTTTGTTTTTTGAATTTTTCTTTTATTGATCTGTGTAACTAATATTATCAATTCAAAAGAACGAATTATGCATTCTAAATACTAAAACTAAAGATATATGATTAATAGAAATATAATTGAATATGCAACTCTATCTATAGTTTTATCACTTTGTAATTTATTTAGCCACACAACAAGAATTAATGCACTAATTTGATACGTAATTGAAACTAAAATAATTACAAATTAAATAAAAATAATAAAATAATTAATTATTATTTTACAATATTGTTAAAAGAATAAATATTACTTTTATTATTAATTAAAAAGAAGAAGAAGAAGAAGAAGAAGAATTAAGTTACTTATCAAAAAGAAAAGACTAATAATTAAGTTAGTAATACGATTTTGATTGGTTTGTTATTTTTTTCCTCAGTTTTGCGACTGATATTGGGACCAAATTTTTCCGTCGCAAAACTGAAGGACTTAACTCCAGCATTTTTTCCTATCTGCCCAGATTAGGTTCCGCCCCCCCCCCCCCCCCCCCCCCAAAAATAGGAAAGCCTTAGCTCTCTCTCTCTGTCATGCGCCGGTGAGACCATTCCCAGACCGCGCCGGCGACCTGACTCCGAAAGCGTCGGCCGCCCACCCCGGTGCCGCCTTCTCTGTTTATTTTTTTTTTTGTTCAATTTCCCCTCCAAATTTGATCTTTTTCATTTTTTTTTTCTGAATCTCAGCGGGTGGTGGAGCTTTCCTTTGGGAGTATCTATTCTTGGTAAGCTCTAGTTTCAAATTTGCTATTAAGTGTCGGTCTTGTTTGTTTGTATTTTTTGATTGCTGTTTGCATCTGCTGCTTATGAGCTCTCGGTACTTTGTGATGCTGAAGTGGCTTTAATCATCTTCTCCCAGAATGGAAGACTTTATGAGTTCTCAAGCTCTCGGTACTTTGCTTATGGATTATATTTTCGTGTGTTGTTTGAATTATATTTGTCTTTGTCGTGACCTCGATTGCCCCTGTGCAAAACTTTGGAATCTTGTTCTCCATATTTGAACCCTCCAAATTGT
This sequence comes from Petrea volubilis, assembly GCA_026212405.1. Taxonomy (NCBI): domain Eukaryota; kingdom Viridiplantae; phylum Streptophyta; class Magnoliopsida; order Lamiales; family Verbenaceae; genus Petrea; species Petrea volubilis. Next base: position 20,958,923 of record CM047871.1, on the reverse strand, counting down.
TTGAGTTTGTTTTTTTCTTGTGTAATATCCATTTTTCATTTCTCCTAGAGTCCTATTGTAATTCATTTGTTTAATGGATCCTTAGCCTTTGAGAGTCTCTATCACATGGCTTGCAATCGTTTTTCAGTTAAACAACTCTTCTTGTTGTTTAATGGATAGTCCTATATTTTTAGCCATTGTTTTGTTTTAATCACTCTTTTGTGTGGTTGTTTCAAGAATATTAAACAGAACTTCCAATTTAATTTTCTAAAAGCTAGCAAGACATGATTGTGAATTGGGCTTGCTTCATCTCTCTCTCTCTCTCTCTCTCTCTCTCTCTCTCTCTATGTAGCTCTGCAATCTGCTATTCGTGTTAAGGAGCCTGATAAAAAATTAACATCCCTTTGGAATTGCATATATGAAGACAAAAGCCCAAACAACCTATGGTTTAGGGACAAAAGTTGTTGCTCTGTTTCAAGTAATAAAATCACTCAACTTTAGTGGACCACAGCAACTAAATGTCATATATTATCAATGATGTCAATTACTGCTCAACAAAGGCTCTTAAGTTCTGATATTTTTTGTCTTATGGCAACAAAATTGACAAGAAAGATAAATATAAATCATAATGCTGAGGTGAAATTTATAAAAAATCTGTCAAAGATTTGCCTGTAATTTGACTTGCATTTAACTTAAAAGAACTTACATTCATTCAAAAAATGTACACATTTCAGGTCCACAAACCACTGTCGCTTTTATGCATTAAATCTGTCAAGATTTGCCTGTAATTTAGCTTAGAGACCTAGCTCAATCATTTTTTTTAATTATCTAATTAGGTGATGAAAACTGATGTTGGGCATTAAAAGCGAGACAGGCTAGGAAGAAACATCATGCTGGCTTTTTCTTTATCAGTTTTGCTTTCTTGAAAAAGAATATATAGAAGATAAAAATATCTCCAACTCAAGTTTGCTTTCTTGATTGTGTTTTCTACTTCTCACATAGGAATACTATTGTCTTCCAAGTATTGGGCTCCCACACAAACATTTTCAAGAAAACGTCAGGTACTGAGTTTCATAGTTCTCTCCTTTCCTTTGAATTAATCTGAATGGGTTGGTGAGATCTTCTTTGTGTGAAGCTTGGGATTTGGTTTTTTGAAATTATATCTTATAAACTGATTTCCCCTATATAATTACATTTGATGGGCTATGAGACAGATGTCTTTTGTATATACTGAAGAAATTTTAAGTTATATACTTGTGACTTTGATCTATAATGAGGAATAATATATATATATATATATATATATATATGCACTTTGATCGACAGTTTCTTTGGTACAAGAAAATGTGACCCAAGTGAGATGCACAACACATTTGGAGGTATCTTTTATTTATGATTTCCCATCATTGGTTTTTGTTTTTTTTCCGAATCTATTTAAGTTCCATTTCTAAACCAAATTCAAAATCTTATATATAACATTCTTCACTTCACTTGTATATAAACCTTAATCATTATTTTCTGAATAATTAAATACAATTATAGGGAATGTCATATGCTGTATGGTTATACTTTCAGTGTTACATATACTATACCTTAATTGTTTGTATATTTTCATATGTCACAGATTTACAGAGCAACTAAAGTGTGCCCAAGCTATTACCGCCATCATATAGTCTCATTTTACGGGTGCTTGGGAGTAATGGATGAAGATCCCCGAAGGTGATAGGAATATGTGGTTTGTGGAGTTTGAGGTAAAAAAAGTTCTAATTTATCCATAAATATTGTTACATATTAATAATTTTTTGTATTGAAATATGTTTTTTTTTTCATGTCATTGTAGAAAGATTTTTCATTTGCCAAGCATGATAGGAGAAAATAAGGAAGAACTTTGAGAGCAAGGGTTCACAGATATTGAAAAACAAACTGCAGCAATGCCGAGTGGCAGACAAGAGGCCTCAATGGATATCGGACGAAAATTGGGAGGCTTTGTGGGTTGTTTGGAGCTCAGACGGGTACAAAAGTAGGTTGGCTAAGAATAAGTAGAATCAAGCCTCAGATAAAGATGGGCGTGGCCACCCGGTTCATAGAGGAGGTTGCATTTTCCACCTCACACACGTCGATATCATGGTAATTTCATTATATTCATGTTTTCAATTTATTTTAAAATATTTACATTTACTAATTTATGTTAAAAAAAAAAATTATAGACAAAAAAGCGTGGTGGCAACCCTCCACCTCTAGCTTGGCATTCAAGGACTGCATTCAAAAACAAATAACTTATGTAAGAATTTAAGTTCGAATGGATGAGCTATCAAAAAGAACTTATGTAAGAATTTTTTTTAATGTCTTAAGATTAGTAATTTAGTAAAGTTAGTACATAGTTGAATTTATAATATAAAAATATAAAAATTATAAAAGCATAAAAATGACTATACGCACCTATACACACACAATTTCACACAAAATACACACACAAAACACACACACACCAGTACACAAAACACACACAAAAACACAAAAACACAAAATCACACACACACACACCAGCACACAAAAACACACACACAAAAGCACAAAATCACACACACACACCACAAAAACACACACACAAAAATACAAAATCACACACACACAGAAACACGCACACACACACCAGCACACAAAAACACACACAGAAACCCAAAATCACACACACACACACACACACACACCAGCACACAAAAACACACACACAAAAACACAAAATCACACACACACACACACCAGCACACAAAAACACACACACAGAAACACAAAATCACACACACCCACAAACACAGAAAAACACATACACAAAAACACAAAATCACACACACACAAAAACATGCACACACACAGCAGCACACAAAAACACATACACAAAAACACACACACAAAAACAAACACGCACACACACACAACTCTGTGCACACACAAAAACACACACACGTACACACAAAATCACACACACACAACTACACACATTTAGATCCAAAACTTGGGTGAAGAAGGAGATGGGTGGAGAGGGGCTTACACCCGCTCACACACACTTAGATCTAAAATTGGTTAAGAAGGATATGGGTGGCGAATAAAAGAAAGAAGAAGCTGGTGTTTTGGGGGAGGAACATCGACGAGGATGAAGCAGCGGTGGTGGTGGGAGGCAGAGAAAAAATCAGATCTGGAAGAGAAAAAGAAGGCGACGGCGGCGATGGCGGGAGGAGAGGATGCGGGCTGCGGTAGAGACCAAGGAGGCGGCGACGACGATGGAGAAATGAGGAGGAAGAAGGTGAGAAGGCGGCGGTGGTGGGAGGATAGGATGCGAACAGCGGTGGAGACCAAGGGGGCGGCGACGGCGATGGAGAAATGAGGAGGAAGAAGGTGGGTGAAGGGAATGAAGGAAAAGGTGGTTTTCGTGGCGTTTCCGACGGTGGCGGTGGCGGTGGCGGTTCCGACGGTGCCGGTGGTCCCACCGGTGGCGGCGTGGAAGTGGTGGTGGATGTGAAGAAGAAGAAGGAGGAAGAAAGAAAAAAAAAAGAACAAATAAAATAAAATTTTGAAAAAATCAAGAATAAATAAATAAATAAAATTTTAAGGGTATTTTAGTAAATTTAATATTTTTTGGAAGTAAAATATGATTTAATTATATAAATACTCGCACCTGACGCGCGTGCAGTGACTCACCGTTAGTTTAGACGGAAAAAAGGATTTTTTGCGTGATTTAAAAAACAGAGGGTGTTTTTTCCATATTTATGAACCATAGGGTAGTAACGTCCAATTTCGCGAAACCACAGGTAGATTTTATGCAATTTGCCATATTTTAACCAAAAATGGACATTAGGTGGTGATATGTGAAAAATATGGAGTCAACTAGGTAAAGTAAAAAGGTCTATATATATATATATATATATATATATATATATATATAATTTTCGAAGTGCAAGAATGGACATAATTCGGATGACAAAAGGTTATCATCCTTTATTTTTATATTACTCAAGTGGGTACACTCGATTTATGTGCGAAATAAAAAAATATATTATTCTTTGATTATAGACTTAAATTTTGATAAATTAAACTATAGATATTTATTAGTTTTTTAATGAATAAAATTTTTTAGTATTTATCAAATTTAAGATAAATAAAAACTAAAACAATTGAAATAACATAAAAATATATTATTGAAAAATTAATATATATATATATATATATATAAGAGTTTAAAATTATTTAATAGTAGATGAGAGGGGAAAGAGTTAAAAAAGTAAACCAAAAAGAACGTGTAGTGGAGGGGGAGAGAGAGCTGGGGAGAGAGAGAGGGAGGGAGAGGGAGAGAATACAAGAGAAAGTAACAAAAACGATAGACCAAAAATTTTAGCACAACAAAACAATTATTAAAAAAAGTTTCCCTAATGGTATATATAGATAATCATCTCTATGGTAACAATATTAGTGGATTATTTCAATATCTATATGAATGATGATTGCAATAAATTCATATTGTTTGTAGTGAAGCTTAATATTTTTATTTAAAAAAGACAACAGTTGTTTAAACTATGAATACATTTTAGAATAGTGCAACAACTTAATGTGAAAATACTAAATATTTAAATATGTTCAAGAAAATATAAAACATAGGTAACTAGTTAATGGGTAAGAGTCTACCCTACTTGTACATTTACCTTGGTAAAGGTAGAATTCAACATTTTAGTGTGCAAGTAAGGTATGGAAACAAAGTGCATGGGTCTGGGTAGGATAAAATCTTACCCACTGACATCAATTTGTTTATCTGAACTAGGTGTTGTCGGTTTGACACTAAGGACAAAGTCAGGAATTTTTTATTAAAGGACTAGTGTTGGAGGAAAAGGGGTGCTGGGGGTGGCGGTTGGCCCCCTCTCTCCTTATTAGCACTAGAAAATTGTTAATAACACTCCATTCTTATTCTTTTTTTATTGAAGAATTGAATTAAATACCTATTTATTTTAAGATGTGATTAGATACACTTTACTTACTAAACTACATGCTTTGTCTCATTTACTTCCCTAAAGTATCAAATACAACTCATATGCCATTTAATTCAAAAATTAATCAAATTACCCTTATGATAGAAATTAAGAGGACAATAATTATGACAAAACATAGTTATGTATACTGGTTGGGCCGAAGCTTAATCCACTATCTAGGTGTATTGCATCCTAGACTTTTAAACTTGCAAAACATATTTTATTAGTATGCGATTATAACAAATTGAGAAACAAATTGGATCGATACAGAGTCTGAAACTACTCTTACAACTCAAGTGCAACTGGTAGGGGCTTGGTACCAACACAGAGGTATTTAGTCCTTAACACACCAACTATTACACTTATTTAGTTTATCAATACACAACAACACTCATTCAAAATCAAGTAGAGACGAGCAGAGTAAATGAGATATGTTCGCTTGAGGTTCCTCAACTCCTTTTTATAGTGCTCTTGGCCTTGGTGTGCATAAGGCAGGATTCTTCTAACAAGGCAGGGATCTTCGAGATTATGAAGGTGATTTTGTCAATCACTTTCTTTAGATAATACTCTCAATCTTGGATTGAAAATTTTCCTATTCACGACAGGATCATTAAGGCAGGGATCTTCGAGATTATGAAGGTGATTTTGTCAATCACTTTCTTTAGGTAATACTCTCAATCTTGGAATGAAGACTTCCCTATTCACGGCAGGATCATTTTTGCCAAATCATACAAGATCGCACATCATCATCAAAACAGAGATCTAACAATCTCCCATTTTTGATGAAGTTACAGTGGTGCTCCCCCTATTTGTGAGGAGTGGCGATCCCCCTTTCTTAAAGAGTGTATGCCACAAAGAACACACTTTTAATAGACCAATGTCAATTGTATGTATATAAGAGCATATGAACATTTCAAGATCAACTGTGGCAAAATGTCATAAAGAGATATAAACATACTAAGACAATAAAGAGCATTAATTTGTCAACTTAATAGAGAATAAGTAGAGTATGTATAATACTGTGGCTCTAAGCAAAAACACCAAATTAACCAAAGAGTAAGGGTGTTTAGAGTGAGTATCACCAAAAATGTAAACCAAGGCAGAGTAGATATTACCAAATATGTGAGTATCACCAAAAATGTCAACCAAGGCAGAGTAGATATCACCAAATATGTGGATCAAAACACGTCGTCACTTGCTTCCCCCCCCCCCCCCTCTTCATCATCAAAAGGTTGCCAAAGAGGCTTTTGAAATTTTGGTCGGGGCTTGGACAAAGTCAACTTTGCCAGCTAGTCTGTCAACGGATTCCTTTAGCTTCATGATAGCTTCATTAAGAGGACAATAATTAAGACAAAACACAGTTATGTATAGTGGTTGGGTCGAACCTTAATCCACTATCTAGGTGTATTTCAACCTAGGCTTTTAAACCTATAAAACGTATTTTATTAGTATGCGATTATAACAAACTGAGAAACAAATTGGAACGATATAGAGTCTCAAACTACTCTCACAACTAAAGTGCAACTACTCGGGGCTCGGTACCAACACAGAGGTGTCTGGTCCTTAGCACACTAACTAATACACTTATTTAGTTTATCAATACACAACAACACTCATTCAAAATCAAGTAGAGGCAAACAAAGTGAATGAGATATGCTCGCTTGAGGTTCCTCAACTCCTTTTTATAGTGCTCTTGGTCTTGGTGTGCATAAGGCAGGATTCTTCTAGGAAGACAGGTATCTTTGAGATTATGAAGGTGATTTTGTCAATTACTTTCTTTAGATAAAACTCTCAATCTTGGATTGAAGATTTCCCTATTCATGGCAAGATCATTAAGGCAGGGATCTTCGAGATGATGAACATGATTTTGTCAATCACTTTCTTTAGGTAATACTCTCAATCTTGGAATGAAGATTTCCCTATTCATGGCAAGATCATTTTTGCTAAATCATACAAGATCGCACATCATCATCAAAACAAAGATCTAACACCTTACAACACTCTTATTTATATATACTTTTTTTCTACATTTAGCATTCTAAATTCAACTTCAAATCTTTTATTAACAATAAAAATAATTAATATTTAATTTTAAAAAATAATTGATAGCTTAAGTAAATAGAAATTAAAACAAAATTAATAAGTTATTATTATAATATCTAAATATTAAACATGGACAAAACTAATCTAATTATTTAAGTTAGTAAATTAAATTAAGTATATATTCTACTTTAATTTGGACTATTTTAAACAAAAAAGGATAAATATTTTTTAACCATAAATTTTAACATGTTTTTATATTAAATTAAATTATAATATATTTAATTAAATGTGAATCCTTTGAAAATGAGAATACATATTCAATTTTTATTTTAGAAAAAAATACAAAAAATGAATTAATTAATGAAAATATAATTATTCATATGTTTAAAAGAGTCTAAAGTTTACTTCTGATTAAAGAATAAATAACTTAGTTTTTAGTCAAAATCATTTTTAAAATTAAATTTTGACTATAAATTGTAATGAATACTTTGTGAACTATATATATATATATATATATGTGTGTGTGTGTGTGTGTGTGTGTGTGTAAATTTAAGGATACTTTTGTCAAAATATATTAATGGAGGGGGAGGGGGTTTGAGTATTACGTGTATTAGTCTATAGAGCTAAATTATATATAGCCTATAATTAAGAGGGTAAAGTGTATTTAGTCCTATTTTAAAGTGAATGGGCATTTTGGATAATTTTTCAATAGAAAAATGAGATTGGATTGCTAATAATAATTCTGAAGTGTCAATAACAATTCTCTAATAATTATTATTTTATCTACTCTATTTTATTTTTGGTAGTTGTTCCATCTTAAACTTAATGAATTTTGATTTTTATTTGTTGGGTTATTGAACTTGAATGAATCTTGCTAATTTAAGACTTGATATTTAAATAACGGGGATTTGAGGAATGTGATGGTGAAAAAGAAGGGATAAGAAATGATTTTTTGAGTTTTGACTATATGTTTTTTATTATGGGAATAGAGACAGACAGACGGAGAGAATCTATTTTACTACTTTTTGAGTTTTGATTATATATAATTGGTAGGACCGTATGTTGCATCATTTGTGATTTTAGGACACAAACCTTTTTCATTTCAATTTTAGGACATGAATTTCGAAAATATCTTCATATTTAGGACAATTTGCCATGAAATTAACATTTTAGCCGGAAATTGATTAAAAGAAATCGGAAAATGTGGTCAGTGGCTAGACAATTGGGGATCTTGGACACGCCATCATTTACATGGCACTTATAAGGTGTCATTTTATTTGGGTAAAATTGCATAACAACCTTCTATATTTTGATCTAATAGCTAAAAGTCCCTCTATATTCTAAAAATATGGCAAAAAACCCCGCATTATTTGAGATATTGTGTGTGTGTGTGTGTGTGTGTGTGGATGTATGTTTTATATATACAGACGTATTGGTGTGTGTATTGAAATATTATATATGTTCAATTATATAAATTTATAAATACTTACACACATATTTGTGATATTTTAAGTTTGTAACATATAATTAAAAAAAAATTATTGAATTCATGGTTAGCAATTATTATAAAAGATATAATTATATAACTGAATTAGAAGTATCAAACTATTCAAATTAAAAAATATGTATCTGACATACTTTAAAAAAAAAGAAGAAAGAAGATAAAAAGGAAACAAGAAAACACTCAAACCCCACGACCCACCCCCTCCTCCTCTCCCCTTTCTTCTCTATCTAACAAAACCGCCATCACCCTTTCCCTATTAACGGATATGTAGCCTTCTTCAAACACATTTCTTTCCTTCTTTCAGCTTCATCAACCTCGTCCCCATCTCACCACTGTACACCCCAACCTTTATACCTAGATCTGTCGTTGTCGCTTCCATCATACTGCAACCACCACCACATCACTGTCACGGCCCACCATTCTCTTTCTCCCAGATCTCCACCTCCAGCATCCCGTGACCACCTTTACTATCTTGCTGTTGTTGTACTGTCTCTCCTCTCACCCAGATCTGCCGGCAATCGCCTCCCTCTCGTTTTTTGACCCAATCAATAACCCCAAGTCTATGCATGCATGCGAGTCCTATCTCGTCATTTTTTTTGGCACAAGCACAAATCCCAAGTCAAATGTTGGTGATGGTGCTAGAAATATTTCAGCAACAAGTGATCGATAGAGGAGGGTTTTTCGAGAAGACAAGGAAAAGCCAAAAAGAAATGAAAAATGAAAGGGAAAAAAATTAACTTTAATTAATTAGCTTCCAAGTGAGATAAAGATATTCCAACTCAACTAAATATAATCCAAGTTGGCGTACACCTAGGATTAAATTCGTCACGTGACTAGTCACAATTGGTTTTGGCCAGGAGCTAATAGAAGTCCTAAATGTGTAACAAGAATGTAAATTAGTGTCCAAAAATTGAAATAGGGCAAATTAGTGTCTTGATTTGTTAAAGGCTAAAACATGCGGTACTGAAATTGTAATTTTGCCTATATCTTTATGTGGTTTATGTCAATTTTGTTGAGTATTATTAAAAAATTCTTTGTTAAGTATTTTTTTAGAGGCAATTCGTTACCTATTATATTTGCTTCTTTTGAAACAAAGAATAGCTTGTTATTTTTTTAGTATCAATTTTTATACATTATTTTGATTATAGTATTTTTATATTGATAGTATATGCATAAATATGATAATTTTTGTTATTTTATATGTCAATATTATAGATAACTTTAATGTTTATATATTTTAATAACCAAAAATCTTGAAAACATTTCATCCTTGACAGTGGCGAAGCTTCATCAAATTTTTTTTTGTGGGGGGGGGGGGGGAGGGGAGGTAGTAATTAAGTGTAATTAAAAAAAACCAAAAAACTTATACAATGTGTATCATAAGCATATCATAACATATCATACAAAGTAAACAAAAATTATAAATTATCTCTCTCTTAAAAAAAGAATCAATCATTTTATGCTTGACCATTTTGCTTTCTCAATTATGACACCTTTAAATATTTGCATAAATATCAAAATAATTAGTGAAAATTCCAAGTAATAAAAGGGGCAAAAAATTGAGATGATTTACAAATAAAACCCTAGTCATTAAAGTTCTTTTTTTACAATTAAAAGGGCAAAAATTTAAATATAATGAAAATTATAGAACAAAAATTGAAAAGATGATTTACCAACAATGGAGGTGCCGATCAAATTCTTCAATTCCAACTGTTTTGCCGCCGACGCTCCTTGGACGTGACTGTAAGTGAGGACCTTGAGATGAATAGCAGAATAGGTGATGTACTAATACACTTACGCACTTGTGGGAATTGAGAATTAAGACGTGAAAAATTGAAGGTAATTGTATTGAAATTGGACCATTTCTCTAGTAATACTAATTTAGTAGTTGGACCATATTGAATTATTACTTATTAAATCAATTCATTTGTTGGACCCAGGAATTGATTAGTTATGTTTAGTTATTTGTTGGGCACAAGATTTAAGTTTTCACTTTTTATATCAATTTATTAATTGGGCTATCATTAAATTTTACTTCTTCTATCAATCAATTGGTTGACCCATATTATTAGTTATGTTATGGATAGTTGGGAGGTGGGGGGAGATATCTATATATACAAGCAGGTAATTGGAAAAATTCTAAATCTTGTGGGAGCCATGGCTCCCCCCTGTCAACTAAAAGATCCACCACTGATCCTTGAGCATGCTGTTAAACTTCTAAAAAATATAAAGAGTAATCTTTAATTGAGATAGTAAAATTTTAAATTTTTTTAAGAAATACATGTATATTTTAACTCAATATAAATTTTGGGGCAAGGATTGCTCCCTCAAACTCCCGGTCCCTACGTGACAGCCGACACAATAACAACATTTTTTTTGATGTCCAAGGAGAGGATGTTGTGTATATTAATATTCTTTCTAAATGTTTTTCACCTATCAATCCTTCTTTCTTTTCAAATAAAAGAAATTAAAAAAGAAACCTAAACAAAAAATTTAAAGAAGAATGACAAAAAATGGTGACAAGAAATTATCTGGAGCATCAAGAAATTGATTAAAAAATATCACCATAATCAATGTTCTAACCCCGAAAGTCTTCTTTTTCGTTTTTTTAAAGTAGCCCGAAAGTCATAATTTCTCATTAGTTTTATGACTTTATCATTTAGTCTAATTGTGTGACAACGACTCCTCTGATCGTATCCCATTTTTCAAAACAATTAATTTTGCAATCTCACACTCTGTTTATAGGTTCCACCAGTTCTATATGCTCAATCCATCCAAGCAAGTATATCCAATAATACACATCTAAAATATTAAATGGCAGAGGAAAACAGAGTAGTTCTTCATGGAACTTGGGCTAGCCCTTATGTAAAGAGAGTAGAGCTTGCTCTCAAAATCAAAGGCATCCCCTTTGATTATGTAGAAGAAGATTTACTAAACAAAAGTGCCTTGCTCCTCAAATACAATCCTGTGTACAAGAAAGTCCCTGTGCTTGTTCACAATGGCAAACCAATTGCTGAATCTCTTGTCATTCTCGAGTATATCGACGACACGTGGAAGAACGAACCGCGCCTGTTGCCGGAAGATCCCTACGAAAGAGCGCAAGCTCGATTTTGGGCTGGTTACATAATATCCGGTCGAGTGCAGTTCATGGGCAGAATCTCAGAGATTCTAAATTCGGAAGGCAAAGACGCTTACGACGAAGCGTGCCGAGAATTGTTTGAGAAATTGGACGCGTTGGAAGAGGGCATGAAGAGTTTCATGCCCGGAAAACCAAGAACCATTAGTTATGGTGCTGAAAATATGGATCTCTTGGACATCATGATAGTCACATCATTTGGTTTATTCAGGGCTCATGAACAAGTTCTTGGTTGTAAGATTTTGGATCCTGAGAAGCATCCCTTGATATACAAATGGGTTACTACTCTCATAGAGATGCCTGTGGTGAAAGCGACGCTGCCACCGCACGACGAGTTTGTTTCGTTGCTGCAGTCGAAGCGAAAGCAAGCCGTGTTTCCGACAAACTGAGCCTTGATTTCGTTATATTTATCTTCCACTCTAAGTGGAAATATTACTGAATCTGGCAGTTTATGGCATTGTGTTTGATGGTAATAAGGCCTGTGTGTATGCTGACTCGTGTATACATTTGCTCCATGATTAGTTCCAGTGAGGTCTAACTAATATTTAGCTATGTATCATTAGAGGTTGTTAAGAAAATAATCTATTATCAAGTCAGTATGTCAAGAGCCACTGGGCTCGGAGTCGAGTTGTGGAGGTTCAAAAGTGGTATTAAGAAAGTTTGAGTTCGAAACTTCTTGTCCTCTACCTCTTTCCTTTTGAGTGAGTCTGTGTGGAAGTATTTTTGGATTGACGTCTATAGAGTACTCCGATATGATTACATAAAAAAAAAAGTCAGTATGTCAAGGGAACTTTGTCTATTGAATTATTATTAGTTATGCAAAAAATATTCATTGCTGAAGCTAAATTTTTTTTATGGTGAAGAAAGATGCATATGGAGGCAGATCAAAATTGAAAACCTTTGATTCAATGTATGTGAATTATTATTGTTATCGTTATATTTAAAACACGAGATTATGAGTTCTGCTTATTCTCCACTCTATATGATTACATCCACTTGCTTGAAAATTAACTTTTCTTTTAAGGGTAAAATTTAATTTAGCCCCCATATTATGGTATATAAAACTCTTAGTCCCTATACTTCAAAAACTATCACTTACCCCTTAAGTTAATTAGTCAAAATAGTATTTTAAGTTTAACAAAAATGCCCTTATTGTAATATTAATATATTCGATATTATTATTTTAATATCAATTCTTTTACATAAAAAGGTCATTCCTAAATTTTTTCTTAGCAAATCAGATTTCGAAAGTGTCAAATAATTTTAAAATATATAAATATTTAGTTATGAGTAAAACTAGACCAAATCTTCATGTTTTTTTTTCTTTTTCTGGCAATTGGTTTATTTGTTCTAATTTTTATTCCTCTTTCAAGTAGTTGGCGGCCAATGCCATCATTTTTTGAATGCAAAAGCCAGCCCATTCCCATGTTAGAATAAGATAGAGTGAAACCATACTAGTATCGGTTAGTGACATATCAGCAATTATCGTCGAACACTGATCAAATTGGACGAAAATCGCTAATTTTTGAAATTGTTGGACCGCAATTGAAACGAACAATTTAGAGGATGAGAATCCGAATGAATATAGTTAGAGGACGAATTTTGCTTTTTTTTTTGTGCTAAAAATTATATTAGTATTTTCAATCACAATAAATACTAATAATACGTCAAACTCCTAGAGAGTATCAAAACACGCAAAATAGACAAAGAAAGAAACCCCACATGAGACAAACAAAAAGGCCAAAAAAAAAAAAAAAAAACAACAACAAAATGATACTCAGAGTCGCCAGATATCTTGTCCGACAAGTTGCATGTTCGCCTCATCGATTGCTTGTGTCCATATCATCTTTCTTCTTAGTATGCGATTTGAATTGGTGGGATTTTTCAATAGGTTCTTCAATTGTCTTTTTGACTGGATTTCTGCCTTACCCTATGGCCTTTTCAGCGACGTCTATTTCTTCTTTCCTTTGCTCGCGTTTCCTTGAACTCAAATTTTCTTCCAAACCACTTAACTACATGAATTTCATGTATCCTTATTTAGGATGTCAGGACAAATTAAAAGCATGCATTTTCTACCAATCGTGAAGAGTATTATAAGTTGAGAGCAAGTGAAAAAGTATAATTGCATTCAATTGCATTGCTTGATACCAACAAGTGTGTGTGTGTATATATATATATATATATATATATATATATATGAAAGCTATTTACAAAGAAAAATTATAAAATATTAACAACTATAATTAAGTGATTTTCATCACCAAATCCTCTTTTAATTCATCTATACAATTGATTTCTGTATCAATCAAATTTCAAGATTTTTGCTCTTATAATATCTTTTCCTTGATTTTATCCTTGAATTGATGATGATTCACTTCGTTTGAGCATCCTTTTTATCCAACAAATCATTGTGTGAACTTATTCGAGTCTTTTAGTTGTTAGAAAACACTTTAAAACTCTACAATTCACAAGGCAAATATGCCCTTGATAAAGCTTGCCAAGAAATTTATGATAAACTGAACGTGTTAGAAAAAACCCAAAATAATTTTGTTTTTAGGAAATCCAAGAACCAATTATGGTACTAAGAATGTGAATATTTTGGAAATCATGATACTCACAACATTTGGTGCATTTAGGGTTTAGGAAGAATTTTTTGGCGTTAAGATTATTGATTTTGGGAAACATCCTTTGATTTTTGGCAAAATTACAATTTTAGGATAGTATGTTGCACGTTTTTCAATTTTGGGACACTTAGTTATGTAATTTTCAAATTTAGGATAGGAATTTACAAAATTTTCACACATTTAGGACAATCCACCTCCTAATTGTAAAAGTTGCAGGAATTTGGCCGGAATTAGCCTATATAAGTCGTCGGCGGTTAAAAAATTGGTAAAGTTTGACAGTTAATATATGAGGTGTACATTATGTGTAAGTTTCTGCCATGTCATCATGCCATGTATTCACAAGAGGGTTGGAAAATGACCTCACGTGCAAATCATGTGATATAAATTACATTAGTTGGGTTTAATATTGGGAAAAAAAAAAAAACCTCTCACTCCCTCAAACCTAATAGCTAAATCAACAGAAACCCCAAAACTCCCCAAATTTGAAATCGTGAGCCCTAACCTTCTACCACCCAAATTTCTCCCCAATCAATGTTCGTTTTCTGATGCTTGAAAGGAGAATGCCTTAACTCCGAGAAGAAGAATGAACTATTCTGCCTCCCCCCCCCCTCCCATCGTTATGGTAAGTATGACCCATTTCTTGTTTTTTTTTTTTTGAATGATAGTGTGTTCCGTTCTTTGTGCATGTGTTTTAGCAAAAAAATGGTGGGGCTGGGTAAGATTCGACATTGGTTGTAGGGTTTTTCTTTGGGTTGTGGTCTCTTGTTCCCCATTTGAATAGAATATTTAAAAGTTTGTGGTCCCGTGTTTCCCTTTTTGACAGTTTGTAATGTTTTTTGGCCTTTTTTTAAACTACTCTTTTGTTTGATATAGTACTTGTATTTTTTTTTACACTTTATTAGTATTGTCAGTGAGTAGATGTGTTTTGACTCACAATGAATTTTACCTTGTAGATCCAAATAGCAAGTTGTTGACATTAAGTATTCAATGTGGGGGCAAGTTCACGAACACCAACCGACCTAGTTTTGTGGGTGGTAAGGTCTATAAGTTTGATTATGTGGATGTGGATGTTATATGCGTAGTTGCAATAGGTCAGTTTTGTGATAAGTTGGGGTGTAGGGGATTTAAGAAGTATTATCAAAAGGTTAAAAATGACTTCTTGTTTATTGGCACTGACAATGGTCTTAGGGACCTTTGTGAGCAAAAACTTAGGGCTATAAAGGAGTTCCATATTTAATTTGAAAGCTTATGTGATGATGTTGATTTTGATGATGTCAGTACTGGGGTTAATAAAGTGGTATCAATGTTGAAATTGGTGATGAGCATGTTGATTTGTGTGCTAATATTGATAATGAAATCGGTGATAATGATGAGAGTGATAAGAGTGATGATAATGATTTTTCTTTTGAAGAAGACAGTGTTGATGATGTTGCTTTGTTTGATGATTATATTGATGAAGATGAGGAATGGGGAGGTGACCAGGGTAGTTTAGGGCCAAATGGAGTTGAAAATGAAGATGTAGAATGTAATGTTAATGAGGTGGATGAAGCTGGGGAAAAAGATGTGAATCCCAGTGATGATGATTTAGATAGTACAAGGGTGTCTCATGAAGAAAATGAGGGTGATGGATTTAGTGTCTTTAACCCTGCGAATATTTATCATCCTGAGTTTTTGTTAAGTTAGAAATTTGACAACAATAATCAATGTAAATTGGCAATTTTGTCTAATGCAATCAAAGAGAATACGAATATCATTATTACAAAAAATCACAGGGAAATAATGTATGCTAAGTGTGCTAATGCTGAATGCAATTGGAAAATTCATGCAAATAAAGTACAAAATGAAGCTTCTTTTCAAGTCAGATTGTTTACTGGGGATCATTTATGTATGCCTTATTAGAATATCAAGCATGTTAAATCACATTGGCTTTGCGGGAAATACTTGCATAAGTTTAAATCTGATTATAAAAGGGATGTTGAGGGGTTTAGGAAGGAGGTGATTGATAAAATTGGTTGTCATGTTTCTGTGCCACAAGCTTACAGAGTAAAAAGAATGGTTGTAGATATTTTACTGGATACTCCTGATGAACAATATAAATACCTTTGGGACTCTGTAGATGAAATAAAAAGGACAAACCTAGGGTCAACTGTTATCTTGGGTACTGATGATAGTAGTGGGGATGTGAGGTTTGATAGGATTTATATATGTTTGAATGCTTTGAAAATGGCTTTTCCTACAAGTTGTAGGCCATTGATTGAGGTTGATAGGTGCCATTTGAAAAGACTTCATCAGGGTGTTCTGTTGAGTAGGGTTAGGGTAAACCCTAGCAACAACATATTGCCTATTGCATATGTTGTTGTTAGGAAGGAAAACAACGTGACATAGGTGTGGTTTCTTGCACTCTTGAAAGTGGACTTAGGGATTAGTAGGGATTATGAGTTCACCTTTATATCTGACAGACAAAAGGCCCTCACACATGCATTTCAGGAGGTGTTTCCTAATGCAGAACACAGGTTATGTGTTAGGCATATGTTGAACAACTTTGTGTCAACAAGTTTTAGAAGAGAGTCATACAAAGCAGCTTGTTGGAGATTGGCTAAGGCTGCCACAATAAATGAATTTGGAAAGAGACTACAAGACTTGAAGAATATGGATGAAAGAGCTACAGATTGGCTTGGTGGGAAACTTGCACAGCAGTGGAATAAGTCTCATTTTTCTTATATCTCAAAATGTGATATGTTGTTTAATAATCTCTGTGAGACTTTCAACTATAATATATTAAAATTTAAAGAGCTTCCAATATTGTTAATGTTTGAAAAAATAATGGAATATTTGATGAAAAAGATGCAAGATAATAGGGACAACGCTAATAGAAAGAGATTATGGACACCATGAAGAAGGTTGGTAGTTGTGTACCAATCCAATCTGATGACACACATTGCCAAGAGTCATGTATGGATGATATACAATTTGCAGTGGACTTAGGGGAAAGGGTTTGTGGTTGTAGAAAGTGGGAACTATCAAGGCTTCCTTGTAAGCGTGCTTTATGTGCAACTAGTTATCAAAAGTTGAACTATGAGGATTTTGTTGCCCTTATTATCATGTTGAGTTATACAAGATGATATACCAGTATGCTATATACCTTATCAATAGGAGAGAGGAGTGGAGACTAACGGGGGTACCTACCACTTTTGCTACCATTGTATGAGAAGCCAATTGGAAGACCTTCTAAGGCTAGGAGAAGGGAACCTGATGAGGTTCAACAGAAGAACAAAAAGAGGCCGAGGGGTAAGCCACTAAATAGGATTATTGGGAATAAGTTCAGGAGGCAGCAACTTACAATAAAATGCAGCAAGTATGGTCAAGAGGGACACAACAAGAAGAGTTGCATAATTGATAAAGTTGACACCATTGACTTGTCTCAAACTGCTCCAAACATCATGACACAAGAAGATCCACCGAGTCAAGACCAAGTTGCAGGTACAGGCAATGTAAGTGTTTCTACTAACTGTTTTCAATAACTGTGTCAATCCAATTTTTGTCTAACTGTTTTGTTAACTGCACAAACAGGTGAGAAGATGTACAAGATTGAAGCTTTCTTTTGACTCAAGTGAAGGGACCAATAATAATGTATCCAAGGAAACTAAATAGACTTACATCCAACCGCCCACTATCCACCAACAACTGCAACAAGGCCAAACCATGTCAGGACCACCAGTCGACAAATAAAAAAGGTTTATGAGTTTGAGTGAATTGCATGGGGAACTAAACAAGAAGAAGAATGCAAAGGGAAAGGCAAAAAACCTTGGAGATAAAAATGAAAAAAAAAAAAGAAGACTAACTTTGCTTATTTTGGACTATTTTGAAGGCCAATTGTTTGTGCATTTTATTTAGGAATGTAATTAGCACTTGATAAATTTTTTGGCTAGCAAGTATTGTTTATGCGACTTTAATTTTGGATAGATGTAACTTCTAAGGATTTATTTATGGAGATATGCTAAATTTCATGCTTGATTTCATCTTGTTTCCATCAAGCTTAATTTGTACAGTGCTTTGTTTGTAACACACAAATCATCACATGGGATGAAAAAAATGGCATGCTGTAACAACAGTGCTTTGTTTGTAAAAACAAAGCATGCTAGAAAAACAGAGAACTGATGAAAATAAAAAACAGAGCATGATGTGAGGGGAACATATGGTACATTCCATTTGTAAAATAAATAGTTGAATCGAAAGTTTGATACATCATTGAAGCTCATGAAAACACCATTAACAATTCACCTAACGCACCTTAAATAGAGAGAAAAAAAAAGGGAAAACATAAATTTGTCTTCAAAGCATGAAATACATAAACAACACCCATGAAGCCAAAATCACCAACTTCAACTTCAACACACTTTGTTTCCAGATTATCAACTTTTGCCCGCAGCTTACAATTCTCACGCCAGAGTGACTGAACTAAGCTTCTCGTTCCGTATTCCACTATTGGGTCCTCCCACATGAAAAATTTGCATCCCCCTCTCTAGAAAAAAAAAAACATTAAGATATTGTAAAAAAAAATATTGGGGGCAAGACAATACCACTAAACGAAATAATAATACATAAAAACTGAACAAGAAGACAAAACCTTCCAATTAAGGTAGCCCCAAAATCTTCTATCAGGATTTTCATTGGTTGAAGAAGTTTGAAGGATGACCATTTTCTCACGATCACAAATGTGCAGAACACCATACCCCTCGGTGGAAGCAGACGACATAATTTCCAAGATCGTTCTTCAATTTTTTTAGGTACTGCGAATTTGGTGTTCTTCTCCCTCTTACTCTCTACTACTCTTCTATTAAGAAATATCCCATTTTCTTTTGTTAATAGTTACGACACATAATAAGATGTGTTTTGGAGGGAAATTGCTTGTTCTTTCCCTACATAAGTGACTCAGCTGCCAAATCACTATATACCTTTTCCACCTAAGCAATCCAGCACACTATTAGTTTGGCACGTGACTATCACATGTAACTTTCTGGTGGCCCGACGCAGATTGTCCTAAATGTGTGAAAATTTTGTAAATTCCTATCCTAAATTTGAAATTAGGTAACTAAGTGTTCCAAAATCAAAAAACGTGCAACATAGTGTCCTAAAATTGTATTTTTGCTTTGATTTTTGAATGAGTTACGACTCTAATAGAGGTATCGGTGGTCAACAAATAGGTAAAGCCACCACACGATATGTTTGTTTCCTTGTTTCAATCGAGGTGAAAAGTGTCATGTTTCCGACCGATTGAACTACTACAATATGTAGCATGGTAAGAACATTTTTTTAATGGAATTACTACATTATGGATCATATTGTAATTTTTTTTTTGTCTTAACCACCCGGTTCCGACTCATTGGCCGACTAATCTGGATTGGGTACTACAGAGGCCCATTATGGGGACGACCCTCCCAACCCAGTTGCTCCATTCACAACATTAGGATTCGAACTTTGAACGTTGCTTAAGAGATCTAGTGCCTCATCCTGTTAGACCAACTGGTAGTTGGTGGATTATATTGTAATTGAAATCATCAAAAAAGGAAATTCAAATAAAACTTGCATAAAGAGATGGAAAAAAGCTAAAAGACAGTGATGGGTTATATTGGAGATAATAAATATTTGATAATTCTTCTCTTTAACCGTTAAAACTTTTAGATGTAGTGTTTATTTAACATGGTATTAGCGGTCAGGCCAAATTAGAGGTCCTATGTTCAATGGCTTGATACAAAAGAAGTTTGTCTGCACATATAAGGGTGTATTGAACATGATAAATATTTTATGACTCTTCTTTCTAACAGCTTAAACTTTCAGATGACGTGATCATTTAACAAGTTTTAGGTTTTATATATTTACCTTATTATATTGATTAGGGTCCAATAAAAAGGAAATTTTAAAATTTGTTATTCATATTTAATACATATTAAAGAAAGCACTAACTTCACTCCATTACATGTGACTAGGTTGTGCTCGAGATGTTCTTTGAGTAGCCCTCTCACTCTAACACTACCACGCCTGGGAGATTAAGGATTGTTCCATGGTCCCCATCGTCTTCATACATGAGCAATCACTACCGTCTAACATATAACGATTCTAATTAGGTTAGGGGAGGACCAAGGACAACTCAGCCCTATTAGATCATACACGTCAAACCTAATCATCAGGTGTACCCACCAACGCTCAGCAATAAGTACCCCCATGAAACCATCAGTAGTAAGTACTATTAATTCTATATTGTTACTCTTACAAATTACTCTCATATTACACACTCGTATTGACTTAAATATTAGAAGATTTTCGCTGGAAACACTTTCGACTAGGCTCATGTATGTTTTCACTTTAGCAAGTTAAGGAGCACACCAATATCTTTATTGTTCCATATCATTTCCTCCTCAATGACATATCCAAAACCAGAATCAGACATCATCAGAACCATAATGAGTAATCTTGGTAGATGCAACAGCAAGGCGTTCATCTCATGTGCAACCAACAAAGGTGAGCCAAATTGTTGGGTGCAAATTGTCCATTTTTTCGCTAAAAAGACGTGCACTTAGGTTTATAAATAGCATATTAGACTCTCATTTTTTATTCATTTCTCTCCGTTTCAAATATGTTCAGCCAATGTTCGTGGGCAACAAGCCAAGAATTACAAGTGCCATAATTTCTCATTAGTTTTATCATTTAGTCGTATGTCTTGACTACCAAAACCTTATCTTATCTATTGTTTAAAATAATTTATCCCACAATGTCGTGCTCCATTTATAGGCTCCACCATTACAGTAATACTCAATCAATACAAGCAAACATATGTACTAAACATCTAAGAATTAAATGGCAGAGGAAAACAGAGTAATCCTTCATGGATTTTGGTCTAGCACTTATGTCAAGAGAGTAGAGATTGCTCTCAAAATCAAAGGTATCCCCTTTGATTATGTAGAGGAGGATTTACAAAACAAAAGTGATTTGCTCCTCAAATACAATCCTGTTCATGAGAAAGTCCCGGTGCTTGTTCACAATGGTAAACCTATTGTCGAATCTCTTGTCATTCTTGAATATATCGATGAAACATGGAAGAGAGAACCTCGACTTTTGCCTAAAGATCCCTATGAAAGAGCAAGAGTTCGATTTTGGGTTGGTTACATCCAACAGGTAATCCCTGAATTTTAATGTTCATTTTTATCGCATCATAATAGCAACATAATTCATGACATGATTCATAAATTTTTGACTAAATTGTCCTTGATTTTTAAGAGTTAAAAAATTAATTTAGTAGAAATTTCTTCTTTGAGTTACTAAACTGATTAGTGTTAAAGATGATTTTGATAAATTAGAGTTTTTGGAAAGGAATATATATTCTCTTTGAACTTTAAGATGCATGCATAAAATCTAATTATAAATATTTTCTTGAATTTTAAGACATGTAAGATATGATTCATAAAATAATTTTAATAAAGATATTTTCTTAAAATGTAAAATAATCTCTACGTAAATAAAATTAATTTATAATTAACTATCAGAAAAATATTAATACGAATAACTCAAGTTTAATTTTTCCGAAGGAATCATGAATATAAATAAATGATTGAGCTTTTGTGGATTAAAAATTGGTGGAATTAATTTTCCTGATGGGTTCTTTACATATATAAGTTAATTTTAGGGTCTTTTTTAATATTTTGTTTCCCCTAAAATTAATTGTGCTATTAACATAAATATGGGAATTCTCTAAAATAAGTGAACTGCAGTCTATCTCCTCTTAAAAATCCCAACATAATCAATCACATCATAGGAATCCCAATATTATTGGGAAAAGAAAAAAAAACCTTAATCACATGAATTTCTTGTATCATTTCAAAGTTCACAAGAAAAAAAAAAAAGCACACGTTCTCTACTAATAATCAATATAAATTTTTCGAGTTCTGCAGCTGTTAGAAAGCACTGGAAAACTCTACAATTCACATGGCGAAGATGCTCTTGAT
Organism: Petrea volubilis; assembly: GCA_026212405.1. Lineage (NCBI taxonomy): Eukaryota > Viridiplantae > Streptophyta > Magnoliopsida > Lamiales > Verbenaceae > Petrea > Petrea volubilis. The sequence goes on along the minus strand of CM047871.1, from coordinate 20,936,619 downwards.
AAAGCTTGCCAAGAAATTTATGAGAAACTACACGTTTTAGAAGAGGCCAAGAAGAATTTGTTTTCAGGAAATCCAAGAAACAATTATGATACGAAGAATGTGAATAATATTTTGGACATCATCATACTCGCAACATTTGGTGCATTCAGGGCTCAAGAAGAATTTCTTGGTGTTACGATTATTAATCCCGAGAAGCATCCTTCGATTTTTGAATGGGTTACGACTCTAATGGAGGTGCCCATGATCAAAGAGATAATACCACCCCATGATAAGTTTGTTTCCTTGTTCCAATCAAGGAAAAAAGGAATCATGTTTCCGACCTATTGAGCTACTACAATAAGTGACCTAGTCAGAACTATTTGATATTTTAGAATTTGTTATTCATATTTACGACGTGTGTAAGAAAACTTTTAAAATCGAGTGGGCTCGTTGAACACCACTCAATCATAAATTTGGGCCTCTTGATTTGTATCTCCCACTTTAAGTGGAATTATTGAATTAGTTTGTTTGGATCATGTTTGTTGGTGTAAAGGCCTGTATGGCTATTTGACTTATTTTATCAGTAATATCTCAACTTGAATAAAGTGATATTCTTCGGGTTGCAGATGGTGCACAACAAGATTCTACTTTGGGTTAGCATATCTTGTTTGGGTGGGCTTTTTTTTTGAGAAAATACAGTTATGTTTTGGAAAAAATAAATATCTCAGAGCAAAAAACAAAAAATATGTTCGGATGGACTTTTTAAGAAAAGCAAAAGCCAGAAAAAAAGGGCAAAATTGATTTTTTTTAGAAGTTATCCCAAAGTAGATTCAAATAAAAAGTGAATTTTAAATCACTTTTAATTATTATATCTAAATACAAAATTATTTATTTAAAAAAATTATTGTAAAAAATATCATTTAAGAAACATTTTTTTAAATCCATCGCATTTGAGAATCTTACGCTTTGTCGAAATTTGGGTCCTACAGCCTATCTCAATGTGTCAGCCCTACTAAAACTTATAACTCCAAAAGGATACACAATAAAGACCCAATAACATCGTCCACTAGTCAGCCCAATGTGCATAACTAACCATGGGCCATGGCCACGTCAAATTGGTTATGCATATTTTGTGCAATCAATTTTAAAATTATTAACCATGAAAAAGCTGCATTGTCCTTTTTTTCTTTTTTTGGTTACAAAAGGATAGAGCCCCAAGGCTTTGTTTGGTTCTAAAATTTTAAAAGGAAAGAAAAATGTTAAAGAAAGAAAAAGAAACTACAAGAATTTTAAAATTCTCTATTTTGTTTGGTTGTTAAAGAAAATAATAAGAAAAATGATTTTTTTAGAGAATTATCTTTCATTTTGTTTGGTTATTATTGTAAATTAAAGGAAAATGTAACAACACATCCCAAAAAAAAATCCAAATAATCAATTAATTGCACAAAAAAAAAAGATTTGCATGAAATATATTCAAATAATAAATTAGTTTGAGCAACAAATGAGATGAGAGCTTGAAAAATGAGAGAGTGCTAGAGAGAGTAACATAACTTTTCCTTCATTTTCCTCACCTAATTGGAAGGAAAATGTTTTTTCTCAATTTATGCTATATTTTCTTTCTATTTTCCTTTCCTTACCATTTTCCTTCTTTTTCTTTAATAACCAAACATTGAAAAATACTTTTTCTTCCTATTTTCTTTTCCTTTCCCCCCTAAAATCCTAGAACCAAACACAATGCAAAGGTTAACGTATGTAGCACTGCTAATTACAAATTCCGGCCAACTACGTCACTTTTCCAGCCAAATCTCGTAATTGTCCTAAATCTGCAAGGTATAATTAAATTCTAGTCCTAAAATTAAAAAATCAAAATTTAAAATCCTGAAATAAAAAAGTGTGCAACATAAGGTTCTAAAATGACAATTTTGCCTATATATAACTTAGTGTTACATATAAAATATTTTTTGTTAGACACTTTCATACTCAATTTTTTTTTTTAATTTTTACTCTCTCGCACACCCTTGCTCAGTCAAGCACTTGCACACGCACTTACTTTGTGTTACCTAAGCTCATACTTCAGATTTTGAGGAGTATGAGGAATAACAACAATAATAATGTTGTAAAGAACTCATATTGAAAATAAGAATTGAAGCTTTATTAATATATATTCTATTTCCAACAAATAAAAATTTGATTGTTAATAGTTCTTACCAGTATAGTGCTTACTTAGTTTGACTCATCTTAAATTTGTGTCCTTTTTTTTTTATGGTTCAATTAAAATATCTCACCATTTTCATTTTAATAATAATAATATGTTGTTATGGGCACACAATATTAAAAATAAGAAGTAAAACTTTATTAATTTATATTCTATTTCCAGCAACTAATAGTTTTGTTGCTGATATATTCTCACCTTATTTCGATCTATCTTAAATTTGTCGCCATTGATGTGAGACTTAATGAAATGAGACATTTTTAATGTGAGCATGCTTTGTATATGTAAGATTAAGTCTAGCTACATTATTTATTCCTCACTCAATGATTTTTGACCTTCAATAAATCAAGATCCAATCCAATAGGAGAATGTTTAATGTTCATATCCACGATTATATCCTGTAAGTACATATAATTTGGGGAAATCGTCTTGTTGGCTAGAAAATTTCACCCAAATATAATATATGTTGAAATCAAAAAAACAAATAAATTAAAAGAATTTTAATTAAATAAAATTTGTAAAAAAACTCTAATTTATTTGTAATTTTCAATTACAATGCACATTTTTTATTTTTGACTTATTCTTACTCTTCATCTCGATTGTTTGAAAAACGTGTTTCCTTTTGATTGAAAAATTAGTTAAGAGTTGTGGGATTGATGGATGGATGGATGGATGCCGGATCCTTTGAATAAATCACGAGAAAAGACGTCTCTTAGTTAATTCTTCTAATCAAGCAAAAAGATTTGTGAATTTTATGGATTTGGACTTCAAAACTTGTGCAGTTAGCTTCATGAATACAAATGATTACAGATTTCGTCTTGGATAGGGATGGCAATGGAGCGGGTTTGGCCAAGCCCGGGGGCCCACCTTGCCAGGAAAATTTTGGACTCGGTCCTAGACCTGCGGGATCCAGGTTGGACCCAATAGATCCGATTTATATTTTAAAAATAATAAAAAAATTATTTTTTAAAAAAATTTATATTATCATAACTTTCTCAAAATGAAAAAAAATAGTATTATCAAAGTGCTAGTTATTTACAAATTTTCATGAACATATTTTAATTTTTGAAAATTGGGGTCCAGATCTAATCCGAACTCATTTCCATCCCTAATCTAGGAGATTTGTGAAGTTGATCATACATTCAGCTCAATGGTTTGATGATCGCATTGTGTAAATTTGCAAAATTTGGAATGCAATTGGCTCAAAGGCCTAGAGGTTGCATCTTGGAGATTGATTTGACATCACAGTAGGCGTGAAGTCTTAGTGACCGCATCGGGTGGATTTTATAGAATGTAGAATGCAATCGGCTCAAAGGCATAGTGATTACATCTCAGAGCTAGATTTGTGGATTTGACTATGGGCTCAAAAACTTGTTGACCACGTTTTGGAATTTGTAGAATTTTGAAAAACACTTGTGGTGATGTTTGATGATTCTCCATCTTCAAGTCTTATCCTACTTTTCGAGTGTTTTCTTTTTTGCTGTCTTTTATGTAAAACTTGCGACCTCTTTATGTAGGTATTGAAGAGAGAGTCAAGATAAACTCAAGCGTCCTTAATGTTTATCTTTTTTAATATTATAAACAAATTATAATAAGATAATATCAAGATAGAGATTTAATCTTTGACAATACTCCATTAAATATAATTAAAAAAAGACTAATTTCAAAATTTCATGTCAACGAGTCTAAATTTAATTATTGTAACACACTTATCCCATGTTGGGAACATATTCAAAGATTGAACTACTTACAAGTTTTGGTCAAAAAATTCAAGTATATTCATTAGATATTTTTTTGCGCCAGTGGGCTGGCAGGCTGAGGCGTAAGAAATGTTATTGGAGCCCTGCTCGCCAGTAGGACCATTAGGAGCTAAATACCATATGGGACAAATTGTTATGCATATGAGAATCACCTCTTGAACCCACAAAATAAAGCGATATATGTGCGGAAGCTACCTCTTGAACCTATAGTAGCCACTTCTAAAGTTTCAACGCCTGATAGTTGGTCTTGGATTACATTGTATTCTAAAGGAGTGGTGATGGTAATACCCTTAGTCCACATCGGGAACATATTTAGAGAAATCAAATGCATCCATTAAGTATCCCGTTTGGGCCAACTGTTTATAGCCTAGTTTCAAAGTGCACTCAATAGATTCAAAAGCAACTTTCTCATCTCACGGGCTGGGAGACCCTGGGCATAATAATTAATCGCAAATTTCCTTATTTATTAATAATGAGTAAGAAATAATTCTTACAAAAATATATAAACGAATAAATGTATTTAATTCCATGGAATCAATGATTTCTAATAAATCTGCATGTAAAAGATGGGACACTCTTTTGTAAAAATTGGGACAATCAATGTGGGACAATCTTTTTTAGATAGACAATGATGTCCCAACTTTCTACGGGTCTACCCAAATATTTAACATGAACTCGGACATCATTATCTATCTAAAAGAACTGCTTACCATTCAGAATCAGCATTTGAGATTTTAATTACATGACAGTGCTGATGATTTTGATGAGCCTGATAATAACATATATATTTGAATGAACCGATCACATGCATCATTAAATTCTAATGAATACTATTGATAATGATTGTAACAATAATCAAGCAATATTTTATAAAGAAATTAAATAACAATATATCACTATAGATATAAAAGTATACAACTCGTAATAATAATAATAATAATAATAATAATAATAATAATAATAATAAAGAAGAAGAAGAAGAAGAAGAACCATGGATGCAGTTCCAATAAATTTTGGCGGTTACAAGTCTAAAATGCATGCAATTTATTTTACTTACGCTAGACTCTTTTGTAAATTTAATTTGATTTATAGTGAATCAATTTTTTATTTTTTTTTGTCTATATTCTTATGAGTACTATTTTTTTTTAAAAAAAAAAAAAAGAGTATATCTCATTCTATTACTATATTGATCTTATGAGTATCGTGCATACCAACGTATGGTTTCCATTCGACGGACGCAATCTTCTATGTTTCTGGTGCAATACATATTTTATTTAATCTTGGTGTGTATATTTTCTTGTCTCTATTCTCGTGACTTCGGAAACAGACAAATATTTTTGCTAACAATTGACAACAATAGATTTAATATTTATCTGTTGATTTCATTAACCTGATGATATATATATAATGTCTGTATGTATGTATAGATATATATAGTGTACAAGGATCACACGACATGCTGATGTATAAATATCCGTATATATGTTGGCACATGCATACGCGTGATGTATTTATAATTTATTTACATTGCTAGGGAAATATGCCAAATTTGTCTCATACAATAGCGTTTTTTATCGGATTTTGTCCCATCAATGATGAATTTCTCACATTATGTCCAATAAATTGCCGATTTTCTCAATTTATGCCATTTCGTAAATGAAGAAAATTATCAATTTAATTATGGGACATATGAGAATTCATAATTGACAAAATTTGAAAAGACACTGCTTTATGGGATAAACTTGATATTTTTCCAGCATTACTATGATGTAAATACGTACATGTCCAAATACATTTGAAATGCATGTACGTTTGTCGTGATTTCTTCTTCTTCTTCTTCTCATTCATTATTGTGTTTGTCTTGTGACTACTAATTTTAGAATCCCAATTTAAAATGATTTTCAATACTTGTTGAAGTATTCAAAGCTGTATGAATAGAGTTTTTGTCCTTTTCTTTTCTTTTCTTTTCTTTTTTTTTGCACACTTTTTGAGTGAAAAATAAATTTATACACATATTAAAAAAATATTTCAATTTACTTTTTCAAAATATATATAAGTTTACATTTTGATAAAAACTTATATAATATAGCAAACTTGGCTGCTGGCCGATTCCCTCTTCCCCCCTCTCTAATCAACAAATCTTGAGATTTGTGTGAGATTTTACAAAATAAATTTACCAATAATGAACAATCATATGCAATATGTTATTGATTCATGATTTAAAATTACTTGTAAGTTCATAATGTTTTTAATAATCTTCTATTACTTTTATATTTTACTATGAGTTTTATTTGGAAGTATTCCTTCCACGAAATTACTACCATTTGACAAAAATCAATATTCTCTAACCATATAAAAATATAATAACATCATTTTTTAACATTATCAAGTCGTAATTGTACGTTAAGACATATATATTTCTTATAATTTTAATTGTTATTGTGCAATGCACACTGAACACATGCTAGTGTTATGTGTGGCATAACTTTTAAGTTAAAATTTAACTTGGGCCATGGACAATATGCTTCTGTTCTTGGAATGTGAATTTGATTAAATTACTAGGTATAGACGCCACTATTAAAATAATTACTTAATTTGATATATATATATATATATATATGTATGTGTGTGTGTGTGTGTGTGATACTTTTTGAAGGTGTGTCAGTTGATATTGTGGCATTTTATATACGTAAGGTAAGACATGTGTATGCTATTAAAGAAACAATGTGGATATCAAGTAACACACACCTCAGATACATATATATAGAGTTTCTAGCATTTTTCTACTTTGTATTATCCAAAAAAGCAAAAAAAATCCTATGAAAAAAAATATCACTCAAAAAATCCTGTGTTTCCATAAATTTGCTCATTGGCCCTCATCGTTGACTTAAGTTAAAAAAATTTGTAAAAAGACAAAGTTGCCTTCAGTCAACTTCTCACTTAATCCCCAATTTTGTTATTCCCTCCAAACATCCCTAAAAATTGAAATCACCCCTTTTTGTCTCCCAAATTTCGAAACCCTAAGAAGATGATTTAGGAGCTTTTTCTTCGTCATTTCGTCTGTTTTGTTCCCTAGAAACTCTTAAGACAATGATTTGGATGCATTGTTAGCGAATTGCGATTGAGGTTTGAAGTCGTGCATTGTTAGCTTCGCATTGTACATGGAGAAAAAATAGGGTATTGTACTTATTTTGTCGGCAGGGTCATTTTTGCAACCCTTATCAAAACATAGGATTTTTCCTGCAATTTTATCAAAACACAAGGTTTATTGTGTCAATAACATAAGCAAATATCTAAGCATTTTACGCTGTTTTTTTGAGCTCTTTCACAACATATATATATATATATAGTTATATAAGCCATGGTACAAATCCCTCATAAATTCATATACCCATTCAAACAAAATAAAAGGAAAATGAGGAGATTTGTTTATCTTTGAGCCTTTTCGGGTTTGGTTTTATTTCTAGTGCGTATGTATCTATGATATATATGTATATATATTGTGGAGAAGCAAAGGTAAGAAGAAGGAAGAAGAAGGGCGGAGGTGTAGGTGTGTGTGTTGGGGGGGGAGCTACTGGGTAATTTTATATCGTCTAAATATTATCTAATTCGCATTATAAGTGTGTGATGCACACTATGGTCTTTTATATGAATTAGAAATTACACGGGAATTTTTATGAGAATTTTTTAATTACGGGATTTTTCGCGTACGTTAGATGTATCACAGGGGGGACACTAGTATTAATTTCCAAACACACACACACACATACATACATATATATATATATATATATATATATATATATTGGGCAATGCAAATCAGTGTATGATACTTCACTGAACTTGTGTTCGAATACATTCAATTTACATTAGTATTTCTTGTTGGGATTTTCTCTATATTAGTGGTCTTACATATTAATTATATTGTACATAGTGTGTTATTCCATCAAAAGAGCCCAATTATGTGATCCGTTAAGAAATTAAATTTAATGGGCTTGTAGAAATATCAAACTGAGTATGGAGTTTTTTATATGTATATATATAATTAACATGTAAGACCACTAAAATAGAGAAAATCCCAACATTTCCAATTTAGTCTAACTATCCCATAATTTAAAATTAATTATCATGTACAAAAAATTAATTATTGAATTCAAGGAAAAGGCTATTATGCAACTGTTTGGGCCCAAAAATGAATATTTGTATAAATTCAGAATGGGGTGATTTTGGTCCTTTTCACCAAACCGAAATAAATTAATAAGGCTCAGGTCATTTTGAAGCATATAGGGTAGCCTATGTTAGAGGCCCGGGTCGGAATGAATTAGAAGCCCATGAACCCAAGTCAGCAGAAAAATATAAAATAATAGAATAAATAAAGGCAATAAAGTCAAAATTAAAGTAACAAGATTAGCTAAAATCATGCATGGTTATAATTGAAATGCCTAAAATAAAAGCCAAGCAATGTGGAAAATTTGAAATTTCAAATAAAGTAGCATAACTACCACAATTAAGAAATAAAAAGGACCAATTACTTTGACTGACTCAGCCAAGACAAGTTAGTAACTCCAAATAAAAGGGCAAGTGGTTGCAATTTAGAAGCGCATAAAAAGGAACTGGAGTTATTTTACAAATATACAACACACAATCATCCAATAATCAACAACAACAACAACACAACTCTCAATGAAGAAGTCAATACTTCTCTAATTTTTTAGCCTAGTGAACAAAGATTAGCTTTAGTTCAGTAGGTAGAAAACCATTATATGAGTGTTTGTAGCCATGTCCATTCGGCTTGAGATGAGGTTATTAATGCATTCACTCTACAACATCATGAGTTCGTAGCCATCACTCACTCGAATTGGACTCGGTTCGGATTAGCCATCACTCCACCTGACTTGATGCACATGTTAAAATCAAAAAATATTGCCTGATTTGTTCAATCTCCCCCTGACTGGATGTACAATTGGACATAATGAAAATTTCAAAGTATTAGGATTGTTTAACTCGAGGTTCGTTAAACCAAATATAGAGCACCCGGCTCTAATACCAATTGTGAGCCTGAGAGGGGGTGGATTAGCCTTTTTTCAATAGAAAATATAGTTTATTTTATTTTGGGACTGGAACTACCAGTGAAACAGAATATTGGAACAATGTGAACAATTGATTAAAACCCTTTTATCTTTTTGTAAGCGCAGCAGAATAAATATAAGTTTTAATGTTAATGTTTTGCCTTAAGAAAACGTAAATATTAGTGAAAGTAGTTAAACACACAAAGCAATAAAGACACAATGATTTATAGTGGTTGGGTCGAAGCTTAATCCGCTATCTAAGTGTATTTCAACTTAGAATTTAGAACCTGCAAGATGTTTTATTAAAGTTAGACTCGGAATAACGCGGCAGAAGCCGATAACAAAAGAGGAACGACACAAGATAATAAAGATGAGGAGAGTTATCCTATCTCTGCAACTGGCGCTGGACCACTGGTACTACCGACCACTTCGGTAAACAACACACACCCTTGACAAATCACTACACTCAATTCTCACTTATCATTGTATCGTAATGATAGATGTGTCCACCCAAAAGAGTACGAACACACCAATCCTCACTCCTTCTAACACACATAAGAAAAGTGAATTGACAATTCTCTTGGAGGGAGTCTTCCTCTTTATATAGCCGGTAGGAGTATTTATTCATGGTATGTTTTCTTTCCATATTACCAGCATATCTTCCAATCAATTGATATCATTTCCATAAATCCTACAGATCTTGAATATTGCTATAAAACACGGGTAGATACATTAGAGCACAATATCATATAAAGTCAAAACTTTCCTTTAAAGTGAGATATGAAATATATGACACAATAATAAGAAGGAAGGTCAATTAATGAAGATTCAAACAATCATGTAAAAGATTATAATCAGATTGAATCTTTTATTATAGGAAATTTTGCTATATTCAAAACATATATCAACACTAACTACTTCTGATTTTTCTAGGGCATATTAGGTATCGCTTCCTTGATCACAACAACAATAATGTCACCAATATGGGCATAGTGAGAGGTGGAGAGAATTTATTTGCCCTAGTTTGCCCTTTTCATTTTCAAAATACCCTATTTTTAAAAAGGTTTTAATTTCTAACCTAAACCATGGTTGGCAAAGGTAATAATATCACAGGAGTGATTTTTTTTAAATTTCGGAATTAGGATTTAGTTGGGGGTGATGTAGATGCATGCAAAATTGCAGGCACACATTACAATATTGCATGGCGTGCTTGCAGTATTGACTTTTTCTAGAAAAAATTGTTGGCGTACACTCCAACATTGCAGTGCACGCCTATGGTATTGAAGTTTGTAAATAAATATCGTGGGTGTGCTCTACAACATTGCAGTGTACGCTTGCGGTTTTGCTTGATTTTCTGACAATATCGCTTAGATACTCTACGTTATACAGGCGTCGGAATTCAAACATTCAAATTTTTTAATATTACCACCATTTTTTCCAACAGTATTGCTATATATAGTGCTACATTTCCACATACTGCTCACCAAATATTTGATTATTCCGTTCTTACCTTCTCAGTTCATTCACTCACAGCTATTTCCCAAAAAATTGAATACAGGTTCTACAGTTTTTTTAGTGCTTCATTCTCACAACTTATACCTGTTAATGTATTACATTTTAGCATTTTGCTTATTTTTAATGTTTTTATTAGTTTGTTAATGAAATATGACTATGTAAAGTCTTTTTTTCCTTGTTAGTTGCACATTAATAACTTATATTTTAGTTTGTTGTTTTAATTCTATTGTTACTTTATTAGTTTTTTTTTTAATTTTGCAAATTACTTATGTTATATTTTTCATAGTACTTAAACAATAAGGTATTCTTCATGTTAGTTGCTCGGATTATTACTTTTATGCTTGTTAATTTTATTTATGTTAATCTGAATTTAATTGTTTACATATATTCATTAATGTCGATCCTAATGTTAATTTTAGGTGTGTAAATTTATTAATAGGTAAAGAAAATCTAGTAATTTGGAAGAGAAAAGATAGGTGCAGTAGTAATGAGTAGTTTCGTGGAACTAATTTTAATTTTAGTTATGCTAAATTTAGGTGTGTATATTTAATGTTATAGTATAGTGACCACCTGTTATAATTTTATTAGTCGAGTACAATTAATTTTTACTTTTGACACATAATTTTGCACATCATTTTTATTGGTTTTTTAAAATCAAGCAGCATGGCATCTTGAAGAGTTTTATGTTGTCCTAAGAACCTAGAGGTTCTTTTTGATCAAGACGCACATAGGTTGGAGTTAGTGAATAGGGAAGATGTGCACAATCCCCTCGAAGTTATAACATATAATGGTCAATCGTGGAAAGTCATCAATAAACACCCATTGCATGTGAGTGTGTTGCGTATGCATTATAAAAATGGTTTTTATGGTGTCTTCCACTATGGTGAGTTCGAGTTGGACCGTGCCCTCATAACTACACTCGTTGAGAGATGATGCCTGGAAACTAACATGTTTCACTTTCCTATTGGTGAGGCCACGATTACATTGGAGGACATAACAGTTTTATGGCATTACCGGTTCGGGGGAGGCTGATCGTTGGGCAAGTAGATAAATATACCAATTGGTCTGCAGTGTGTTAGTTGCTCCTTGGATTTATCTCACAATCTGAAGACTTGCAATTGTCATGTATATTTTTTTAGGGCGATTTTGGACCACATCAAACAAAATTGTATCACTAGTGATTCGCCTCATGAGGACATGATGAAAAGGGCACGATACGTGGCCTTGACACTTTTAGTTGGTGTTATGATGCCTGACAAAAGTTAAAAATATGTCGTGCTCCATTATTTTATGCATATGAGAGATGCAAGTCACACTCGGTTGTTCAGTTGGGATTCATTGATTTTAGCAACCTTAGACCTTAAGTTTGGCATCGCATCGATGAGGAAAGTTAATTCTATTTCTGGATTAATGCAGTTATTGCAGGCATTACCCTTTTTAAACATGTTTGTAATACATGTTCCATTAATTCTATTTTTTATTTCTACTTGTTTAAATGTTTTAGCCATCACTACTAGAAAACGCGGTTTTGGCCACGAATTTTTAGCCACGGATGAAATCGGTTGCCAATAGCGACGGAAATGGCCACAGATTTAAAAAAAAAAACGAAAACATATGGCTACGGATTTATCCGTGGCCAAATATCCACAATTCCATGGCCATTTCAATTTATTTAAAAGAAAAACATAAATAAATAAATTTATTTTTTTAAAAAAAAAATGGACTTGGCCACGGATTTATCCGTGGCCAATAAATAAATTTATTTATTTTTTTAAATTTGGACTTGGCCACGGATTTATCCTTGGCCAATAAATAAATTAAATTTTTTTTAAAAAAATTTGGACTTATCCGTGGCCAATAAATAAATTTAATTTTTTTTTTAAAATTTGGACTTGGCCACGGATTTATCCGTGGCCAATAAATAAATTTAATTTTTTTTTAAATTTGGACTTGGCCACGGATTTATCCGTGGCCAATAAATAAATTTAATTTTTTTTAAAAAAATTTGGACTTGGCCACGGATTTATCCGTGGCCAATAAATAAATTTAAATTTTTTTAAAATTTGGACTTGGCCACGGATTTATCCGTGGCCAATAAATAAACTAAAATTTTTTTAAAAAAAATTTGGACTTGGCCACGGATTTATCCGTGGCCAATAAATAAATTTTTTTTTTTTTAAATTTGGACTTGGCCGCGGATTTATCCGGGGCCAATAAATAAACTAAATTTTTTTAAAAAAATTTGGACTTGATCCGTGGCCAATAAATAAATTAAATTTTTTTTAAAAAAAATTTGGACTTGGCCACGAATTTATCCGTGGCCAATAAATAAATTTAATTTTTTTTTTAAATTTGGACTTGGCCACGGATAAATCCGTGGCCAATAAATAAATTAATTTTTTTTTAATTTGGACTTGGCCACGGTTTTATCCGTGGCCCATAAATAAATTTAAATTTTTTTTTTAAATTCGGACTTGGCCACGGATTTATCCATGGCCAATAAATAATTTTAATTTTTTTTTATTTTAAATGACTCGCTTAAATCGCCCGATCTGACATTACGGAGCACCAAAAGGTTTGAGTCATATGATTCAAGTGTTTGCTGAAAAAATATTATTTAGAAAAGAATATGTTATCATGTTGTACCGAGAGTTGAATTAATGTGCTTAGTTCAATAAACTATTTTATTTAATTTATTACTTTACTAATGTTCATAAAGTATATGGAATAATCTTTCTTTTAAGAAAAACTATATTCTTCTGTATAATATCATGCAGAACTTATCTATTTAATCTTTACATACCATAATTTATATTTAATTTAATTTGATTATTAGAGAGCTATCTAGTAAATAATATCATTTTATTGTCTAATTTGTTCCTAATATAATTTTGATTGTCTAATTTTCATTGTGTATGCATAATTGGTGACTTAATATTTTCGATTTTATCCCTATCCCTCTCAAAACGATAGAGCTAAATATTTGAGTTTCTTTAGTCTTTGTATTTTTATTAACCTATATATTAAATGCTTTCGTTTTTCAAATGTTGCTAGAGTTTCATAAAATCGTACATTTGATGGTAAAAAAGTAATTTGATCCAATATTTATGCATATATTTCATTTGATGCTTTCGTTTAAATTTATTTTTGCAATTCATCTAGCTTTTCTTTTTTCTTATCTAATTTTTAAAAAAAATAATTTTATAATATAATTTTCAATAATATTCTTCCCAAATACTACAAAAAAAAAAGTAAATTAGTGATATTATTACAAATAATAATAATAATAATAATAATAAATTTGTCACTAATTAGATATATTTAATGGTAAAAAAAATATTAGATTGAGTCAAAATTCTTGCATTGACTTCTTAAATTGAGTCAAAATAATCGATAAAAAATTTCAAATTTTTATAAGGTCAAAGTTATAATTTTTTTTAATTTTGATTTTGTATCCCAAAATTGTCTGTGGATAAAGTAAAATTAGAAAGAATTATAATTTGCACGATTTAATATTTTAAAAAAATATTAAATTTGTCACTAATTAGATATATTTAATGGTAAAAAAAATATTAGATTGAGTCAAAATTCTTGCATTGACTTCTTAAATTGAGTCAAAATAATCGATAAAAAATTTCAAATTTTTATAAGGTCAAAGTTATAATTTTTTTTAATTTTGATTTTGTATCCCAAAATTGTCTGTGGATAAAGTAAAATTAGAAAGAATTATAATTTGCACGATTTAATATTTCCTATTTAAATCATAATAAGTATGAATTAATAAAATATATTCTTATAGAGATATAAATTAGTAAAATTTGATAACAAAACTCAATATATAAATGTATATAAATATTCTTGGTATGCCTTCTTAAACAAGATGTTTATCATAGTCTGGCGGTAATGCGCTTGGCAATATACCAAGAGGTCTCGTGTTCGAATCCCACTGGTAACGGTGAAATTTGATTAATTGAAATGGGCACGCCGAGTTGGGCCGGATTGCACCGCTGGGCTGGTAGGCGTGCGGATAGGCCTGCTGTGGGCCTAGTCGGGCTAGGTCTAATTTTCTTTTTTTTTTTAATACTTTTTTTGAGCCACGGATTTATCCGTGGCTAGATTTAATTTTTTTAAAATATTTTTTTTAATCTTAGCCACGGATAAATCCGTGGCTAAATGTAAATTTTTTTAAAAAAGAAAAAGGTTGGCCACGAAAATATCCGTAGCCAAATTTATCATTTTTTTAAATTTTTTATTTTTGGCCACGGATTTAGCCATGGATTCTAGATTTAATTTTTTTAAAAAAAATTATTTTTGGCCACGGTTAAATCCGTGGCTAAATTGAAAAAATCCGTGGCCAGTGTCTGTGGCCAAATCCTTGTTTTCTAGTAGTGCATGTAGATTTTGGTGTGGTGTCATATAACAACAATCATCCCTTACGGTGCTAGGTAATAATGAATCTTCTCAACGCACATTTATTTTAATAAATAGTTATTCATTTGTTACATTTTAATTTTGAATATTTTTTAAATATTTTGTAGGTGGATGAATTATTATTCGCATACGAATACCGCTAGACTTACATTGATAGTTGTTAGGGAACTATTCGATTGCATACGTGATGAACATGTAATGTGTTTATTTATTACCATCCCTAGTTCATTGCTTTACTTAATTATCTATTTGTAATTTTTGCTTCTAATTTTTTGGGTTCCTATGTGTGCTGTTCGTGTGGAGAACTATAACCACAATACCCAAGAGATAGTTGTATTAGCCAACGATAGAGGAGAAGAATACTGGCATGCATTGGTGCCCCTTATAAATTACTAGACTCTAAAATTTCATCATGCAGAGCATGTTGTTAGGCAATTCGAGAAGATACAACCCATACCCCCAACATCATCTTGGTTGAAAGAAATTTGCCTCAAGTTGATACAAAAGGTGCTAATGCGACTAAGAATTGGAGCAATAAAGAGGTTCAATATATCGAGTGTTGGAACAATGTCAACGACTGGATGACTGGATCGTAATTAGACTTCTGATTACTGTTGGAGTAGCACACATGGAACTCGGGTACTTTGAGTGGTATCTACCATGTACAGTACACCAAATTACACATCCGGAAGGATATGTTAAAGATAGAGGATATCAACCTTCCGATCCATCAACGTAACGTGTCATCGTATGTATAGTCAAATTTTTATTATTAAAACATTAGTTTTTTTGTTTTCCTTTGTATTGCAATTTTTTCTATATCATTTTATTTCTAGTAAATGAATATTGTATTGTTGTACTTATTATATTGTGTATGTTGAAGGGTTACAGGATATGCGTGTCGAATTATTAATAAAGCATGCTAACACGGAGCTAGTGAACTATGCTTCCATGCTTTGGAACATGGCACGTATGCAGATTGGAATCACAAGTGATTTTGTTCCACTAATACTTTAATTTGCTTCAAAACATGCTTTAGAATGTGTGAGAAAATCACTAAAATTCTCCCTAAAAAAATCCACAATACTTGGATACAGTAGGTATCATTTTTTTCACAATGGTAATGTTTAACGTTCAGATCACATCATCATATATGACAAAAACCCTATTGGGTATACTCGGATTCCATGCGGTTCAACGTTGGCCATTTTGATAGAGGAATTGTATCAGGTCACTGGTGTAAATCGAATTTAGTATGTATTGAATCAGTTCATCAACTACAAGATCACTAGCACACCTATGGGCCAGGTATTAGTTCATTTGAAAACTAATACCAACTTGTCCAATTTGACTAGTGCGAACATTGGACTCCCCACACTATAGATTTTTGTAGAGTGCGGGCCCATAGTCCACCATGACGTCCCAACCTAAAAATGACTGGTGCCAAGATCAGCAGTGGGGAACTTGCATGTCGATTGTTAACACAACATCTTATTCCATCAATCACACAAGGATTCAACAACTTTAGTTTGGCCAAGGTACAATCACCATAAGTGAATTATGACTTTAATAAAAACGAGGCTAGTCATTTTCAATACGATACGCTCGAAGTAGGGCCATGAAATTACGCCTCTACATCGCAACAACAACAAAATAAGGGCGACAATGCCAACAACATCGTAGCATTTAGTCTTGGTCAATAGAAGATGAACATTTTAAACGAGAGTACAACATGGACACAGCAAGTAATGACATTAACCAAGACGACATCAAAGAAATCAATGTTACATTGGCCATCGTAGTCCGTGGTGAATGACAACAAGCTACACCTCCCGCACCAATTCCATACCACTCTCGTGTACTCCGCACTTATCAAACTATCCCGTGGTTCGATATGTCGTATGAAGAGATACCCATGGATTCCTACAATGTCCCTACGGGTAGAACAACAAGATTCTACAATCTAACAAGAGGAATTTTGGAAGTTGGCATGATAATTAACAATAAACACAACGTCGTTCAATCTCTCAAGGATTTTTCCAGCAAGTGGGCAAGGCGAGAATTCAAGTGCTCGATGTAGATTAAGAGACCAACAAAATCATCAATGGAGAGTCCGCCTCGTTCCCAGAGAAAAGTGTAGAATTTGAAAAATAGCGAGGTACACCAGAGCACATAACTGCATTATCATAGACGAAGGCAAATATCACTAAAGTTAGCTAGGAATGTTGTCACAAGCATCATAGTAAGCCAAGATCGTGAAAATTATTCATACAAAGTTGGTGACATGAAGTCGCAGATCTCATCATGATTGAGGTACCATATATCTTACAAGAAATCTTGCAAGGGTCGATGCGTGCCTGATTATTGTTGTACGGGGATTGGAAAACTTTCATGAAAAATCTACATTGTTATTTACTATTACTCTAGAAGTGCAACCCAAAATTATCGTCGAATGGCTAAACTATGACACTCAGGACCCCACAACAAAAATGATATGCTAATGAAAAATACCAAGAGTAAAGATATGTTTTCGAGAATAATTTGGATGAAACTTTTTCACCACATCAAACGTATTCTGGGCGTTCAAGCAGTGTATAGATGGCTTTTGGCATTGTCACAAGGTGATAAGT
This sequence comes from Petrea volubilis, assembly GCA_026212405.1. Lineage (NCBI taxonomy): Eukaryota > Viridiplantae > Streptophyta > Magnoliopsida > Lamiales > Verbenaceae > Petrea > Petrea volubilis. Next base: position 20,919,023 of record CM047871.1, on the reverse strand, counting down.
GTTGATAGAACTCATTTGCATACGAAGTACCAACATAAACTCCTAATTGATTGCACAATAGATGCAAACCAACAAGTATTGTTGCTCACCTACACATTTGTTGACGAAGAAACTAGGCCGTCATGATTTTGGTTCCTGTCAATATTAGCATGCATCTCATTTCAAAGAGACATGCATGTATAACTTTGGCAGTGCAAGAACTGGAAGCATTTTAGGAGCCTCTCGGATGTTATCCCTTCTGCCCGAGGCACGCATACTCGAATTTTAACTTCAGGATAAAAAAATTTTCCTGAAAGACTTGTTTTAGAGTCCGAAAGTACACCAATAGAGATCAAATTCAACAGAATAATTGAGAAAATTCGAACGACCAAAGCCAAAATGGTAACATACCTAGAGCGCATCAACAAGACCAAATGGACAGCCGCCCACGATGGTGAAAAAAAGAGTGGTATAACAACCAAAAACATGTTAGAATGCATGAACGATATGTTCAAGAGTGGTTGTCATCTCTCCATTGTCACGTTCGTTGATCTAACTTTCAACCACACCATCAGGTGGTTTTGTGAGCGTTAAGGAATGGCAAATGGAATGCGAGCAAACAACCAGCCATGGTCCAATCACGCATATATGTGGTACAACCCTAATTACGAGCACTCTGTTATGCATGGCGTAGAGAACTTCATGTATCATGGTCAAACGGTATCCATTCTTGCAAAGGACATAGGTCTTGGGGTTGGTTGTTGTTTTGTCGTCAATCTATCAAAGAGTTTCTACTCATATGGGATTTGGCAATAATTTGGACTAACTTGCTCGGATGCCCTAACAGCTGCAAGGAAATTCAAAATTAATGTTACTCAATTGTTTGCTTGGCGCTACATCACTGATTCGTATTAGCAAACTTGTGCAAGAAGATTTGAGCCAATTTAGGGTGAAGAATATTGGTCACACAATGATTTCAATTTGGTCCACAATCCCAAGAGGCTAAAGGAGCAGCAATGTTGGCGTGGCATTTTCACCCGCATTCATAATGAGATAAATCAACCATAAATTAGGAAAAGATCAAGGTTACGTATTGAACCGCGACGACAAGCGGGTAGTTCCCAACAGTGATTATCAACTCATCTATTGTAGGTTTAAGGCAAGGAGGAAATTTATTATGAAATGTGCAAATAAACTTGATTTGTATGCAAATTTCTAGCATTTTATCTATATGATGTGGGTACTTTGATTTTCATCAAGTTACAATTTCTTAATTAATATGATGTGTGAAAAATTAAAATATAAGAGTTGCTTTTTTGCATTTAATTTACACATTCATTTTAGTTAAAATTAAAATCAAATTTTTCATCACGTTATAGTTTCATCAAGGCTAGAAAAATAAAATCACTCCACATTCATTTATTTTAAAAAATATGTTAAGAGTGTTTCTTCTATTTTAATTCAATTCACACATAGATGGAAATGGAAATATATATATATATATATATATATATCATATTTTATATTTAAAGAAGGTGTTTGACCCAAAATCCTTCAATTTTGACCAAATTCTAATTTTCTAGAATTTTGAATATTTTAATTAAAATAGAAAATTTTCATTGGTTATTTTATAGCTCTCTTTGTTTCCTAAAACATCCAAAATTTGAATGCCACTAGGCTTTTTAGAATTTTGATTTTTTTTAATTAAAATAGAAAAATCTCATTGGTTATTTTATGACCATCTTGGTTTTCTAAAATATTCAAAATTTGAACCTCACTAGGTCTCGTAATATGGATTACTTCTTCATTTATCTGTGACCCCTTCCCCATAAAAAAAGTCATTTCCTTCCTCTTTATCGACTCTCTCTCCCTCAAACAACCTTCATAAAACGTCCTTCCCAATTCCTTATCCCAAAGTGATAACCCCTCGCTCATTTTCACCTATTCTTTCTTCTTCTTCTTTGTTTTATAAGTATGTAATCTTATTTTTCATTGATCTTAAATTGTCATTTTTCTTTCATTGTATATTTTTTTACTTCGGCATATTTGTTTTGTTGTTTCTTTCTTATTTATACAATTATTGACTTATTTTCTTTTATTCTTCTATTACGATTTGTTTCTTATAATTATGTAGCTTTTATTGAATTATTAACCTAATTATTTGGTTTTCTTTTTTTACTTTTCATATGAGTAAGCTCTAGTTTTTTGTTTTTTCTTTTTCCCGAGTGAATATGAATTTAATTGTGTTCAGTTGCTAGGCATTTTTCAATTGCCTTAATTTGATTTGGGTTTTCTTTTTTTTTTTATTTATTGATTTTTGTATTGATTGGTGATGTTGGGATAAGTATCTGATTCTCAAAAATCTTGGCAAGTGATTTTTAAGATAAATGATTAACAACATTATTTTTGTGTAGATATGATATTTTTAGTTGAAATATTGTAGTCAATGGTGACTTACATTTGATATTTGGTTTCTGTCATAACAATGGTTTCATATCAATTCACTGGAATTGTTTATTTAAAAAAAAAACCTTAAACTTTGTCGTCTTTTGTAGAGCATTAGTCATTTTTGGACCTTTTCATCTTCACATAGAGGAATTCTTTATATTGGAATTTGGACATCATTTTGTATTGACAAAGTTGTATTTTTAATTTTCATTTAACATGTTTTTGTTGATTAGCTTTTTTATTTTTATTTTTTACTTTATGATTCCACTTTGAGGTTTATTGTATTTGAATTTTTAACTTTTAAAAGTTTATACAAGTTTGTTGCTTTATTTAATAGTTTATACAAGTTTGTTGGTTTATTTAATTTATATATATTTTTATAAATGATATATTGTATGAAAGAAAATTTGGTAAAAGTTGATATGTCTTATATTTTCACCTATTGTTGTTTTTAATATTACTATTGTTGTTAATCCACACATTGTAGAATATGTTTCCCCTAAGAAGCTATAACATTTTTTCATTTAATATTTTATTTGAGTAATTTTTATTGTTATTTGTCAATTCTTTATTCCTTGATTTATTTTTAGTTATCTTCACCTTAGTTGTTTGTATTTGTAATTTTCACTTAATTTGTTTTTTGTTGATTATCGTTTTTTTTTAAAATACTTTATGTTTCCACTTTGAGGTTTATTGTATTTGATTTTTACCTTTTAAGAGTTTATACAAATTTGTTGATTTGTTTATTTTATACATTTTATTATATATAAAAGGTTATTTTGCAAAAGTCGATACATCTTATATTTTCACCTATTTTTGTTACTTCACACATTGTGGAATTTTTTTCCCCCTAAGCAGCTGTTGTTTTTTCTTTTCATTTAATATTTTATTTCAGTAATTTTTATCTTTATTTATCAATTCTTCTTGCCTTGATTTATTTTTAGCTATCTTCATCTTAATTGTCAGACCTTTTTCATTAAAGTTTGTCTTTATTTTTATTCTTCTTTGTTTTGCCCTAAAGTGCTTGAAAACCATTCAATTTCTCTAAAAGATTGTGTGAGAAGCATTGATATGAATATATTATATAATATTTGAAAGTCATCTAATACCAAAACTGATCATTAAAATTAACAAATGAAAGGGATCAATACTATCAAAATTGTATATTTTTATATTATTTGAAAAAATATATTTTTATCTATTCATGTTACACTTATTTTTTTTACTTTGATAAATAATGTATCAAATTTAAACCTATACTTTTTATCAATTATAATTTTATTTGAATTTATCATGAATAAGCACACGATTTATGCTAGTATATATTTATTAAAGCAATGTTACCATGCTAAAAGATAACATTGAAAAACAATATTAACGCATTGCTCCCATCCTACAAGGTAACATTGGAAAAAAATAAAAACAATTACAAGTCCGACATAATCATTTGCTCAACCCCAACATTAAAAAAAATAAAAAATCTTGCAATTAATCATTTGCTCTGACCCCAACATTAGAAGGAAACTAAAATAATTAAGGGCAATTGACACAAATAGTCCCTAAAGTTTATAATTAGAATCGCTTTAATTCCTCATGTTTAAATTACAATATTTTAATCCTTCAAATTTTAATTGTGTTTCACTTTAGTCCTTTAGTCAGTTTTTCACAGGTAAAATTGTTAATTAAACTTAAAATTTCACTATAGCCCTTCACACTTTATATTTGTTGCACTTTAGTCATTCAAATTTATTTTTCACATTTGTTTTTCAAAAATTACAAGTATAGAATTATAAACTACTGCCAGTGTTGCAGTCACTCTGCATTTCCTACAAATAGCTAAAAATAGATTTTTCTAATCTTGCTAATTTTTTTTAAACAAAATATTGAGGATAATGCTACATAACTCATGCAGCTTACTTCTATGAAAGTACGAGAATAAGGTGTTCTTAGAAAACTTCCAATCTCGACAGAAAATTTTTCAATCATGAAAGATGTGGGATAAGTTGTGATTTTCTTTATTTATTTTATTGAAAAATTAATAGTAGTCTTTTAAAATTCAAGAAAATAACATATATTTTAAGTATAACTAATTAATGTGCTTAAAATTTTTTGATGAAAGAAGAAAAACTTTAAAATCTCATATAAATCACAACTATCACATTGTTTTGACAATTAAAAAATCGTTTGCCGAAATTCGAATAGGTTTAAGAGCACCATATTTTGAAAATATTCCACAAAAACAAGTGGTGACACCACAAAGTATTGTACTCTTTTTTTTCATTTTCTTTCTTTGTTTTAGTTTTGGAGCATGAGAAAATTTAAAATTTGAAGGACAAGAGTGAGAAATATAAAATTGAAGGATTAAGTACAAAAAATATAAAATATAGAGTATTAAAATGTAATTTAAACTTTGAATTGATAATTGGCTTAATTACACTTTTGGTCCTATAAGTGAGCCTCCTTTTTTAAATTTTATCCTATAAGTTTGATGGTTGCACGTTTAATTATATATGTTGGTTCAATTTGATACATTTAGTCCTTAATTGACATATTTGATCCTATATATTGGTCCAATTTGACACATATGATCCTGAATTGACTCATTTGGTCATAAATGGAACAGGACTATATTTGAAAATTTATGATCAAATGTGGCAAATTGAACCAACATATAAGATTAAATGTGCAACCATCAAACTTATAGGACAAAATTTGAAAAGACGGGCTCACTTATAGGACCAAAAGTATAATTAAGCCTTGATAATTTTACGCCCAAAAAAATGATAGAAGAACTCAAATGAAACTCTATTACAATTTGAAGGACTAAAACATTGCGATTTAAAAACAAGAGATTAGAGTGATTCTAATTGTAAATAGGAATTAATAGCGGCATTTGCCTAATAATTAATGAGGAAATTGTGAATGTAAAAAATGATTAAAAAAGGGTGTTTTAGACCTTTCATTGTTAAATATATGAAGAATATGCCTAAGGAAGCGGTATGCATCTTTTTTAAAAGCATGAAATCTCTCTGTTTATTTTTTTATGACGGTATCTTACTAAATGCCTAATTCACAGGGCTTTAATTTTTTCACATTTTGCCCCCAAAAAATTTCGTATATCATGTTTGTGTGTATATATATAAATATATATATCTACATAGATATATTAAATTAAAATCGGTGTCATATTAAAGGAAGAATTCCATAAAAGAACAGGCAATATAGGAAACTGTTGTAAGAGACACTTGTACGGCCAAATTTAGTGACAGTTTTTAGTGGATAAAATTCAACGTGCTACTGTCTTATGCACACACACACACACACACACACACACACGCACACACGCACACGTCCAATTCCAATAATTTCATCATCTTTTGAATATTTTAACTATTTATGAGTAGGTATCCTATCCTAATAACGTGCACCTAATTATCCATCATTTAATTTGATGTTAACATTCAAATAAACGTCGCTGTTTTTTATTGGGCAAAAAAGACACTCTTTAAAGGGTCGATAACAGGGGATTGAAAACGACAGCTACCCGCGAAGAGTTCGTCCCGAACACTTAAACCAAGATAAGTGAAAATTGTAGAAACAATTAAAAAATATATATAAATTAAGTAATGAAAATAGATGTATTTACAAAAAATAAAAAGAAGTGAAAAGTAACAATTGAATTTTTAAAAAATAACTAAAATCCAGAAAAAAAAAAGTATGAAAGTTGCTTTTAATTTATTTTAATTTTCTTAGCAAAAATAGTAAAATAAAACAGAAACTATTTGTTATTTTTCAGCAAAAAAAGAAAAATATATTTTTTTTATTGTGATTGTAAACACTTCTTGAAAGGTCGTTTGGATGGACTTTTTTTAAATGAGAAATACTTATTTTCTCGAAGAACACTTTAGAGCGAAGAAATTATATTTTGATGAATTTTGAAAGAAAAAGCCAAAAAAAAAAAGTTGAAGAGAGACCTTTTTTTTTTTTTCAAAAACTAATCAAACTAACTTTAAATAAAAATATATTTTAAAATATTTTTAATTAATATATCCAAACATAAATTATTTGGCTTAAAATTAAAAATTTTATCGTGAAAACTAAAAAGCGCTTTTGGATAAATATTTTTTTTTAAATTAATTCAAACGGGCCTTTTAACTTTTTGGTGTCTAGATTTCTTGAAACTGTCAACACCGAGCCACCACGAAAGGCATGAATTCACACCGGCACGGGATCTTATTTTTCGGGCCACGGGGCCCACATTCCACACGTGTCAGATAGATATAGATCTGGTTCCTCGATTTCTGCAATTGGGCTGTATCTTTGTTTTTAGAGGATAATATCCACACTAGTTACGTACGTGGCAGCTAGATATGCTTTTATTTTTCTTTTTTGTATTTTTTTTTAATAAGTCCTTATGATTTTCTTTTACGTTATGGTTTGTTCCTAAAGAATATATATAATATTAATAATAATGATTCATTAAATTTACATGCATGAAACTGACACAACTATTGTTTTTTGAAAAGAAAAAAGATATAATTTTAAATGAGTGTCAAATTTTTAAAATTATCTTTTATGCTTTTAAAATTTCAACCGTGAAATAAGCAGTATTAATATTCCGATAGCTGCGAGACTAAAGCGTCCACCCATAACACCACAATAGGGGTAGGGAAGTGGGGGTTTTTTCTCTCGAATTTGTCATTAGATTAGATTTTTACTATTATTTCATGATATGAATAAGCATATCATTTTTTATAATATCGTAAATGCTAACCAACTAAAATTATAACATATTAACACTTTACATCAATATAAAGTGAACACACACACACACACACAAGTCGATGAACTTGACATTAAGGCACATCAATAGATTAACAGTTTATGTAAGATCTCAGACCCGTTTTTGTCTTGTAGGGGCCATTTTGTGCTACTTCGGAGTTTGGTTTAAAGTGGGGACAAGCTCGACAATCCAGCTCCCGAAGATGTTAGGCAAATTTGTATAGAAGATGATGAAAATAGTATGATTTTTTGAAAAAGAAGAAAGTCTTTTTCAAGAATAGAAGCTTGCTTGGTCTCCAAATAGAAAATTTTACTATTTATACTCTTGGAATATTTATTGGACACTTTGCATAACTTATATTATATTATACACTAATATTAAGAATTAGGATTATTAGTTTGTTATGTAATGTAAGTGGGCTCTTAAATTTTATATTGGATCTTTACTTATAATGGGCTTGTTTTAGTTCCTTAATTCTGTTGATAAGGTTTTGGGCTTTATGATGACGGCCAATTTAGAAAAAAATAATAATAGTGGTATCGAATTATATCGTGATACTTAATAGTAGTTGTTGTGGTGTACAATGATATTATTTCATGAATTTTTGTGCAATCGCTAAATTGATTGAGAGGTTTTGTTAGGTTTGATGAATCACATCTCTTGATGGCTCGAGTAACTACTATAATGCAGGAAAGTTATTGAAAATTTTGAAAATTATTGCTAAGTTGGGACTTTTTTGTTAAATGACGAATGACGATAGATGTCAAGGGTGCTGGTAATTTTTGAAACGAGAGGGGGTCATTTGTATTTTCACCTAAATCAGGAGAGGTGTATATAATTGTCCCTAAAATTAATTATTTTCTCTGCTTTAAATTTTGAATTATTGATCGTGGTAACTTAATTTCAAGTCGATTGCAGTCAGGCAAGTTGCTCAAGTTTTTGACAAAATTCTGATCGATTTGCAATGCTATCAACCACTTGCACTCAAATTACTAATCCACGCCAAAAATAATTTTGAAATTTATATTAGTAATTATTAATGATAATTATATGATTTAGGAAATTATTGTTATCAAATTTAACGACATTCGTATAGTGATAATCTACTAATAAGAAAAATTACAACTATGATTACTATACAATTTTTGTTGCGATTTTACATATATAATTAGTGATAAGGTAAATAACTACAACAAAGCACCCCATTGACTAATTAATAAAAAACTTGTGACAAATATATTTCATCACATTGTTGATATGGAAAATTTAAATTATATTTTCAATTATATGTAGACTATCAATAGGTAGATTATCAATGATTAAATCTCTATCAAATTGAGATTAAATTTTGATTTTATCTTATTATATATATGTATATATATTGAAAAAGATAAATATCAAGGATACTTGAATTTATCATAAATCTACATTCAACACCTCTATAAAGGGGTCTTGAATTCCATACAAGACACATTGAAAAAGAACGAGACACGACGGGAAAAGAAGGAGAAACATTGAAAGAGAAGGAGAAGACATCGGAAAAAAAAAAAAGACACTAGGAAAAGGACGAAAAGAAGCTATCTGAAAAGGCTGTCCCGCAAATTATACAAACTTGAAGAAAAAGAATTGTCATGCATCTCAACAAGTCTTCTTCCAAATGTTACAAATCTCCAAATGCGGTCAACAAGATTTTGAGCCGACTACGACGTCAAACCCACAAATCTCCGAGATGCAAGCATCAAGCCTTTTAGCTGACTGCAATGTCAAATCCATAAATTTTCAAAATGCAATTACTAAGCCTTTGAGCCGTCTGCAATGTCAGAGTCGACTGTAATGTCAAATCCACAAATCTCTAAAATGTGGTCAACAAGCCTTTGAACCGACTACGACATCAAATCCACAAATTTTCAAGATGCGGTCAACAAGCCTTTAAGCTGACTGTGACTTCAAATCCACATATCTTTAGTTGCAGTCAACAAGTTTCTAAATGGGCTGCACGGTCATATCTACAAATCTTTAAGACGCGATCTCCAAGCCTTCAAGTCAACTGCAGAAATCTTGCAAATCAAATTCATCAACCATCAAGCTATCAAATCTCAACCACGTCTTTTTCTACCTGAGAAACATGTTTTTCAAGCCCTCGAGAAGAAGAATGTTTAGAAGTCAAGAATTAGGTAATGTACTTTGTTTTCTTAAATATTTTATTTAATTGAAATACTTTTAATTTATTTGTACCTTGATTTCAGCATATATATTATTTTTGTGCGAAAATTTTAATGCGAACACACATATAAAAGCTTGCTATGATGGATTTATGATGTAATATTCTGTTCAAATAGAAGTATAGAAAAAACTAATTAAAAATCATTTGCTAACAAATTTATGATGAATGAAACACATCAAAAAATTAGATTTTGTACATATTACACTAAATTTGAGATGAGTTGATTCATTAGTAAAGAAAATGCTTTCTTCTAGTAAGCATCGAATTTATTCTTGTATATTAAAATTATGAAAACAGTCATTGTGACAAAATAAAATTCTTATTACTTTGTTTACTAGTTGGTAATAATTTTTACTTTTGCTATGTTTTTCTGTTACAACATTCCTTTCTATTGTGCCTAAAATCTCTATTTTGCTAATATATTTCACTTGTTTCTATTTATGGTTCTTATGGAGCTACATTGCAACAAATCTTCTTTTTTTGTAGCACTGTTTCTGTGATCTTAGGAGCACTGGCCGCCATGACCCAAAGGAAAGTCAAAAGACTTCTAGCTTATAGTTCAATTGGACATGTAGGTTATATTCGTACTAAGTTTTCATGAAATCCCTCTGAAAGCCTTCTTTCCAGCGGAGAGCAAAGGAAGCAAGTCCATCTTTTCAGGGTTGATAGACAAGCTAAGAGTTAAAGGAAGTTCTAGTGTCTACCGGTAAGACAAAACACGACAAAGTCACACATTTCTTGTAGTCATATAATATTTTTTCTTTCTCCTTTTGAATTTTGTTGTAATATGAGATGAAAAAATGACTCAGAGTATGCAAATTGGACGACCATTTAATTTTGTCAAGGTTTAATTTGAATCGAACTGTCCAAGTTGATTGGAACTCGTTTGTGTCACCATTGACTTTCATGCACCTTCTTCACTAATTAATCTATACTAATTATGTGGGCACACTTGATATGTGAACAAAAAAAAATTATATATAAATTTTTAATAATATATTTAAATTTTAATTGATTAAATTATAAATATTTATTATTTTTTTATATGAACAAATTTTTTTAGTATTTATTAAATTGAAGGTAAAACTAAAAATATGGAAATAACAACAAAATATTTGAGTGAAAATAATTATATAAGAGAGTTAAGGATTAAATAATAGTGTGACATGAGGGAGAAGAGAGTGTAAAAATAGGAGAGAGATTGAACAAGTAAAAGAAAAAGAACGTATAGTGGAGGGAATAGGGGAAAAGAGGGAAATAGAAGAGAGAATGTAAATAAAAAAATAAAAAAATGACAGTTCGAAACAAAATAAGAGACCAAAACAATTATTAAAAGGATTTCTTCCTTCATAAAATAGTATAGATAGTTTAGATAAAAGTCTTGAATTTATTTAGTGGTATGGGATGTTGCACGAAAAAGACAAGCCTAGCACGCTTCAATGAGGTCTTTAATTGTGATATAGAAAATTTTTGCCCAAAGAGATCGAGTTAAGGTTCGAGTTTTAAAATGTAGATACTTGTCTATTTATATAACAATTATTTAATATAAATTATATTATTAAATTGTATTGGTGTATAATGCAGGAATTAAAATATTTGATCATTCCTTGTAACAATTGTTGACCTATATGATACAACTCAAGTATGTTTTGATATTTCCAAGATATTTGATGTATTTTTTATTTTCGAATTCAAATGATTTCCTAACAAAATACTATTTTCTTCTTTTATATTATTACATGTTTGGAAAGAATAAGATTTGATTTATTAATATCTTTCCTTAATACCGAAAAGATATTTGATGTACTATTGATTTTTAAATACAAATGATTTCTTAACAAATATTATTTCCTTCCTTTATATCATCACATGTTTGTTTGGAAAGAATAAGATTTGATTAATATCATTCCTTAATATCAATTACAACATGTTCTAACTCTGATGGAAAGATTTAGATGGAAATTGACTCAGATCTGCCTTTCGATATTATTATACTCCGCATCTTTCAATATTTTGGTAATTTGACTTGAAATGAGTTAATGCAATTTCTACGTTTGGAATTTGCCTTAATTACAATGTGGGAAACTTTATTCATTCTGCTGAAAGTAAAACATATCTTTATCATTTGGTAAGTTTGACTTGGAATGATTTGAATACATAATTAACTGTCATCTGGACTGTCGTTGAAATTAAGATCACTTTCATTGGTAGGACTTGGTGAATACATTATCACATCTGTAACTCTAATTACATCTGACTTACTTTCGTTTGACTTATTTATTCTAGCATTAAGATCACAATAGGCTCCTTCCACTTTTATCATCAATTATAGTCATTTGAGAACTTGATTGGTAGGTCTAGTAAGGGTCAAGGTCACAAACTGCTCCTTCCTTTTTTCTCATCAATAGAGCCATTGGAACTACCATTATTTAAAGAGGAACTCTCATCCTTTTGAGCAAGTGATGGTTTGAGAGTCTTATAGTTGAAACGAGAGTATTGAGTTCAATATCAAGATTCTTACCATCATATAATTCTTGTTTGCTTGTGTTTACTTTTCTCGAGGGACTTTTGAGGTGAATAGTGAGATTTCAACCACAAGAATTCCTTGAGAGTGAGTTGAGTTGTGAAGTGTTGTTGGGTCGTGGAATTGCTGTTGCATTGGAAGTTCCAGCTAAGTGTTTAGTGGATGTTTAAGCGTACTACATTGAGGTCTTGGCAGAAATGTTTAACTGCGAGCTAACCACCAGAACCAACCACCCAATCTCGCTTTAGAGGCCAGTTAAATTGTTTATTGTTTCTCTTTTTATCAAGAGTTTTTAACTCTTGACTGGTATTTACCTCTTACACTGGAACTTATATTGTAACTGAACTAATACCATTTATTGCTAACAGGTTATCCTAAGTATAAATTTGGGAATTGGACGTAGCCCAATTGGGTGAACCAGGATAAATATCTGTGTCGTTTTACTGTTTTGCATATTTTATGTCATTACTTGCACTGGTACTATCATTCGTACTTCCAGAACCAATAATTTACTTAGTTCGGTACTATCGTTGATAATTCCAAACAGTAACTATCTTTTAAGCAAAGTATTGATATTTAAAACCTTAAAATTTCTGCTGCATTTTACAAACTTATTAAAAAAGGTTTTAAGGCCTAATTCAACCCTCTCTTCTGAGGCACATCCCATCTATCAATTGGTATCAAAGCCACATGCTCTTTATTTGGTTTAGCCACCTTGAGTTAACGATTCTAATGGCATCTTCAAGTTATGATGTGTTTGCAGAAGGAATGTCAAATACCAGGCGACCGCTCTTTTACGGTACCAACTATGCTACATAGGAAAATCGGAAGCAAGAGTTTATAATTTCATTGGACTACACAATCTAGATGATAGTTGAGGATGGTCCTACTATCCCTACAAACACCAAAGACGACGTCCATGTTCCAAAGACAAAGAAAGAGTATAATGTTGAGGACATGAAAACTCTCACAATAAATGCTAAAGCAAGAAATATGATTGTATGTGCTCTCGTGAAAGAGGAATACGACAGAGTTAGCACCTGCTCTTCCGCAAAGGAGGTGTGGGACACATTGCAAACCACCCACGAAGGTACCGATCAAGTTCGTGAGGAGATAATTGCTCTATTACTTCATCAATTAGAAATGTTCACCATGACATCGGATGAGAATATTAGCCAAATAAATGCTCGATTCATGGAGATCGTGAATACACTTCATGCTCTTGGTCAACCTATTTCCGAGAAAGAAAAAAAGTAAGAAAGATCCTTAGATCCCTTTCTCCATAATGGTCTTCAAAAGTCACTGCCATCCATGAAGCAAAGAATAGATGAACATTTGAAAACTTATTGGTTCTTTTACAACCCATGAACTGGTACTATTAAATAGACAAGGTAGTTTCGCACAAAAAATCGGAAGGGACCTTACTTTTAGTACCAAGCATGAAATGGATGAAGAAGACTTAGATGAACAACAAATTGATGAGGAGATCGCCGTGATGGTTCAAACAATGAAAAGACTTGCTGGTTTTAAAAAGGAATTTCAAAATAATAAAAATCAAAGAAAAACCAGTCAAGAACAATAAATAAATGAGTCTATCATATTTTGTTATGAATGTGGAGAAATCGATCACAAAAAAACTAGACTGTCCAAAGTTCAAGAAGGCATCCAAACCTAAAAAATTCTCTAAATCCAGAGGATTGACTGCCACTTGGGACGACTCCAGTAGCGATCCTTTTGACGAGTAGGAGAAAGCTCTAATGGCGAACAATGATGTAAACTTTAATTCCATAATTAATTTCGAAATTGATTCTGATGATGATGTTGACATCCATGCTTATATAGATGAATGTCGACAAGAAATGAAGTTAGTTGTGTCTTCCAATATGATTTTGAAAAATGATTTACAGAAAGCTTTTGATGAAAATAAGAAGTTGGAAGATGAAATTAATCTTCTCAGAGTTTCCGCTAGAAATGATAATATTGCTTTTGAAAAGAAAATTGCAACTCTTGAAAAAGAAAAAGCAATTCTTGAAAAAGAAAAATCTACTTTTGAAATAGAAAATTTTAATCTGAAACAACAAATCAAAGGTAAAAACATTTTGAAAGATGCTCCTTCCACAAAAAAAAATAATTATTTTCTAGCAAATCATCAAGGAAACCAAAATCGAAAGTTAATCTACCTACTGAAACAACAACGACTGAAACTTTACCAAAAAGTACCAAATCCAAAACATGTTTTACTTGTGGTATAGCTGATCACACAAATAGAAGGTGTCATATTAAAAGGCATATTGGAACTAAATTTATTTGGGTACGTAAATGTTATGCTACTAACCATGAAGGACCCAATGAAGGTTGGGTACCTTATTCACAATAATTTCCATGCAGGAAAGGCCTAAGGAACAAGCCCGGAATCAAAAGTAGTACTTAGATAGTGGATGTTTCAGGCACGTGACGGGTGACATCTCAATGTTCTTAAACTTTGATAACTGCAATGCAGGTCATGTTTCTTTTGCAGATGACATCAAAGGAAAAATTATTGGTAAAGGTACAATTGATACCAAGACTAGTACTACCATTGAAAACGTTTGGCTTGTTGAAGGGTTAAATCATAATCTGATAAGTATTATTCAATTCTGTGATAATGGTTTTAATGTTCAATTTCATCATTCACATTGTGTTGTTAGCAGGAATGGTACCAACATATTCACTGCTACTAGAGACAGAAATATTTATTGCATTACTCTTGATATTTTTACTAACCAAAATGTTGAGTGTCTTGTTGCAACAGATGGAGATAGTTGGACATGGCATCGAAGGTTAGGCTATGTGAACATGGAACTTATCTCCCATATTACAAAGAAGGAATTGGTTAGAGGAATACCAAAATTGAATTACACAAAGGATAGAATCTGTGATGCATGCCAAAAAGGCAAGTAAATCAGATCATCACTCAAATCAAAAAGGGAAGTCACATGTTCCAGCCCTTTGAAACTTTTGCACATTGACCTCTTTGGTCCAATGAAAACCGCCATCTTGGCAGGTAAAAAGTATTGTTTCGTAATTGTTGATGATTACACTAGATTTACTTGGGTTTTGTTTTTAGCACATAAAACGATGCATTAAGTACCTTCATTCCTCTTACAAAGCCTTTGCAAAATCAAAACGACCTTTTTATTAAGAAAATTAGGAGTGACCATGAAACCAAATTTGGTGAAACCAACTTAAATTTATTTTGTGAAGAAAACAGTTATATTCATTATTTTTCTACTCCTAAAACTCCCCAACAAAATGGCGTGGTAGAACGAAAAAATAGATTTTTGCAAGAAATTGCAAGAACCATGCTAAATGAGTATAAACTTCCAAAATATTTTTGGGGTGAAGCTATTAATACCGCATGATATATTGCAAATCGTATTATTTTGAGAACATTGTTCAAAAAGACCCCTTATGAATTATGGTTTAACAAAATTCCAAACATTTCATATTTTCATGTTTTTGGATGCAAATGCTTTATCTTAAATGATCATGATAATCTAGCTAAATTTGATTCAAAATTCGATAAAGGTTTTTTGTTGGTTATTCTAGTCATAGCAAGGCTTGTTGTATGTTCAACAAAAGGAAAAGAACCATTAAAGAATCCATGCATGTTATTTTTAATGAATCTGACCCTTCTAATGCCAAGGATACCTTGAACAATTAAGTTGTAGGATTTGATAGACCTGGTTTAGTTCCAGAGATTGAAAATGAAAACAAATTAGAAAAATTGGAATGTACTGGAACTACAGATGAACAGATCAATGAAAATTCCAACACCAATGAAGAACAGAGGCAACAAAAGTTTAAACATGCTTCCAGTCATCCTATTGACAACATCATTGGTGATCCACAATCTGAATAACAACCAGATCAAAGGCAAGACAAAGTACCGCAGAAAGTTCCAATCCTTCGTTCTTGTCTGTTATGGAACCCAAAAATATGAAAGCAGCTCTTGATGATCCATCTTGGGTAAAGGATATGCAGGAAGAGCTAGCCCAATTCGAAAAGAATCAAGTTTGGAAACGGGTAGAAAACCACTTAACCATCCAGTTATTGGAACCAAGGGGGTATTTAGAAATAAACTTGATGAATCAGGTAAGATTATTCGAAACAAGGCTTGACTTGTAGCCAAAGGCTACTGTCAACAAGAAGGTATTGACTTCGATGAAACTTTTGCACCCGTTGCTCGATTAGAATCAATACGTATGCTATTAGCTTTTGCATCTCATAAAAAATTCATGTTATATCAAGTGGATGTTAAAAGCGCATTTTTAAATGGCTTTATAAATGAAGAACTTTTTGTTGAACAACCACCCAATTTTGAGAATAAAGAGTTGCATGATCATGTTTTTAAATTGTCAAAAGCTCTTTATGGATTAAAGCAAGCCCCTAGGGCTTGGTATGAAAGATGTAGTAATTTTCTCATTAAAATTAGTTTAAATATTGGAATCATTGATACTACATTATTTACAAAAAAGGCATGAACATGATCTACTTATTGTGCAAAGTTATGTTGACGATATTATATTTGGTGCTATTAATATTTCACTTTGTGATGACTTTGCAAGAAGTATGCAATAAGAGTTTGAAATGAGTCTCATGGGAGAATTGAACTTCTTCCTTGGACTACAAATCAAACAAATGGATAAAGGGATATTTACCTCTCAAGGCAAGTACACAAGGGAGGTATTGAAGAAATTCAATATGGATCTATGTAAATCCTCATCTACTCCTATACATCTTACTACCAAGCTGGATAAAGATGATGAAGGTACAAATGTAGATGAAAAAATGTACAGAGGTATAATTGGTAGTTTATTATATTTAACTGCTAGTCGTCCGAATATAATATTTGCTACTTGTCTTTGTGCGAGATTCCAATCAGCTCCTAAAGAATCTCATCTTACAACTGTTAAAAGAATATTGCGATACCTTAAAAGCACAATTGATTATGGTTTGTGGTATCCATGTTCTAATGAATTTTCTCTCACTAGTTTTTCTGATGCTGACTATGCTGGTTGTAGAATTGATAGGAAAAATACCAGTGGAAGTTGTCAATTGCCTGATAAATGTTTGGTTTCTTGGTCTTGTAAAAAGAAAAGTGTTGTTGCATTATCCACTACTAAAGCCGAATATATGACACTAGGAAGTTGCGCTCAATTGTTGTAGATGAAAAGAGTCCTATTTGGCTTTGGTATCACACTATATGAAATTCCTATCCTGTGTGATAATACAAGTGCCATTTGCATCACTAAAAATCCAGTACATCAATCTCGCACTAAGCACATTGAGATTAATCATCATTTTATTCGCGATCATGTACAAAAAGGTGATGCTTGCATTAAATTTATTGATACCGAGCATCAATTAGCAGATATTTTTACTAAGGCATTAAGTGAAGAAAGATCTTGCGTGCTTAGAACTGCATTAGGGATAGTTGATTTTCCAAAAATTGCATAATAATGAATTTCTAATTACAAAATTGCATGATTTCCTATAAACTGCTTTGTTGTCAGTATTTTGCCCTCTTTGATGATGAAGGGGGAGAATAATTAGATTTGATGTCCTTATTTCTTATGTGATTGCCTTAAATTATTGCTCTTACCTTTCTTTATATTTTACCTATGATTATTTGTTAGAATTTATTATTTCCATACTCTATAAATTATCTTGGTATCAATACTCTATAAAAGAGAGAAAGCACATATTCAGGGAAGTTATTTCGAAAATCTCTACATAAATTCAGAAGCATCTACGATAAGTATTTATTTTCTAAATTATATCAAATCTCTTGTCATCAGCAAAAAGGGGGAGATTGTTGACCTCTTTGTTACAACTAAGGTATGTTTTGATATTTTCAAGATATTTGATGTATTCTTGATTTTCAAATTCAAATGATTTCCTAACAAAATGTTATTTGCTTCCTTTATATAATTACATGCTTGGAAAGAATAAGATTTGCTTTAATAATATATTTTCTTAATACCGAAAAGATATTTGATGTACTCTTGATTTTTAAATTCAAATGATTTCCTAACAAACATTATTTCCTTCCTTTATATCATCACATGTTTGTTTGGAAAGAATAAGATTTGATTAATATCATTCCTTAATATCGATTACCACGTGTTCTAAATCTTGATGAAAGATTTAGATGAAAATTGACCGATTGCCTTTCATATTATTATACTTCACATCTTTATTATTTTGGTAAGTTTGATTTGGAATGATTTGAATGCATTAATCACGTTTGGAACTTGCCTTAATTACAATCTGAAACTTTATTCATTCTACTGAAATTAAGATCATATCTTTATCATTTTGGTAAATTTGATTTTGAATGATTTGAATGCATTAATCATGTCTGGAACTTTATTCATTCTGTTGAAATTAAGATCATATATTTATCATTTTGGTAAGTTTGACTTGGAATAATTTGAATCCATTAATCACATCTGTAACTTGTCTTAATTATAATCTGGAACTTTAGTTTCCGTCTGAAACTTTATTTATTCTGCTAGAATTAAGATCATAACGGCTCCTTCCACTTTTATCATCAATATAGCCGTTTGAACTTGATTTGTTAGGCTAGAATCAAGGCCACAAACGGCTCCTTCCTTTTTTCTCATCAGTATATCCGTTGGAACTATCATTATTTAAAAGGAACTCCCATCCCTTTGAGCAAGTGATGGTTTGAGAGTCTTATAGTTGAAACGAGAGTATTGAATTCAATATCAAGATTCTTACCATCATATAATTCTTGTTTGCTTGTGTTTTCTTTTCTCGAGGGATTTTTGAGGTAAAGAGTGAGATTCCAAGCACAAGAATCCCTTGAGAGTGAGTTGAGTTGTGAAGTGTTGATGGGTCGTGGAGTTGCTGTTGCACTGGAAGTTCCAGCTAGGTGTTTAGTGGACATTTAAGCGTGCTACACTAAGGTCTTGGCTGAAATATTCAACTGCAAACTAACCGCCAGAACCAACCACACTATCTCGCTTCAGGGGCCGGTTAAATTGTTTATTGTTTCTCTTTTTATCAATAGTTTTTAACTCTTGATTGGTATTTACCCGTTACACTGGAACTTATATTGTAACTGAACTAATACCGTTTGTTGCTAACATGTTATCCTAAGTACAAACTTGAGAATTGGATATAGCCCAATTGGGTGAACCAGGATAAATATCTGTGTCGTTTTACTGCTTTGCATATTTTATATCATTACTTGCACCGGTACAATCACTGGTACTTCTAAAATCAATAATTTACTTGGTCCGGTACTATCGTTGATACTTTCAAACAGTAACTATCTTTTAAGCAAAATATTGATATTTAAAACCTTAAAGTTTCCACTGCATTTTACAAAAATATTAAAAAAGATTTTAAGGCCTAATTTAAACACCCCCCCCCTCCCCCCGCTCTCCTTCTTAGGCACATCTCATCTATCAATAATTTTTTTTAAGAAAAAGAAAAATAAGAAGACTCTCAAACGCGAAATTGTGGGCACACCCGTCATTTTGGCATGGATACTTTTTCTCCAAATTTTCGGCCAATGAGACAAAAGTATTTGAATAATTCTTCGTTGTCCACATAGGCCACAAGCCATAGTTTTCTATAGAAGCATGGATTCCAAATAATCACCCTCTCAAGTCGCTATCCATCACAAATTGTATCAACCAATTCATTACATTGTCACATAGGAATTTTTTTTTTTTTTTTGCAATATCTTATAGATAAACAAATTGATTGTGTTAAGGAATTTGATTGGATTAAAATGGAGGAGTTGTTCAAAATATATATGTGTATATATATATATATACATACACACAATATATTATAGAGTTGATGTGAAGCAAAATTATATCCACTGTTTAAGAAACTTGAAAAGCTTTGTTATGTGACGTTTAAAATTTCAAGCTTTAATGCATTTTTTTAAAATAAATTTAGATGTGAGAATTAGTTGGCATTACTCATTTTCAATTTGATTTCTCGATCTCAAACATTTTTTTTTAATTATTATTTGGCGAAAAAGGCTAGACTATAAGAACCAATGCTGCTTTTTCTCTAATAAAGGAGATTTAGTTGCCACAAAATATTATTTTAACCAGACTTTGTTAAGAATAAACTCGATTTCATCATCACAGTTCCCAACCTAATATGATAGTAAATCAATCGCACAACTTACGAGACTAGGGCCACTAGGCTTTGTTTGCCTGCTGCCGTCAACTTAGCTAAACAATTGGAAAGCCCTGAGTGATATTTAAATTTAGTTATTCCACACCTGCATAATGAAATTTAACAGTTAGACTAAGGAATCAAAAGAATTGAGCCGACTCAATAAATATTCGAATTCAAATTCGAGCAATTCGAATCAAACTTCGAGCTAAGTAATTTTTGTTCATAGACTAGCGAGCTTTCACTTTTTAATATTTATTTTTATTTTTATATAATTATATATATAATTGTAATAATATATTGATTTTAGAACTCGAGCCCGAACTCAAGCTCAAGCCTACAGATCGTACACAATAAAATAATTGAAAATATTTGAACTTAAACTTGAGCTCCGAGCCTATAATTTCTTCATAAATTTGAGCCCAATGAATCAAGTTGAGCTAGCCTGAAGCCTCGAACATGACTTGAGTCCGAATTTGAACCTATTTTTTCCTGGCTCATCGGGCTCGAACTTGACAAAAAGGCCAAAACTCGATTTAACTTGATTCAATTTGTTTGCATGCTTAAGTTAGAACATCATTTTTGCTGGTAAACTCAACGTTGAAATTAGATGACTCTGGTCACATTAAATTGAAATTAAATCATTGAGCAGTTTAATTTCATTTCCCAAAGTCGACAGTGCCAACCGATCAATTGTGCCCGATAACAACCATAGGCCACTTTTAATTTCTCAAGCATCACATTATTTGACAGTAAGGGCCTTGTGGGCCCCAGTTGGGATCTCAAATAAAAATAACCTTTTGGGTGGTGGGCCTCAATTTGCAGACCTAAGCCCAATCATTTGTCTTCCTGTCTAATGTGTCCATGGACATTCAATGTGCTGCCACGTGGCGTACCTTGTGCCGCACATGTGGACCAATTCAGCCCAATGGGCCCACACTTTGACACTGCGGGAAAATTAAATTTATTTGTTTAATTTTTTGATAAGTGAAATGGAGCTGGTAAAATGTGCCCCTTTCTATGCCTCAAAGCCTAGTTGATGCTAAGAGTTCTAGAAGGGAAGGGGGGGAAATAATTATCTCAAAATTTCTTTTTGTAGGGAGCAATTGAGTACGGTATTAATTACTTATGTCAAAATTCAAATTGATACAGCACAACTATAAACAATATTACGAACAAAGAAATTATATTATTTCGGAAAAAAAAAAGAAAATTAAAAAAATGAAGAGGGTCGAAAATAGATATAGAATACAATTATTTAAAATGAAAAAAAAATTAGAAAGATCCTTCGTATTATCCGTAGTACTAGAATTCAAGAACTAAACCGATATAGTGAAAAATAAACAATAGAGTGTTTTGTCCCTTCCGCTACTATGAGGAATAGAAAGGAAGTTATTAAAGAAAATGCTAAACGATGATATAAAATTAGTTGTATCTAATTTTCATATTTATAACTATGAGTATGAGAAGAATTTGTATTTGATATATTGTAATATTAATTTCCAAAAGATTCATAGTTCATACTTTAAAAATTATCTTAATGTTATCAGTATTAGTCATAAGTGGCACAAAGAACCATGTGTAAGTCGTTGGAGGATTAATATCATCTATATAAATGTTCCGTCACAAATATATATATATATATGTGTATATATATATAATGTTTATAATGATGTAATAATTAGTGCAATTTATAATAAGAGTGCATTATGTCACAAGACCGAATTATGTCTCGCACCTGCAAAAGTAAGCCACGGTATACAACTCAAAAATTAAGAACCTTGATCATGTATGTTATTAAATAAAGGAAGAGTCCCATAAAGTAATTATTTTTGTTAGTGACTAGTATGTCAATATAAAAAATGCAGTAAATAAACGCAAGAGATAATTACATCCACCTTCGATCCTTAAATTTAGGTGAAATTATGGATAATTCATTTTGTTTCAAAAATTTCAAATACTCCACAAGGTATATAAAGTTTAACAAAATTCATCGGATGAAGGAGGGACATAGTTGTGAGTTGTGTTTCTTGTGTTTTCGATTGCGTTTTGAGATATAATTCACAATCGCTCGAAAAGTTTATGATATAAAAATTATATATAGAGTCAATTTTATGAAGGAAAAAAAGTAGTGTTGGTGTCGAATTATATGGTGATACTCGTTAGCGGTTGTCATGGTTTAATGCGGGAAGGTTATTGGTAATTGCAAAATTTATTTTCAGACTAGTGTTTTGCTAAACAACGATAAATATCATATGAGTTTTGGTCATTTTTGAAAAAAAAAAAAGGGTTATCTGTAATTTCACCAAAATTAAGAAAAAATGAGTGTAATTATCCCTAAACATGATATTAATGGACCACAATTAACATTAATTATCAAAAGAGAAGAAAGACTACCATTAAAATCCTCACCAAGGGCGGTCCCCAAAGCTAGCAGGAGCAACGAATGATCAGAAGCTACCTATTAGTGCATGAGCAGAAGATGAACCGTAGTTCAACTTCCCAGGAGCAAGCTTTGAAGGCCTATACTAATACTTATTTCTCAAATTTTAGAGGAAATGGTAGAGGTAGTGGTAGAGAAAGAGGAAGAGGAGATCGAGGAAATAGAGATGGAGGCAGCAGAGATGGCAATAGAAATTTCAGAATAAATGATCACCAAGGAAAAAGCATAGGAAAGGTAGAATGCCATCCTTGTCATAAATTTGGTCATTATCATTATGAATGTTATACTATATTGCCTAAGGACAATGAAGAAAAGTCAAAATTTATCGAGAACAAGGAAGAAGAAACCTTGTTGATGGCGGTTCACGCTGAAACGGAGGATGATCAAGATGTTTGGTATGTGGATAAGGGTCGCAGTAATCACATGAGTGGAAGTGAGTCTTCTTTTTCTTATTTAAATGAAGGCTTTCGTTCTAGTGTTAGTTTGGTGATTTGTCTACTATGGATGTGATAGGAAAAGGCAACATTAGTATTAGAGCTAAGAATGGTTTTGTGGAAACCGAATCTAATATGTTCCATGTTCCCGCTTTGAGAAGTAATTTGTTAAGTGCTGGTCAATTGCTAGCAAAAGGCTATGTCATCACTCTTAAAAATGACATTTGTGAAATTTCTGATCCTTCAAGAGGAGTTGTTGCTGCTGTGAAAATGAGTTGAAACAGGTTGTTTCCTTTAAACATTGAAAATGTCCATTCTTGCTTGATGGCGGAGGTGAAAAAAAATCCCTCATGGTTGTGGCATTTTCATTATGGCCACTTGAACTTTGGCGGTTTGAAGATCCTTCAAAAGAAGAATATGGTGACGGGTCTTCCTGAAATCATTGTTCCCTCCAAAGTTTAAAAAAATGTGTTATTGGCAAACAACATTGTTCTCAGTTCTTAAAAGGCAAGTCATGGCGAGCAAAAGAGGTCTTGGAGTTGGTCCATTCTGACATTTGTGGGCCAAAAATCCAATTTCTAATGGAGGCAAGAGGTATTTTATTACATTTATCGATGATTATTCCCGGAAGACTTGAGTTTATTTTTTTGCAGGAAAAATCAGAGGCTTTTAATATATTTAAAAGCTTCAAGGCTCATGTGGAGAATGAGACCGGAATGACTATTAAGAGTCTCCAAACTGATCGTGGAGGCGAATATTGCTCTAAGTCATTTGAAGAATTTTGTGAGACTCGTGGCATTCGCAAAGAGCCCACAACAACATATACACCTCAACAAAATGGTATATCCGAAGCGAAGAATAGAACCATTCTCAACATGGTTCGTAGTTTACTAGCTCGAGGAAAAATTTCAAAGGCATTTTAACCAGAAGCAATGAATTAGAGCATCCACATCTTGAACAGAACTCCCACTTTTTCTCTTCGAGATGTGACATCTGAAAAAGCCTGGAACGGAAGGAGACCAGCTGTAGACCACTTCAAAATTTTTGGGTGCATTGCTTATGCACATGTCCCAGATGCAAAAAGACATATGCTGGATGTCAAAGGCGAAAAATGTGTCTTTCTTGGTGTTAGCGAGACATCCAAGGCATACAAGCTATTCAATCCATTGACAAAGAAGATTGTGAACAGCAGAGACGCCGTCTTTGATGAAGAGAGCACTTGGGATTGGAATGAATGGTTTTCTTCTCAAGTGTTGTGTGATGATGAAGCTGAAGCAGTAGCTCGAGTGCCCGAGAATGCTACTCCACTAGTTGCTGAAATTTTACCAACACAAGGAGAGGACACTAGTGCAACAGTTGAAGCACTTCGTAATGTTATACGAAGGCCCGCGTGGATGCAAGATTATGAGGTAATTGGAATTAGTGCAAGTAACGATGCAATTTCCCATTTTACATTGTTTGCAGATTATGACCTAACAAGTTTTGAAAGTGCCATCAAAGAAGTAAAGTAGAAGAAGGCAATGGATGATAAAATTGAAGTAATTGAAATGAATGATACTTGGGAGCTAATTGATCTTCCTGAGGGGCACAAAACCATTGGGGTCAAGTGGGTCTACAAGACGAAGCTGAAGGAAAATGGTGAAAGTGACAAGTATAAGGCACGATTGATAGCTAAGGGGTACAAGCAAGAGTATGGTGTGGATTACACTGAAGTTTTTGTTCCAATTACAAGACATGACACCATCAGATTGGTGATTGCATTGGCGGCACAGAATTCTGGGCCTATTTTTCAGCTAGATGTCAAATCAGCATTCTTGCATGGCTACTTGGAGGAAGAGGTATTTGTCGAGCAACCCCATGGTTATATTAAGGTTGGAAATGAGCATGAAGTCAATAGACTGAAAAAGGTTCTTTATGTACTAAAACAAGCTCCAAGAGCTTGGTATAGTCGTATTGAGGCTTATTTTTAGAAAGCAAGCTTTCAGAAGTGTCCAAACAATCACACACTTTTTATTAAGATTGGAGTTGATGGAAGAATATGTGGATGATCTTATTTTTACTGAGAATAATTGTGTCATGTTTGATGACTTTAAAAAGTTTATGATGGATGAATTTGAGATGTCTGATCTTGGGAAAATGCACTATTTTCTTGGCTTAGAGGTGATGCAATCTGATGATGGGATTTTTGTTTCCCAAAAGAAGTATGCGTGAGAAATTTTGGATAGATTCAAGATGAAGAATTGTAATCCTTCTAACGCTCCAACTGAGTTTGGCTTGAAGTTAAACAAAGAAGGAAAAGGAAAGAAGGTATGTTGAAATATTTTAGCATTTATTAACCTTAATTCTACCTTTGTATATTAGGAAATAAATTATTTAGTTTCCTTTCATTTGTACGCACTAATCTCTATATAATGAGATTAGTCTATTGTAAATAAACACACAGAAAACACACTCTTTTCTCTTTTAACATGGTACAGAGTTGTTAAAAGAAAAAAAAACCTGGTTTCGGAAAAACCTAACTTATTTTTTTTCCAGCGTCGTCCGACCATCCCAACCCTAGCTCTGCCACTACTGTCCTCCTTACCGGAAACCCTAGATCTGGCGTCTTCTCTTCCATCTCCTCTCTCCTTGCCAAAACCCTAGCCCGCTATCCCTTTTTCCTCAGTGTCGCCACAGCGCGCTCTTCTTGCCAAAACCCTAGCCTGATGTTCCTCTTTCCTCTATGCAGCTACTGCGCACCTCATCGGATAGCCCACGATCCGGCCTCATCGACTTTGGACCGCTCCCTACTCGCGTGCTGTTCAGCCGCGTTCCCTTTTCCTTGAGCGTCGCCCAGCCGCGCCTCTCTCTTGAGCTTGCGAGCCCTGCTGTGCTCTTTCTCTCTCTGTTCGCCTTTGTCCCCTTTTTTTGTTATCACTCTATTGGTTGACCTCTTTTTATTCTGTCGTATTCTTAAACCACAACAAAAACAAAAAAACAAACAAACTTGTTGGTTGTTTTGTTTTATATACATATAGCATCATCTTCTGCTGAGTCTGAAATTACCCCGGGAACCGCTATTAAATTGAAAAGCTGAAATTATCTCTTATGGGCCCAGTCCTTTCAATTATTCCTTGGTTCTACTAAAAAATTAGATCATATTTTATTGGACCCTCCTGATGCAACGAATGTTGAGTTCAAAACTTGGAAAAAAGATGAGTATGCCGTCATGGCATCCTTATTGAATAGAGTGGAGGAATCTATTACCTCTAATCTCATGTTCCTAACCTCTGCTAAAGAAATGTGGGATACAGTCCATGATATGTATTCCAATACAAAGAATGTGTCCCGAGTCTTCGAGTTGTACGAAAAAGTTTTTTCCTTGAAACAGGATTGCCGGAATGTCGCAGAGTACTATTCCCTCATTAAAGGTGCTCATTATGAAATTCTCCTATATCATCCCCTCAAGTGTGACCTAGAAACCCGCAAGTCTCAGTGGGACGAGTTCTGGGCAGCAAAATTTTTGTCAGGATTGGGCAGTAATCTTCAGCTTGCTCGTGATCAGATTTTGGCCAGTGACACGGTTCCCACCTTACCCAATGCCTTCTCTTGAGTCTTACGTGTGTCCACGGGGGCCTCGGCTTCCCATCCTTCTTTTGTTAAAGCCTCGGCCTCAACTGTTCGAGGTCGCGGTCGGACTGGCACACAGGGCCACGCGACTAGTGCAAGTCGCGGCCGTCGTGGTAGTGGTAAATGCCCTCCATGTAAGCACTGCGGTCGCACTAATCATACTTTTGATCACTGTTGGCAGAAGTTTGGTACACCAGAGTGGGCTAATACTAGGGAGGAATATGATAAATCAGTGCATACTCATTCGGCTCCCTCCACTAGTGCTTCCATATCCACCCATCTAATGCCTTTGTCGTGTCTCAAGGTGAGTCCTGGTTATTAGACTCTGGTGCCACTACCCACATCATTGGTCGTAAGTTTTATTTTTCCTCATTATCTCTATCCAAATCTATGAATCCTACTCGGTTAGTAGATGGCTCTTTTTCCCCTGTTTTAGGTTCGGGTATTGTTCATCCAAATTCCGATATCACTTTACATAATGTTCTCTTTACTCCTCAATTCCCTATTAGTTTTTAATCTTTTATCTATTAGTCAGCTCACAAAGTCCTTAAACTGTTCGGTAACATTTTTTTCTTCCCACTGTGTTTTTCAAGATCTACACATGAGGAAAACGATTGGTGGCGGTCATGAGCGAGGTGGCCTCTACTACTTCAAAAACTTGAATACACCTGTAGATGATCAAGTATTCTCTATTTCTATTACATCTTTTACCTATTGATTCTTCTCTTACTCGTTTGAATTGTGAGTCGTGTGGGTTAGGAAAGCATCACCGTACTTCTTTTCCACTAAGTGTCGAGCAGAGTTGTTCTTTTCCTTTTGAACTTGTTCATTCCGATATTTGGGGCCTCTGTCGGGTCGCGTCTCGTAGTGGTTTTCGATATTTTATCTGCTTTGATGATGATTACTCTAGAATGACATAGGTCTACTTGCTAAAAGATAGGTCTGAAGTCCCTACTGTAATCACATCATTCTATAATGAAATAAAACTCAATTTTTTACTCATATTCGCATTCTTCATTCTGATAATGCGTTAGAGTTTGTTCAAAAACAAATGACTACTTTTTGTGACAATCACAAGATCATACATCAAAATTCTTGTCCCCATACCTCTCAGCAGAATGGTGTGGCTTTAGATGTTGCGCACACCATACTCACTCAAATGAACGTTCCTAAACACTTTTGGGGGGATGCTATTCTCACTGCCTGTTACCTTATAAAGCATTTACCATCTAGTGTTCTCTATCATGCTACTCCTTACTCATGTTTTTACCCTAATCGACTCCTATTTCATGTGACTCCTCGGGTTTTTTGGTGTGTCTGCTTTGTGCATATTTCATCCCTTGGTCTTGATAAACTATTACCCCGATCGGTCAAATGCATTTTTTTCGGGTACTCTCGTACCCAAAAAGGGTATCGCTGCTATGATCCAGTCTCTCGTAGACCTTTTATGTCTGTCGATGTTACTTTCCTTGAGTCTATCCCCTATTATTCCACTAATGGTCCGTCCTCTCCCTCTGTTTCTTTACCTTTTCCCACTCGTTTATCTTCTGATCCTCCATCTTCCACCCATCATCCCGCATTGCAGGTGTATTCATGACAAGGCCCACCTTAGCCTACCTTGCCTCAATCCGCCACTGATCCATCTTCCTCTCCTGTAGATCCATCCTCATCTGATTTCGACTTACCCATTGCTTCACACAAAGATAAATGCTCTTGTACTGCGCATCCTCTATCCAATTACATGTCTTTTGATCACCTTAGTTCTTCGTACCTTAGTTTTTCTGTTTCTCAACTCACCGTGAGGTACTCCAGCTCCCCCTATAGAAACAGGCAATGGACAAGAAAATGTCTGCTCTTATCTCTCAGGGGACTTGGGACCTTGTTAGTCTACCACCAGATGCTGACATAGTTGCTTGTCGATGGGTATTCACCCTCAAGTACCGTGTTGATGCCACTGTTGACCGTCACAAAGCCAGGCTGGTGGCTGAAGGTTACACCCAGACTTATGGAGTTGACTATCTTGAGACGTTTTCTCCAGTTGCTCGTCTCAACTCTATCCGGGTGTTGTTCTCCTTAGCTGTCAATCAACAATGGCCTATGTGTCAAATGGACGTAAAAAATGTCTTCCTCTATGGCGACCTACATAAAATCGTATTCATGGAGCAACTTCCAGGGTATGTTGCTCAGGGGGAGAAGAAAGATATGGTGTGCAGATTGAAAAAGGCAATTTATGGGTTGAAACAAAGTCCTCGATCGTGGTTTGACAAATTTAGTCGTGTCATTACTGATTTTAGGTTTTCCAGATGTCAAGCTGATCATTCTGTTTTTGTGAAGCGTAGGCAATCAGGCATTGTTATTTTGATTGTGTATGTTGATGATATCCTAACCTCTAGCAGCGATGTTGAAGGTATCGAAGCTACTAAGGGGTATTTGAAGGAACAATTCATTACTAAAGACCTGGGTTCCCCTCGATATTTCCTAGGGATTGAGATTGCCCATAGCAAGCATGGCGTATCATTGTCTCAAAGGAGATATGCTATCGATTTACTGCAGGAAACTGGTTTACTGGGGACCAAGCCAGTTAATACTCCTATAGACCTGAATCCTGATTTCTGGAATGATGACGGTACCTGTTTCGACAAAGCAAAGTACAGGTGACTAGTAGGCAAATTGATTTATCTTTCGGTGACTAGACCAGACATATCCTTCGCAATTGGTATAGTTAGCCAGTTTATGGACAAACCACGACCTATTCATTTTGAAGGAACTATGAGGATTTTGAAATATATAAAAGGCTCTCCTGGCAAGGGACTACTGTTCAGGAAACACGGGCATCTAAAGGTTGAAGCTTATTCTGATGTTGATTGTGCCGGATCAAAGGGAGATAGAAGGTCCACTTCTGGCTATTGTACGTACGTTGGGGGAAATCTAGTGTTATGGAGTAGTAAGAAGCAAACAATAGTGGCTAGGTCCAACGCAGAAGCTGAGTATCGAGCTATGGCACACACTACTAGTGAAATGTTGTGGCTGAAGAACCTATTGGAAGAATTGGGGATTGCTTGTGACAAACCTTTACATATGCACTGCGACAATCAGGCTGCCATTCACATTGCAAGCAACCCAATTTTTCACGAGAGAACAAAACACATCGAGGTTGACTGTCATTTCATTCGCGATGCAGTGATGAGGCACATAATCAGTACTCCATACACTCCGTCTTCAGAACAAATTGTTGATATATTTACTAAAATTTTAGGGGGAAATTGATTTAGGGCGTTATGTGACAAGCTGGGTATGATCGATATATATGCTCCAGCTTGAGGGGGAGTGTTGAAATATTTTAGCATTTATTAACTCTAATTCTACCTTTGTATATTAGGAAAGAAATTATTTAGTTTTGTTTTATTTGTATGCACTAATCTCTATATAATGAGATTAGTCCATTGTAAATAAACACACAGAAAAGACACTTGTTTCTCTCATTTTTCTTTTCTCTTTTAACAAGGTAGATAACACATTTTACAAGCAAATTATAGGCAGTTTGATGTATCTAACTACTACAAGACCAGACATTATGTATTATGTGATTCTTATTAGCAGGTATATGGAGAACCTAACTGAGATGCACATGCTAGCTGCGAAGAGAATCCTTCGTTACTTGCAAGGAACCAAGGGTTTTGGAATTTTTTACAAGATGGGGGAGAAGTCAATTTAATTGGCTTTACTGACAATGATTATACCGGAACCAAGATGATAGAAGGAGTACTTCAGGTTATGTCTTCATACTTGGGACAGGGGCTATTTCATGGTCTTCCAGGAAGCAGTCCATTGTCACATTGTCAAGCACTGAAGTTGAATTTGTTGTTGCTATAGCTTGCGCTTGTCAAGCTATTTGGTTAGGCATATCCTTGAAGAGTTACAATTTAAGCAAGGAAGAGCCTGTATAATATTTTGTGACAACAATTCTGCCATCAAGTTATCAAAGAACCTAGTGCTACATGGAAGAAGTATGCATATTGATGTGAAGTATTAATTTCTGCGAGACCTTAGCAGTGAAGGAGCAATTGTGCTAGAATATTGCACAAGTGAAAATCAGCTAGCGGATATTTTTACTAAACCTCTTAGGTTTTCTTCCTTCCAAAATCCGAGGAGGTTGATGGGCATTGGAACCTTAGAAGAGTTCAAGCAACTAGCTTTAAATTGAAGCTTGAGAGCTTTCAACATATTCTATCTTCTATTTTTAGTCATGTTAGTGGAATCATGGATACATGAATGGGGTTAGTGGAAATTCATCTCCTATTTTTAGATTGTTAGTAGAGTCATGGATAAATGGATCTACTTAGTGGTATGAGTCATATTTCTATTTTGATGGCCACTATCTTCATTTGTAAGCCTATATAAAGGCCAAGTGTTTTCTCAATTAGAGCATCGGAACCAATTCATTATCTCTATCTCTTGAGTAATATAGATTATATATTTTCTATTATATTTTATAATAATAGTGTCTAATTAGTGAGTATTGATAATTAGTAGCACAACTATAGTGATAATTTAGTAAAAATGGAATCTTGTCCCAAAATCATAGTGACAATTTTTCTTATGATCACAAGTTGTTACTTAAAAATTGTCATTAATTATTAATGAAGTACTAAATATGCAATTTTTCCAGAAGAATATTGAGAACATGCTTAATAAAAATCAATGTATAATATGGAACTTCTCAAAAGCTAAGTTTGGTTGTTCAACATTCCTTTTAACTTTTTTTTTTTGAACATTATGTGCAATAAATTTTGAATTTGGTCATCTTTGGACCACTTTTATATTTTTTTTCAAGGAGTAGCCTAAATTTTGACATATTACTTATGATTAGGTGATGATGTCGAGATTTGATCTGCTCCTCGAGAGAGACATGGTCAGCAACTCGACGATCAGTAATGGATGAGTTCTTGCCCTGTTAGGATGGAAAACATGTGAGTTTTGCTCAAAGTTTCTCCGGTGAGGACCTTCCAATGATTAAGTCACTGAATTAGAAAGTGATATATCAAATATTATAGAGAATCGAGCAGAGAAATGGCAGAGCAGTCCGTGTATTCTGTGTTACCTTTCCAAAAACATACATGGGGTATTTATAGTGTTCCCCAGTCCTTGGAGTTCGCGAGGTTTAGGGGGCCAAGGATTGCGGGTACAAGTTAGACTTTAGCTCTACTGGCAGTGACAGAATAGGCATAGTCTTGCAAGAATAGTGCGGTGGGATAGCGCACGATGAATGTTGACAGGAGGTTGGGCGGTCCTCGAGGGACCAACCCTGCTCGAGGAGAGCTTCCATTCAAGGAAAGCTTCATCGAGTATCAGCCGCATTGATAATAGAGTCTAAATCTCGAATGTGGTCATTCTTCAAGGAGAACGGTGCCATGTTGGCACGACACATAGTGCCAGGTGTGGGTTTAAAATGACATGTGTTAGATACCCCGTATTAATAAGATGTGAGGGCGTATAGTATTTGAAAATATAGAAAAAGAAAGGAGTTCATTCAATTTTGTCATGTAACTTAGAAAGTTGGAATCAAGTTTTTTAAATTACTATAATTTGAAATGATTACATGGTTTTCACGAAAAAGAATAATAATTTCTTTTCCACAAAGTAAATACAAGTAATATTTGATTAAACTCTTAAAGAGTAAAAATGTAGATATTCTGTAAACTAGGTAAACTTCATTCTAATAAATCAACATGCACTATATGCATATTGTTCACACAAAATTTTGAGTCTGTAAATTACAAATTACAAGTCAAGAAATATATGTGATAAATATTTCAAATTTGAAGAAATGATACAATTTAAAAGGAAAATATTCTCCTAGAAGACTAATCTCCTCATTCTTCTTTCCGAATTTATTTCTGAGGGCTTGAAGCTTGTTCTCAGATGAATGATGTGATTTCTTCCTAGATTTGCGGGATGAAAGTCACGATTTACCTTGAAGTCAAAAGTCGGCTTTGAAATCGAAGGCCTTGAAGCACTTGCACTTTGAAGACGAGGTAGAGCCTTTGTGGATGTAGTACATTGTCGAAGCGGTCGCTAGCTATTTGAAGACTTTCGAATTTTGAGAGCTCGTACGAATATCGTGTTCTTGTCCCCTTGTCTTGAGAGAACTTCGGAATCTTCTTAGCTTCTCTTGCTCTGGAAGATTTCTTGATGTCCCTTTGAGTTCCAAATGACCCCTATTTATAGGCGTTTATGTAAGGTCTCAGATTGATTGCTAGCAAATTCTTCGATATTTATCTTTTTAATATAAATTATTTTTAAAGAGGAAAATATCATTTACATATCATTATTTGATTGGTCCACGCGACCAAATGCACCACTTGTCACCATTTGATTGGTTTTGGACTTTCGGGCTGCACGACTTGATTTAATTGGCCGAAACACCTCATATTAATACTTGGCTATTTCTTATTCGTCGATAAAATAAATATTAAAATATTAATTAAATTAACTATTTAATAGTGGAATTAAATTTAGGAAATTTAATTAATATTTAATATTTTAATTTACAATTGTCAATTTTTAATTTGATGAAATTTGATCGCCAACACATACTATATGCCTTTTGAAGAATAGGCAAAATTGCACTGTGTTAGCGGTGTTAGATCTGTAAAAAGTACATTTGTACATGACTAGTAGTGTTAACATGGCACGTATACATACAGGATTAAATTTTATCGAGTACTATTAAAAAAAATTTTAATTTGACACATATAATATGTTAGTGTCATGTTTGTATATTTATTATGACACTTTATAAAAAATGCCTTAATAAATTATTCTCAATTTGAACTATGATGTATTTATCGTAACACTATAAAATGTTAAAATAGGTTATTATTACACTCAAATATATGACACTTTAGCTAATATAACTAAAAGCAAATTTGGTTTGGTGACACTAGCTAAAGTGTCATTTATTTGAGTGTCACAATAGCTTATTTCAACACTTTATAATGCCACAAAAGATACATTTTATTTCAAATTTGATATAATTTATTAAGAGACTTTTATGAAGTGTGACATTTTCAAATATTACATATTATATGTGTGACATTAGATCATTTTTTTTTAGTAGTGGAAATAATATATTGATAACAAGCTAACAAAATAATATATAATATGGCACTTTTCAAAAGCCAAGTTTGATTATTTGACAGTCCTTTTACTGTCTTTCTTTTCTTTCTTTTTTCTTTTCTTTTTTGAATATTATGTTCAATAAATTCCGAATTTTGTCTCCTTTGGACCACGTACTTTTAATTATATTCGTTTTCAAGGAATTAATAACCTAAATTTTGACATATTATTCATGTCTAGTATCTGACGCAAGGATTAACATACGGGTCACATCCTATTTTCGGCCAATAAATCCGGCGCATGATGCAGATAACATATGTCTTACCTAAATAATTAAGACCCAAGAATTGGTCAAAAAAATGATGGATACTTTATAGACTCACAAATCCTCTTGAATTTCTAATTTGCCATGCATGCTTCATAAATATGATCATTATTAATTCATCGATCCTTTTGTCACCATTTGATCAAATAAAACTTTAGTGTTTTGTTTAGTTCTTTAATTTCAGTAACGTAAACAAAGTGAAATATGTTCATTTCCTTTCTTTTCTTCTCATCACTATCCAAGGACTAAACATAGCATAGGTATCAAATATTCGACACACAAACACAATAAGAGGTGGATATGGGGTTTTTGAGTGTGTCGCAGTCCATTAAATTACTAGCGACTACAGAGTGAGTTGATACTTGCTCATGTCATCCATCCACCGTCAATTGCGTTATACCAAGTGTAACATCTATAAAAATCAATCACAAATAGTATTACAACAAATGTGATATTATAAAGCTTATTTGTTTGACTCCAAAAATTATAGAAAGGCCTCTATGAATACATATGGAGGTTCTTTTTATTATTATTATTATTATTTAAGAAATAGGTTGTGAGAAAAATAAAGGCATTTTCTAATTGTTCCTATGTACAATTTTTAAAAGCAAATTATAAGGTTTGGAGACATAATAAGTTCGCCTTCGAAAGAAAGCACTTATTCACTATTTAAAATTTTGTGATCATAGATAGAATTCCGTCATAATTAACGATATCTATGACAGAATCCAATCAAATCAAAACAAAGAATTAAAATATAATTAACAAGATATATACTAATTGATTTGTGATGCCAAACTCCATCACAAAATTATATTTATATTTTGAAATGAGATTTGTTAAATTTGTGATGA
Organism: Petrea volubilis; assembly: GCA_026212405.1. Classification (NCBI taxonomy): domain Eukaryota; kingdom Viridiplantae; phylum Streptophyta; class Magnoliopsida; order Lamiales; family Verbenaceae; genus Petrea; species Petrea volubilis. Next base: position 20,884,073 of record CM047871.1, on the reverse strand, counting down.
ATCTTACCAATAGTAAAGGTGTGCTTTTTTTTTTTTTTGTTGGTAATGTTAAGATTCAAAAAGAGTAATTGGAACACAAGAAAAAAAACCTCTTTTAAAAAAATATATATGTATCATACACAAAGATAAAGTAACAAGTTTTATTTTTTGTTCACTGTTTATCCCTATATATGATGTATACCAAATTAATTACACTAATGAGTGTGCTTAACACATGTCAAGTAGCAGGTCTCTATCATATGTAATGCTCAAATTGAAAGGTCGGTAACTTAGGTTTATCCTTCTAATTAAAGTATAGCATTAATTATATGATAAGGATCCTGATGATCATAGCATCAAGACTTAAAATTAATATTTTGAGGGGTAAAAAAATCTATTTGATAGTTGGGGTCTTAATTTTGAGACATTCTTAAAACAAAATGGAAATAATATATTTAGAAAAGACGGAAAGTACATTATTTAAGCTAGACTCGAGTACCATGTACCATTTATATTATCATACATTGTTATTATATTCATATATAATTCAGTATATAGAACATTTTATTTATATTAATATAATAATTTAAGGATGTAGATTTATTTATAAATATATATATATATATATATATATATATATATTATGGCTATACAATGATTGTTACGGTTTTTCTAAACATTTTGCGGAAAGAAAGGGATGTCTTTCACTGTAAGAAAACATTTCATTTGTTAATAATTTATCATTAATTATTAATTGGGTTCATTGGCGAAGCCAAAAAAATTGTGTCGTGGGGTAATACATAATAAAAAATTTGATGAATTACACTGACTACTCCTTGGTTTAATATATATATTTACAAAAAATATCCCTACACATGAAAAATTATCATTAGAAAAATCTTATAAATTTACTAAATGCAAATTTAAAAACAAAAACGTCATAAGTAAATTTTAAAAAAAAATCTATTAAAAAATGACTGGCAATGTTCTTCGCAATTGTCCATGTCTATTCCTAATCAGGGATAAGATGAATAAATTATAAATCAATAAATGACATACTTTAAAATAAATGAACAATCTCCATATTTATTGAATCAAAGCAAGAACTTAATTTTATGTATAAACCAAATTATAAGCATAATATCACATCATCAAGTATTTAATATTTTTCACAAATAAGTAATAAATACACACTCCATATCTCGTTTCTTCTTTAAAAACTGAAGAGTTCTTTCTTTGTTGTGAAAAAATTCCAAATTTTTGTGAGAGTTTGTAACTTTCTTCTTGTTTTTTTTTTTCTTCCTTCCAGTGTTTATATAGAATTTGTATGGAAAAAAAATATGTACAAAATCAAAACAAAGTGGTGGATTTCTTTTATACTTATAGATTGACTTAATTACATACACATATATATCTACTATATATATGTGTGTGTGTGTGTGTGTGTAACTAAAAAAGGAAGTGGTGAGTTTCTTTTATACTTTTTTGTTGACTCAATTACACACATATATATAGTAGATATATATACTTAGTATATATAGATATATAATAGATAATAGGGAATTGTTATTGGCACTCTAAAATTGTTATTGACACTCCATTTTTACTCTTTTTATTGCAGAATTGACTAAAATACCCATTTTTTTTAAAATGTGATAAGATACACTTTATTCCCTCAATTATGTGCTATATTTGATTCACTCCCCTAAAGTATCAAGTACAATTCATACCCCATTTAATTAAAAAACAAGTCAAAATTGCCCTTACACTACTCGAATTTATACAATTAATTTTTCTTTTACAGTTAGCATTCTAAATTGAACTTCAAATCCTTCATTAGCTATAAAAAAAATATTTTTAATTTTAATTTAAAAAAAATAATCGATAGCTTAAGTAAATAGAAATAAAAACAAAGTTAATAAGTTATTGTAACAATACCTAAAATATTAAACATGGAAAAACTATTCTAATGCTTTAACTTGATAAATTTATTAAGTATAAACTTTAAGTGAAGTTTGACTATTTTGAATAAAATGGATAAATATTTTCTATCCATGATTTAAATATGTCTTTTTATACTAAATTAAATTATAATATAATTAATTAAATGTGAATACTTAAAAAAATGTGAATATCCATTCAATTTTTCTATTTAGAAAAAGAAAGACACACATTTAAGTAATTAATGAAAACATAATTATTCATATATTTAAAAGAGTCAAAAGTTTGCTTTTGATTGAAAAGTAAATAAGTTGGTTTTTAGTTAAAATACGTTGAAAATTAAATTTAGATTATAAATTGAAATACATACTTTGTGTGTATATATACACACATTTGTATAGATTTAAGGATACGTTTGTTGAAATATATTATTGGAGGGAGGGAGGGGTTTGGGTGTTATATTTATTAGTCTATAGAAGTAAATGATAGATAGCCTATAATTAAGGGCATAAAGTGTATTGAATCATATTTTAGGATAAATGGGCATTTTGGGCAATTTTTTAATATAAAAATAAAAGTGGAGTACCAATAATAATTTTAGAGTGTCAATAAAAATTTCCTATATAATAATAGCTTTGATATTTGGACCTCACTACATAAAATTTTTTATATTTTTTTAGTGGAGTCCATAACAACGAAATTGACAATTTTTATTTTTTTAATACCTAATATAAAATAAAAGAGGAATTTCTAATTTCCCACACTTCAATACATTGTTCCACCCATGATTGGTTGAGAGGGTGGTTTTCATATTGAATCTTTGCAATATTCAAATTCAAATTAATCGGCTAATGAATCAAAATTGGGCAGTTAATATATATATATATATCATAAATTTAAAAATTGTTACAAAACTATGTTTTATTGTAAATTTTGTTCATCATAAACCTATCATCAAATACCTTGTGACTAACTACTACTTCAATTTTGCTTTAATGTAATTCTATCACATATTCATCATAGATCTTTTATACTGCGATAAACTATTTTGTCAAAAAAAAATCACTTGTAAAACGAGGTTTTGTTTAGTAATATTTTGAGAAATAGAACCCCAAAATTTTCTACAATATTAGATGCTCCACTTTTAAAGGAATTAAAAATATCCCCTAAAACAGATCTCAGAAACTAACCTAATCCAATGGTTCTGGTCCTTTTTTCGTTAGATATTGTCAAAATACGTACCAAATAAAGTCTAATATTTCATTCAAACTTTCCCTTAATACCTTTGCTACTGTTAGTGCACATGTCCGTATATATTGTCGTGTTAAACTGAATAATTTCTACGAACCTTCCTGCCCTCCTGACGGTGATAAAAAATTGTAAAATTACACGCCTCTGTATGTTTATGCGAACATGTATCAATTTGACTGGTCACGCACATTACAGTCCATTGTGGGTGAGATTTTGAATAATGGGGACATATTACAACAAATCATTGTTAAAAAGGGGCAAGTTATGACTGTAAATGTTGCGTGTGGCGGCGCATAAGTCCAATATGGATTGCGTTGCGAGGGCGCGCCGCGCGGGGCTCTGTTGCAGGCAGAGGACGCGGCGCCTCCACACAGTGAGTCACACTCACACCGCACTCACCCTCAAACCTACTTAATTTCTCTTTGCATTTTGTCTTGGGGGAAATCTTGTCGCTAGACTTTTGAAAAAAAAAATGTAAATTTCGTTCTGTATGTTAATTTATTTTGGATTTTACTCATTCCATTTATGTTATTCGGGTTCCCATCCTCTAAGCTTTTACAATTGATAGTGCTGGTCGTATTTTTTCCGAAATATCAATTTTCTGGTGGTACACCTTAGCAAGTTCATGTTCACATCCTAAATGTCCTTTTTGGAAAATTGAGATTTCAGCAAAAATAAGATCAAAAGTGCAAATTTAAAAAGTTTACAGGCCAAAAACGCAAATAATGTGAACAGAAAAATTAAAACCAAATATAAATCGACTTATAAGATGAAATTTGCATTTTCCCCACATTTGAATGCTAAGACTACACGTCATTTTGATCCAAACGGTGGTGGCTTATGAAAACTTTGGCTTGATGTGGTTAATGTTTATTGTGTTTTTTCTTTATTATTTTTTATTTGGATCAAATTATTTATATTTTGGGTTTTGTTTTTGATAGAAATGGATAATTATATCGTACATCATTACATTTAAATTCATGTTCGATGGAACAATTAACCGATATGTCTACGCGTCACCTTTTTATGTGCACACACACACACACCCACACATGTTATGATTCTATGAATACACCCTATAAATGTCAACGGTCAACCTGAACGCCACACTTATAGACACATTCACCCAAAAGGAAGGGAAGAAGAAACGAAGACTCAAACTCAGGATTTTAGCAGTGTACATGTCATATTCAAACTCTTACTATTAGGCTACAATCTCAATAACACTTTTTATGTGTATATTAAAACACGGTAGTCGTGTAGTATATAAATACAAAATTGGAAGGTTAAAAATAATATTCAAATGCTATGGTGATAATTGGTGTGTCACCCTTTGGATTGAATATAATATTTAAATATAATAATAGTTTGTTCACATCAAATCAATCAGATTATGGTGGTGTTAATGTTATAAATTAATTTATTATGTCTCGAGACTAGTGGTGTATGTGGTTTGGTTCGGACAGTTTCTAGAAAAAAATTTAATACGACCCGATATATGTGGATTATCAAAATTATAAACCGCAACCACACAATTATTATTGTACATAGTGTGGTTTGGGTTGTTGGGTGCGATTTATATAGTTATTGGGTGGGCGGATTGACGGGTTTTATGTACATTATTCACAATTCTATTTATTTTACCTACACTTCTAATATAAATTGAAAAAAGAAAAAAAAAAAACTTATTAATATTGCTATTCATTGAACATCAAAGTAAATAGCAAAAATAAAATTCCAATAAATGGAAGAATATAATGCAAATGAATACTACTCAATAAATTATTTTTGAAAGTTGTTATTATATAAAAATATAACTTAGTAAAAGAAATTTAATATGAAAATGCATCATTAATATATTCATAATTCGTATAGGCATGCAACATGACAACATATATATATATATATATATACATATATACTCTACATAAATATAGTGCATACTTACATATATATATATATATATATATAGAATATATAAATCTTATATATGTATAAATATAATGGTCGGGTTACGGTTGGGCAGGTTTTAAAGATTGAACCTGCCACCCGACCGATAAGTTGCAAGTTCCAATATTATTCAACCGCAAATATAATTTAAAAACTTATAATTGACTATTTACGTACAGACAGATCCATTCGATTTGAGCAGTTTGTCCAAATTAGGTTGGTTTATGTACACCTCGGAATACAAATAAGTTGTGTTTTTATAAAAGAATTAATTAATGAGACAAATAATTGTATTTTGTATTGAAAGAGTAGTTGAAAAATGATTAGATAGTAGTTGTCATCTACGTCACATGAAGTGAGTGCGTGTTCGTGAGAGCGTAAAAGTTAAAAAAAGTTGAGTGCGAAAGCGCCTTGAAGAGTCTAATAAAAAATATTTTATATATAATACCAAATTACACTACAAAAAAATTGATTTATTGTGATGAAAATATTTATCACAAAAAATCCAAATTTCGTCACAAAAATGTTTTTGTGACGAAAAAAATTCGTCACAGTTTCCTCACAAAATGGCCCTCACATAAGGTTATTGTGAGGAATTTTTTGTTTCGTCACAAAAAACATATGTGACGAAATGCTTTTTCCTCACAAAAAATGTATTTTAGTGGAAATATTATATTTTTTGCTCCAAACTTGATTCGAACCCCCGATCTCCGCTAACCGCGCAACACTGCCGCGCAACACTGCTCTTTAGTGGCTCCCAAGGGGAGTCGAACCCCTGACCTTGGATATAGTTGAATGAAGTGCAACCATTATGCCAATTGCAATTTTCTTGATGGTTTTGTAATTTTATTGTTCTTATTTATTTGTTACCTTAATTTATTAATTTTAATTTTATTTATTTTTTAATTATGTATTGATTAATTAAATTCAAACAATTATAAGTTATGTGTGTTAAAACACGTACTATACCCATATAGTACCCGTTCCTATGAATACTTAAAAAAATACTTTTATTTTTCATACAAATTCTAAACTCAACGAATAATATATATACTTTTAATATAACATGTTTAATACTTGATGAAATAATACGTCATTTTATGAAATTTATTATATTCATTTTTAAATTTATAATATATGAACAATATTTATTGGTGTAATATATCAAAATTTATTATAATTATTAATTGAATATTATATAAAAGACAATTTTGTAATACTTCATAAAAATATTAATTATTATATAAATAATTATATATAATTTATATGATGATTATAAATTAAATAATTTAATTATTAGTTTTTAAATAATCTTTTTTATATAAATTACATAAAACATAATTTATGTGAACATAATATTAAATAAGCCGTATTTTTACTCTAGAATATTTTAATAAATAGTATAATAGTTGTTTGCATATTATTGAGCCAATTTCTTACCTTAAATTTTGAAAAATATTTATAATAGGTACACGTACACGTTGAACGTCAAATATTAGTTGACTGGTATTTAACTAATTAAGATTATAGGTGATAGATGATCATTATAATGAGCGCTATATATATACATATATATATATATTAAATTATGAGAACAAATTTTATTAACTTTTGTATTTTTTAAATTTATTTATTTTACTAAATTTTGATTTTTTTAATCACTATAAAAATACCTGAAAATGTCAAAATTACAAACAAAATTATATTTGGGGTTTCTTTTGATTCATCTAATTTTTTTTGGGATATCATGCAAAATATTCATTTGATATTTTTTTAAATAGTCTTTTATAATATTTCTCCATTTAATTGCTTTAGGAAATTAGGAAAAATATTAATTAGATATTTTTTGAGGAATTGTTTTTATAACCTCATGTTGTTAACTTGTTGTAAGGAAAAAAAATCTTTTTCATGATGAAAATTCTATTTCCTCACATTAGTCATAGTTATTGTGAGAAAAATTCTATTTCCTCACATTAGTCATAGTTATTGTGGGGAAAATTCAATTTGTTTTAAAAAACACAATTTAATGTGACAAAATTACGATTCGTCACATTATGGTATGTTTATGTGACAAAATCAAATCTCCTCACAAATTTTGTCACAAAAAATACATTTTTTTGTAGTGTTATATATATTCAATGCAAAACACTTTTGTTTTGTTTTTTTTTTTTTTGGATAATCAATGCAAAACACTTTTGAAGAGGCAGTATAAGCAAAAAAAATTAATTAATACTACATTGAATTATGACATTGATAGTTAGGGTAATTGACTAATTCTTCTTACAACCTAAATTACTTTTCATATGAATGTATAATTAATACATAGAAGCTAGTCACATGAGTACCCTAAAAAAGCTTCCTTGTTGTCCTCAAATATGTACTTACTATCAAGCAATTAGAATTATTAGATATTAATTACATCAGTAGAATTATATTTATATGGTTTTTATGTAGGTTATTCATTATTTTTTCTCAATAGGCTAAATCAGAAAGTAGTTGGAAGAGATTATCTATCAAACCTTTAGTATCATGACTTTTATGTCTAAAATATGAGTGCACGACTAGTAGACTTAATACTAGAATTAAGAAATCTTAAGTCTTTTTAAAGTGAGAACTGAATACTTAATTTGCTAGTTCGAGCATTGACAAGCTTAAAAGGTATACACTTTTATGTGCATAATTCATGTGGTTTGTCTTGTCTTGATTGAGGTTTTTATGGTTTTAAAGAAGAAAATTGAGTGAAAGAAACTAAAATCTTTTTTTTTTAAGAAGAAACTAAAATCTTAATTCTATCAATTATAAGCGTTTTTAGATCCTTAAACATGATTTTTTCCCAAGATTTCGATGCCCACATCGCCTTACAAGTGTTTCGTCTGGTTATTATAGAAAATTGGGGCTAAAATTGTGCTAAAAACATGGGAGAGCGCGCCAAGACGGTCAAATCTATTTGATGCGCATTTGACTGTCTTGACACACACCTGGCCATTTTGACGCACATCTGGCTAATGCAATAAACAACGAAACAGCCAAGGCTGTTTTGGCATGTTCTGGCCGTTTTAGTGGGTACAGAAGATTCTAAAAACTTGAAGAACAAGACGGCCAAAGCCGTTTTGATGTGCAAAAATAGTTTCGTCACGGATTTTGCAAGATGATAAAAAACGGCCAAAGCCTTTTTGACACGCCATAGCCGTTTAAGCCAACCAGTTTATTTAAGGAAACCTTCTCCCTTGCCTTTCCACTATTTTAAAGCCTATTCTGCACGATTTTTAGGGATTTTTGGTTTATATTTTAAGAGGAGATCAAGGATGAGAGCTCAAGAAGTGTAACAATTCAAGGGCCAAAATCCTCCATCCTTCAAGATAATCGCCTCAAGTTTAGTTTGCTTTCACTATTTCTTTTAGTTTTGTTATGTTTTTTTTTTTTTTGTGTGTTATTCTACTTTTACTATGTTTAGTTAAATAATATATACGTTTTCAGGCTAGTAGTTGATGAAACCCTTGTAATTTTTGTTGAAGCCCTTGTAATTTTTGTTGAACCCCTTTACTTTTAATTTACATATTTCCTATCTGTAATTCAAGATTTTATTACTTTTGAATTTCTTGCCAACTTTTCCAAATTTTGAGATTTTATTTTCGACTACGAAAGGATATGTATAAAATTTGACTATTTATTATATATATAGACATAAGGAATTTATAGGTTAGAAATAATCAAGTTCTTATGCAATTGGTTAAATTAATTAGCAATGACTTTTTAACTAACACGATTCTTGCACACAATGGGCGAAGGGATTCGTATGTCATTACGACAGTAGACATATAGCATTCCTTGGTACATTTGTTTTACTTCCAAAAGAAGATTACAAATATTTTAGTGAGTTGGATTGTGGGAAGGAATATCAATTATCATTAAAGCGGGGTTCAATTAATTATAAGGGGGTTTCAATTGACAATGCGTAGGCCTAGTTTGATCTTATTCATTTCTCTACTTATATTTATTTGCTTATTTTTATTTCATAAAATTTCCACTCACTTTCCGACACTTAAACAATAGATAAATTACAAGTTTGGTGCTTGGTAACCCGTTTCTTGTAAGATCAATATTTTTACTTTCATTTTATTACTTGAACGACCCATACAGTTATGGAAACATTGCAACAAGCACCGACCACGAGAACGGCGAGAATGATAGGAGAACCATGTAACCCATGTCGAGATCCCATTTTATTCTCCTTCAAATTAGTAAAATATGTTATCGTTTTATTGCCTGTGGCTGTGGACGTAAGCTCCACTTTGAGTGAATCACGTTCCCCACTCGCCCCACTCCCCCTAAAAAGAATCGATTTATGTTTATTTACAAAAGACTAAATATATGCACATTTTTAGAACTAATGTAAGAGATACACTTGATGCATGTCAAAAAAATATATAATATCATTAAATAATTAAAATTTAATAGCATGAAATTAAATTGTTATTAAATCCACTATAAAATATATATTTTTGTAAATCATTTTTATTATTAATACTATCTTTTTAATTATTCATAATATATTTATTGCATCTATGATAAGTCAAAAAAAAAAATATAAACACTACTTTGATTAAAAATAACTAAAATATAAAGTCGTAAAAAGAAAATTTTAAAAAAAATGAATGTGAGAATGAAGAAAGATGATAATAAAAAATACGTTGTTGGAGACAGGAGAGAGAGGATAGCGAAGACTGGTTAAACATTAGCAAGGAATTTAATCTTGTAATTGTCCTTTAATCTCATAACTGGCTTCTCTTTTCTTTTCTTTTTGCCTTTTTGGTCCTTTAAGTTCTTTTCGGTTTTCTTTTCTTCCGTTGAGATGTCATTGCATTCTTCTTTTAATTTATCAAAAAAAAAAATGTATTTCTTCTTCTTTTTTTTTTGGTGAAAGTATTTTTTCTTTTTGTTTGTTTGTTTGTTTTTTTTTTCTCCATTAGGATGTAATTGTCGTTCTTTAAAAGTTTCGCACCCTAATATTTGACACGTCACATTTCTACTTCCACCGCAAGTTCCCCACTTCACCCATCGAATGTGACGACAAAATAGTGATTGGCCAACTTTTTATTACTTTTACCTTTCTTTGGTTAATTATTCTTATTAGTTATTGGGCATATTTATGTAACAAAATAAAAAATTATATAATTTAATTTTAATTTTAATAAATTAAATTATAAATATTTATTAAATTTTTCATGTGAATACTTTTTAGTATTTATTAAATTTAAAAATAATTTAAAATAAAATTATGTGATTAAAAAATAATCATATAAGAGAGCTAAAAATTATTTAATAATAAGACATAAATTAAAAAGAGATAAAAGATTAGAGATATTGAAAAAGTAAAAAGATCATATAATGGAGGGGGTATGAGAGAGAATATAAGTTGGATAGAACAAAAAGTGCAAACCAAAAAAATTGAGAGACTGAAACAATTATTAAAGGAAATTTTCCCTTTATATAATAGTATTGATGTGGACCTGTGGCCTGGCTTTTGTTCGTGTAGGACGTGACCTGGTCCATAGAAATTGTGACACAAGGCCCAAACCTATCAACAAAGACTCCGTCTGAGCTCATTGGAAATGTTTCTAGCGAAGATCCTTCTACATTTAAGTTAGATATTAATGGCTCGAGTAGAATTTAGTGAAGTAGAGTATCAACTCAAAGAATTAGAGTTCTACCTGTAAACAATAAATACAGGACTATTTATAGTTTTTTGTTTTTTTTTACTATTTATAGGTGATAGTTGATAGGAGCATCTGAATTAGGGCTAACGTGTAGCACTATATTTCAAATGTTATCTAAATCATCTACTTGATGTCGGTTTGGAGCTAGTGCTTGGGCACAGTTAAATGGGGTTAAGTGTTACAAAGATGGTTATGTTGTGTCGGAAAAGTGTTAAACCAGTTGTTATACCTGCTTGAGTAAAAGAGACCAGATTGAGTATGACTTTCGACAAGGTTGATCGCCTATATGTTATCGAGATGGTTCTCTGTCAGGCTCTTCTAACTTCTCGCTATACCCGAAATCGATGTGTCAACTTAAGCTATGTCATCGAGATCGATGTGATGCCTTTTGAGAGCCCACGTGTCGCTATGGCGAGCATGACACACACTACAAGAAAATTAGTAAATTGATAATAATATAATAAGTGATAATAAAAAAAGTAGTTATTGATAATATATGTTTGGTGATGATTAAATTATGTTGTTGCAAATCATAGTTTGCACTTTGCACAATGACAATGGTGTCAATATAGTGCAATAAAGTGATAATATAGTACAATATTGATAATTAATGACACACCTATGATGACAATTTAGTAACAATAAAATCGTATTGTAAAATTCTAATAAACAATGCTTTTTATCACCAACTTATCATTATAGGTGTGTCATTAATTGTCAATGATGACAGTTAAAATATTTATAATTCTTATCACCGTTGAGTAAAATTGTGACAACATAAAAATTGTTGTTACAGAGAAAAAATAATTAATAAAAAATTAAAGGTATTATCACTTAATATAATCATTGATGATGATTTTTATATTATCACTAATATTACTTTTTCTTGTAGTAACAAACCCAAGCTTATTATGCCATGTCAAGTATAGTAGATAATATCGATAAAAGATAGGTAAAATACACTTAAATATCGTTACAAGAAAGGACGGGCATATAATAGGATCCTATATTATAAAATTATGACCCATTATAGTCATTGAATGATAACAATTAATTATATTTTGATAAAAATATTTTTTTATGAAGTTAAAAATGCCATATATTATGTTCGTACATTGACTAGTCAATTAAGACGAAGGTAAATGATATTTCTAAAACTTTAAGAATGGGATATTAGCTAGATTCAAGTCCTATATAATGTTTTTTGTTTTTCCGCGTATTATTTGATGTAACCATCTTGCTGGTTGTTTGTGATTCTTAATTATCATGTGGAATTACTAACTGATCAAATGTTTTAACACAATTATATAATAAACATTTCTATATATAGAGAGAGTACAATTATATACTTAATTACCATTTTCATATATATATATATATATATGTATTTGGATCCACTTCATTAGATTAGTACTTACGCATAACTCATTGGCGAATAAAATTTAAATAAAATAAAGTGTGCATGCAGAGAATTTAAATCCATAAAAATAATGAAAACGCCATATCCGCAATGAATTAATAGCTAGAAAATAATCTCCGTGTAAATCAATGCATTACCCAGCACAATTTGTTCTTAACTTTTTTCTTTTTTTAATAATACATCATAACGCACGTACGCACATCTGCTAAGATTCAAAGCCTAGCCATCATACTCCCCTCGCCTCTAAGGCGGAATACATATCCGTTAGGTCAAAGGCTCCAGACATTTATTCTAACTTATAGTCTAATACCATAACATTGAATTTATTAGGGTAAAATTACATTTTTCTGTCTTGTGGCTTAATTAGGCCTAGTTACATATTGAGTTTTGTAACTTATATAATTACTCATTTGGTTTTGAAATTTAGGTATATTTAGTTATGCAACTTTTCACCGTTGGTCATTAAATGATTTTTTGGCTAATTTGGTTGCTAGAGTGTGGTGTCACAGGCACACGTCTTTTTACTTTCACCATTTCTTCTAGTGGCCAAAAAATTTTTAAAAAACTAAAATAAAACTTTTGTGACTGACAAAATCGGTCACAAAAATGATCAACAATACAAAAGATCTTTGCAACCAAAAAATTCGGTCACAAGGCCGGTTGCGGAAATGACGATGAATTTTGCAACTAATAACGTCGGTCGCAAATCTTGCTTACCACTTTTGCGACGGATTAGGTATGTTGCAAAGTGCACCAAATTTTTTTCGCATGGCTCGAAATTTGCGACCGAATGGACTATTTTTGCCACTGATTTAATCGGTCGCAAAATTTTGGACGAAAGATTGGCTAATTTCACTAATTCTGTCACAAATGTGATCGCAATTTGAGACCGAAAAATTAATCGGTTGCAAATTTTCGTTGCAAATTACAAATTTTCTAGTAGTGATGCATCAGGGTCCTAAATTACAAACTAAATGTATACTTATAAAAGTTATAAGACATGTAACGAGACTTGAATTACTGGATGAATTATGTAATTTTCGCCAATTTATTAATTATGAAGAATTCATCAATGAAGTCACGTTAAAGTCTTGATAATTGTCACTAGAAGAAATATATATATATATATATGTGTATATACACACACACACACATATATATACATATATATAGACATATCTATTTTATATACATACGTCTACATTTTCATTGAATATAACAAAATTTACGTATTTGTTGGTATTATCAGCACTTTACTTTGTGTTAAAAAGAACGAGATATCAATGATATTAATCTTAAGGGTGACATATAGTTAAACATAATATATCTTCAGTATTAATTTATATTATGCTTTTTGTCATTCATCCGTAAGTGCCTAATTAAATGAGAAATATTTCAGAAAAAAAAAGAATTAGATTTTTTTTTTTGGTTTTAACCACCCGGTTTCGACTCATTGGTCGACTAATCCGGATCGGGTACTGTAGAGGTCCATTATGGGGGCAACCCTCCCAACCCAATTACTCCATTCACAACACCAGGATTCGAACTCTGGACGTTGCTTAAGGGATCTAGCTCCTCATCCCGCTAGACCAACTGGTAGTTGGTAAAGTATTAGAATATGATATAACAAATGTCTGTGCATGTATGATATATATATATATATATATATAAATTTTCTTGATATTTATTCAATCTATATGTGCATTCTTATATGTGTATATAAGAATAATAAAGATAAACTTATCTTTTTTTTTTTTTGCACAATTTTACCAATCATATTAGTAGGGTTAGTGAATAACTCTTTTATTGGAGACATTTAGGTCGACGGTTCACTATTTTAGTAACATTTCATTATCTTATCAAAGTAAATACATTGACAAGCAATCCAATATATTTTCTTCCCCACATAACAATATATAAATCTGGCTATGCTTTCTCCAAGTCCATATCTTAAAAAAAATCTGGAATATCATTGCATATAATTAATTAAATTATATAATATGAACCACATTTTCTATTTGTCCTTCCTTCATTTTCGGGATTTTGGAATTGTTTATGACGTTAATTGGTGAGTTCTACGAATTGTTTACATCAACTTCAATTTCTCATTAAATTAGTCTGAAAATGATGGAAAATGAAATCAAAGAAAATGTTGATCATCCCATCGTAATTTATGTGATGTACTTAACTAAAAAAGTTATTTATATTATGCATCTAAGTAGTGTTCGTTATTTATATTTTTGCCTATTCGAAATATATTTTACAAAATAGGGTTTTACTCTTTCTACTTATTGAAACCCACAATTAAAAGAAAATTAGGGTTACATAATTACTACGACATATATTTAACCTTTCACTAATCAACCGCAGCCAAGAAACACAAACTTGTTCATCACATCAAAAGGATGACACTATTAAAAATCGATTTAGTCCGACATACATAACACAATGTATATTTTTAAAACTATTTTAATTATCCACTAATTTAACACTAATTAAAAAATATCTCTATAGAATATACTAATTTTTTTTATTAGAGTGTATTCTTGTATATATATATATATATATATAGCTAATTTTTCCAAATCAAAAGTGTGGCAATAATATTGACTTTGCAAGGACGTTTTACGGTTTCTTAATAACCATATTTTTTTAATAATGTAGATTAATTACACATCAATCTAGGAGAAGGGTTTCAATAATGAAAACTTAATATCTCATATATCTATCTGTGTTGGTAAATTGAATTTTTTAGGGAGGATCCTGCACCTAAAGTGGAATGCCCTGCTAATATAGAGACAAAAATTAATTAAAACTACTTAGGCTAATTAAATGCATATATTTTCCCACAGGCCAAGTCTACAAATATGCCGGACTTATATTAAATCTACTTGTGCAAATTCATTAAATTTTTCTATGCTCTCTAATTAATCACTCACCTTTAATTAATGACTTAATATTGAGTGTGGTACAAAATAATGAATTGGCTTGCTAGGGTTAAAAAATTCATTTTCTTTTTATTATTAAGAGGGCATTTGGCTAAGCTTATTTGAAATATCTTATAAACTCCTACATCTTATAAGATGTTTTAGAAGCCTATAAGATATTGGATCTTATTTTAAAAATGAGCTATCAATGTGTTTAGATAATTAAGATGATGTGGAACTTATAAGATATTAGTAATGGTAAACTTGTAGTTAATTTGATTGAAAAGAAAGAATTTGGTAGGATCTTAAAAAATAAGAGAGTGTTTGGTTGAGCTTATAAGCACTTAAAAACATCTTATAAGTTGTTAAAAATATCTTATAAGTTGTTTGAGAGCTTATAAGCTCATTAAAAGCATTTGGTAATTTTTTTAGTAAAGGAGCTTATAAGCTCCAAAAATAAGCTGTTAGGAGCTTATAAGCTCCGAAAAAAAAAAAAAAAAGACCTTTCCCTAACTTGTTTTCCAAACAGCTTATAAGCGGTCTAATGCTAAAAAATAAAATGATATAGATATATTAATTTTTTTTCAAGATTACATTTCTGCTATTTCAAAAATATATTTATGTACATGAAATTAATTTAATTTTTTTTTTGGATATCATTGTACTTAAAAATATATATATAAGTTTTAATTTTTACTAAATAAAATTGCAACTTATCAGCTCCAAAAATATCTTATAAGCTACAACATCTTATTTGATTCAAACACTTTAGAAACTTATTTTTAAAATAAGATATAGAGCTTATCAACTCCAAAAATATCTTATAAGCTCTATGAGCTTATAAGCTCTTTAAAATAAATTTAGCTAAATACTCTCTAAGTTAGCTCTTCTTTACTTTTTAAAAAAGACCTTATAAACTTTAAACATCATATTTTAGGAGTTTATAAACTCGTTCCCCTAAAATTTTATCAAATATTCTACTATACCTTATAAATTCTCAAATATCTTATAAAATATTTTAATAAATAACTTATAAGCTTACCCAAACACCCTCTAATTCTCATTAAGTGCATTAAAATGTCGATATTGATTGCCACGCGGTTTTGTGAGGCGCAGAGAGAGAGAGAGAGAGAGCTGACTTTTTGCAAGCAAATGAGTAAATGCACCTTTGCTATCCGCTTTTGACTCTTTTTGGAAGATAATATATAGCCCACTTTTACCCCCCTCCTTGCTTGATGTATATAGACTATAGTCAGCGTAATCAGCAACAACTTTGGTCTTTTTCTCTATATATTCCCCTTCCCCTAGACTCCTGTCTTTGCTATTTCTCTGCTCCATAAGAAAACCAAAGCTATCAAGAACATCTCCCAACCTGATACAAGATATATATACATACATATATATATATATATAAACACATACACACACACACACACGGAGAAAAGGAGAAAACCCTTTTCTTGAAAGTGAGATTTCATATGGGAAGGCCACCTTGCTGTGACAAGATTGGAGTGAAGAAAGGGCCATGGACGCCAGAAGAAGATATCATCTTGGTTTCTTACATTCAAGAACATGGCCCTGGGAATTGGAGGGCTGTTCCCGCTAACTACAGGTATTTTTTATTTTAAGAAAAAAAAAGAAAAAGAATTTTTTGTATATATATATATATATATATATTTCCCTTTTAGTTTCGATTTTTGGTTAGTTGCAACATTTAAAGCTGAGTAATAAATAGTCTGCACCAGCACCGTCTTTCTTGAATGCAAATTAACTTTTTGTTACCTAGAATTAAATATTCTCTTTCTTTTGCATTTTTTTTATATAGGTTTGCTTAGATGCAGCAAGAGTTGCCGGCTCCGGTGGACCAATTATCTCCGGCCGGGCATCAAGCGCGGTAACTTCACTGAACATGAGGAGAAGATGATTATCCACCTCCAAGCCCTTCTCGGCAACCGGTATGTCACAAAAAACACGCACAACACACACTAGAAATGAAGCCATGCAAGATCTCGACATCTAACCCATCAAAAAAAAATAAAAATTCTCGACATCTAAGTATGAGAGACAGAGCTTGGAGGCTGGAGGTTGCAGTCGGCCCCCCCCCCGTTCGCTCAAGTCTATACAAAGCTAAATTCGACGAGCATTATTTTGCAAATACAAAAATTTTCGCCCCTAAATAATGAAAATACTCTCTTTAGTTCATAAAAATTAAATCTCGCCATTCAAACCAAAATTTTTTAACTCCATCCTTGGTTCAACAATTTTCTTCGAAACTAGGGTTTCGGTCCTTTTGGATCTACTAATAATAGAAAGACATTCCACAAAAGAAAGATTCCTTGAGTTTTATAGGGTATTTACTTTCTTAAATTAATATATGTTCATTTTCTAAAAGATTCTGTGAGTTTTATAGGGTATTTATATTCTAAAAGTAATATATTTTGATTTTTCTTTTTTTTTTTTTGGTCAAGATGGGCTGCCATAGCTTCATACCTTCCTCAGAGAACTGACAACGATATCAAGAACTATTGGAACACCCACTTGAAAAAGAAGCTCGAAAAGCTACAAGGGGATCACGATGATCCAAACACAACACAAAAATCATCGAGTTCGAAATCGATATCGAAGGGCCAGTGGGAGAGGAGGCTTCAAACAGACATTCATATGGCTAAAAAAGCCCTATGCGAAGCTCTCTCGCTCGACAAATCGGGCTCAAATTCATCATCATCGAAGCTCTTTCCTACGACTCAGCCAACCGGGTCGACTCAGACATCTACAACATACGCATCCAGCACGGAGAACATTTCTCGTTTGCTCGAGAATTGGATGAAAAAATCTCCGAATTCATCTTCTCAAGAGATCTCATCTGAGAGCACTCAGAGCACTTCCTTCAACAACAACCCGGCCTCGACCGGGCTGAGTTCGAGCCCGAGTGAAGGGGCCATCAGCACAACGTTTCTCGGGTTCAATTCTTCCAACTCGGACGTGACTCAGTCAGTGGCGGAGGAGAGCAAGCCCGCTCTGGAAAGTACGCAAATGCCCTTCAGTCTGCTGGAGAAATGGCTTCTTGATGACGCTGCTGCACAGGGGCAGGATGGGGATTTCATGGACATGGCCTTGGGTGAAACTGCTGGTTTGTTCTGAAGAGAAACACAATTTATGTGGTGTATATTCTTGAGAACAACTGGGCAGTTTTGGGTCATTAGCTTCTTTTTTGTTGGGTGACATTATAATTATTATCTTTTGTGGGGGGTAAGGCTTAAATATTTAATATAGGCTTTGAACTTATAGTGCAAATATTTACATATATTTAGCCTCTTGAGAGACACAGAAAATATGATCTCTTTCCTTGTGTTTGGGAGAGCAGAAAAAAGTGTAAATTATTTGTAGTCTTTAGTGTTTATTATGTGCTGGACAGGAATAAGCTCATCTTTCTTGGGCTTTCTTGGTGAAAAAGTGCTTGCACATTGTGCACCATTTGGTGTATGTTTCCCAGAAACGAGGATTATATTAGGGTTTGACTTTCAGTGCTTGTGCAGGCCTAGATATTGGCCATGGAAATGAAATTAATTTTTGCATAATTATATATTCAACTGTTGTTTGGATGATCACATATATCTTCATTCCTTCATATCTAAAGATATATATATATATATATATATATACACATTGGAGAAGCTAGGACCTCAATCACTACAATATATATATATCGGTAATATATATAATTAAATTAAAAAAAATAAAGAAGTGTATTAGAATGTACTCGGCGAGATATATGTAGCTCCTCCACTGAATATGTATATATTCGAAAAAAGTTATTATTACTCTTACTACTATTACTATTACTACGTTTGGAAAATTTAAAATACATAAACTTGTCCATAAATTTGTTTCTGTAGCAAATTTTGCCACATCTCTCTACTCCACCTGATAAGATTTTCTATTGCAAAATCGTATTGGTTTAGTAGATGTTGGGTGTCAGTTCAGATTTTCTGTTATAGAATCGTGTTACATCTTTTGTTACACTCATCAATACACGCTACGTGTATTGGTGAGCGGTCGAAATAAGGAAAGAGAATCTTTATATTTTTTTCCATATCATTAATTTTTCTCTTTTCTTATCTCGACCGCTCACAATACACGTAGCGTGTATTAGTGAATGTAATACGATTATGTAACAGAATATCCAATATATTGTGCTTGGTGTGCACCTATTAGGAAAGTGTCCTTATATTTTGACATGTGTTCTCTTTAATTTATTTTTCATTTCCTTTTGTTTGCCTGATAACACATTGGGTTTTCAATTTCTAAATCTTGTTCTTTTCAATTTTATATTCCTTCTTACTTTTTTTGTTTCATACTTTTTTTATTTTTTTGAATTTTAATTTTAGCAAGCAGCATCTATTAAACCAATGGTATTTCATCTCCTATTCCATAATATATATATATATATATATATTCATATCATGTGTATAAAGTTATTTTCCTAATTATACAATTGGTCTGAAATTTTTATACTTGACAGATATCTATAGAATGAAATATGAGATGAAATATAATTTGTAATAGACAATCTTAAATGCTACTCCACAGGTGCTCCATTGTAATTAGTTAGAAAAAAAAATTCTTTTTAAGGAAAATGCAATGTCGTTTGATCATCACTCTGGACATAGTCAATTCTAGCTATTAATTATGAAACACACACACCCATATTAAAAATTATATTTATGAATTTATCATGCCAACACTCTCATTTCCGTTATATATTTAGCAGTAAAATTAAGAGTGTACGAGTGTGGGCTGTTTGCTTGCTGCATAAATAGACTATGAGAGGAGCTTTCTTAGAGACGGAGCAGATCCGTATCTAAATTGTGAATGAATTGTATTGTCCAACAAAAATGCTGCCACTAATCTTTCTTTTATGTTTTTCAATAAATGAATTGTTCGGAGGAATTTTATATTTTAAATTCACTTTATAGACTTTGCCATCATCAATATTTTGTGATAAAATTAATTTTGTTGTTTTTTTTTGAAGTAAAATTAATTTTCTAATTAGTCGTAACTAATTGTGTTATCAATTTGAACTTACCTTTTTACTTTTCATATTATTTTGTCATAATTTTTAGCATACGTATCTTATAAGAGATTAAATATTTATATTAAAACTAGCATTTCCTTTTTTGATGAAATATGCACCTTTTATTTATTTTTACTATTTCATTCATTTATTTATTTGGGGGAAAATTACACTGACTACCCTTGAGGTTTGGTCAATTTACTAAAAACTCCCTATTTTTTCAAAAATTACTAAAAACCCCCTAAGGTTCTATCCATATTACAAATTTATTTTAATTTTCGAAAATACCCCTTCCCTCTTTTTAGGTGATTTACACAGATCACCCCGAGATTAGGTTAATTTACGAGAAACCCCCTGTAGTTTCAAAAATTACCAAAACCCCTTAAGGTTATACCAATATTACAACTAACACCTACTTAGGTTGACTTATCAACAATATTAATTTTTTTCCCTCTATAATATTGTTATCATAAAATTTTCATGTAATAGATTTGAAAAAAATGTGATTACGTATTCAAATAAATATTCTGAATTCAATGTTATAAATTTATACTAAATATACGTAATATGTGCTAAATTTATATTTGAGAAAAATATAATTATATGCATCGTATATATCCATAATGTGAAATGAGAAATATAAATATTGATTGAAATAAAAAATTAAAATTAAATAATGCACTTGAAAATTTTATTTAGCTTGAGGACTCTAACTCATTTAACTCATTTATCTTAAAATTTACTCCGTATTAACGATAATATAACATACTTGATGTGCTGGTAGATACTTGTAATGCATTAAATTCAGAATATTTATTTGAATAAATAATCACATTTTTTTTTCAAATCTATTACATGAAAATTTTATGATAACAATATTACAGAGGGGAAAAAAAGAGGTGGTTTTATGATAACAATATTACAGAGGGGAATAAATAAGTAGGTGCTAGTTGTAATATTGGTATCAACTCAGGGGATTTTTGATAATTTTTGAAACCACTGGGGGTTTTTCATAAATTAATTTAATCTCGGGGTAGTCCGTGTAAATCACTCAAAAAGACGGAATGGGTATTTTCGAAAATTAAAATAAGTTTATAATATTGATATAACTTTAGGGGGTTTTGGTAATTTTTTAAAAAGTAGGGAGTTTTTCGTAAATTAACTAAATCTCTGGGGTGGTCAGTGTAATTCGCCTTTTTATTTGGTCCATTTCCACTATATCTTCGCCATTAATAAAATAATGGATTTTTTCTTCTTCATACACTATTATTCCTAGGGAGATCGAGGAAGAAAACATGTCATTAATTTATTATTTTTTTTTCTGAATTTCAAACAAAATATTAAAAGGAAAAAATATCTTACTTAATAAGGTGTGGAGAGAATAAAGGGCACAAACTATATCCTTACTTTATATAAATCCACTAATGAGCTTGATATATTGAAAATCAAAATTAATGACAACCATGAGTATTAACCGAAAAGGAAAAAAAAATACTTATTCAAAATTTGCTCTGGGGATAGAAAATTTGGTCTGGCATTATCACTTTAATGATCTAATAGTTCCCATTAAATTATTGTGCTTTGTTCGTGACTTCGTGTTGCACATATTTCGTATAATATTCTGCTCTGTGTGTGTGTGTGTGTTTTGTTTTTCTTTTTGGATCAGTCATAATATTCCTATGTGAATAATAAGGTTAAATTCGAAACATACCCCTCTATTTTAGCAAAATCACTGAAAACCCCTTATAATTTGAAAATATGTTAAAAATACCTTTGTGTAATATTATACCCACCATAAAACTCCCATTCCATCCAATTCCGTCCAAAACTGACGGTGTTATTGTCAATACACGTATACCATTGTTGCTTATTTTTATGTGCTCGTGATCAATAATTGATCAATCTTTTAACTGAAATACCTTTCTTATCCTTTTCAATTTATTGATTCCTACCAATCATAAATAAAAATAAAAATAAAAAGAACAACACTAACTCTTTTTGGTTCTATTTAAAATTGAGCAATCAAACAAATAAAATTAAATTTTCAAAAAATAAAATAATTAAATTAGTTAAAAATGTTAACAATAAATATACTGTGTATTATTATCATTTTGTATTTAATTTATTGAATTAAATACACTTGATTAACAAATTAAAACATATAAATATTATTAATTTTAATTTTAATTTTAATTTATATTTGATTTTTAACTATACTTTTGTTTCTTCCCCCCCCCCCCCCCCCTTACCTTTCGCCCTCCGACCCAGCACCACCTATTATAGTTTAGTACTTTCAATCTCAGTCACAACAATTAGATTATAAATTGTCACGATATCAATGAGATATCATGTGATTATGGCCATCAATTGATTGTGTCTTCATAATTAAAGTCCTAAAGTCAAATTATTACTCCACCAAAAAAGCACTAGTGGGTTTACATAAAGATCTCATCAGAAGATCAAGAATTTTGAACTAATTAAATTTAGAAAGTTCCAGTTAACCACGAATCGGTGAATTTTTGGTATCCTTAACCGAACAAATTGGACTTTGGGGGTGCGGTGGCGGTGGGATGGGGGTAGGGGTAGGGGTAGGGCGGTGGAGGGGGGGCGGCTTGGGCTTGTCACACAGTGAATGCTTTCTTGGACACGAATAGATAGATATTACAAGACCTTGCTTTGGTCGTTATCGAAAATTTATAATCAATGATTTCATCAAATATAAGACGTTTGTAATGAATTATTCCATTAACGAATAGTGAAATAATTTATTTTTTTGCAAAGATACTTGAGCAACCAAAATCTTAAGAACGTACGTTTGAAGATAATAATAATAATAATAATAATAATATATTATTGTAACTTAGACCTCATAAATATATAGTCGTATTTTTAATATAAAAGAGCATATTTAATCTATTATTTTAGACATTTTTTCATTATAAATTTTCATTTATTACGTTGGTGGGTTAGTATTTTGCCCTCAATATTTTGTCCAAAAGACAGGCTCTGCGCTATAGTACGTACCTAACTCCCGTTAATTGAGTGTGTTAAAAATTATAACACATAGATGTAGTATATTGAATTGAGTATACTTGCACGTAATTACCTTTAAAAGGGGAGGGGGGGAAGACGAATTAAATAAAAGAGTACAAGTATACATGCAAAAAATTGTTGATGAAGAAATTTACAGCGGATCGAGAAATTCTTTCATGGACAAGATGTATGCATCCTGTGATCTAAATTCAGCCATTTATTATATATTAAATTTTTTATAAGATACATATAACACGTAGCTAAATTTAAATTGTAGGGTGCATGGATGGACCCATAATCTAAGTCCATATAAAAATTTTCCCAGCAGATCAAGGCCCGATGATAATCTTTACATCTCGTTTGGGCCCGCCATGACAGATCTTAGCCGCGTAGGCGCTATTAGAAATTCATGTGGAAATAAAGAAACAAGAGTCAAGAGTCGAGAGCCATCACTAATTACTCAATTGACACCATTAAAAATAAATAAATATATAAATTGCGGTGATACATGTGTGACACATATTGAATACCAAGTATGTTTAGGAAGATTTATTTTATTTTATAATAAATGAAATTCTACAACAGTTAACTCATTTTTACGAGCATTGCGATCAAAGAAGAAAATAATAGTATACTAATAATATAGCAAATCGCGTCCTAAAAATTTTATTTAGTGGGGTCATTTAAAATACATGTAATATGGCAAAGTAAGCGTAGACCATGCGTCGCGCTAGTCATGTTGACACGCGGGCTTTGCAGGGACACCTCGTCGAACTCGAGGATATATCTCGGAACTAGCCCATCAAACCATGAATTGTAGAAACTTGGATGAGTCCGACAAGATTCCCCACGATAAAATACAGACAACCATTCTTGTTGGTGTACCTTAGGCGTGGCAAAATAGTTTTTACATTATGGGTTCAATCCAACCCAATTGATTTTGAATTGGGTTGAGTTTGAAAAATAATTAAATGGGTCAAAATGGGACAAATTGGTTATGATTTCTAAATGATTTTCATTTGGTTTTTTAATGATTTGTTAATGGGTTCTTAATGGGTCCTTAATGGTCGAACCCAAACCATGAAAAGAAATAAAGAATTATACTATTACCACAATTTTGGAAAATTCTATCGTTAGTCACAGTTCGTAGGTGACTAAAGTTAGTCACCTTTAATCCTAGCTATTAGATGTGTGATATTTAATCTAAGTCATTAATTTTTATATGACCTGCAACCTGTTGTGTATGTAAATTGAAAATGTTATCTGCTACACAGGTTACCAATGGATTTTTTATACAATAATTATTGTAGCAAGCCATGTATGGGTCCACTAAATGCTAACCAATTAAATTTTTATTTTTAACGAAAAAAGGAAGCTAAAAATTTAATGCCATTTGATCTATTAGATTATTCTTACTCATTCTTTTCACTTTTATTGAAAAGTATGATGCTATTTTTATTTTGAAAATTACCATGGTATTCATTGTAATTTTTATTTTTTAATATATACCATGGTACCATTATAATACTATGATACTATTATAATTCGTTAATTTTTTATATTTTAGTACCATGGTAGCATCTTAATACCATAATACCATTATTTTTAATTAAAAATACCATGGTCTCATTATAACTATTTATTTTTTAATTTAAGAATATGTGTATTAACAAGGATAACAAATTGAAAAGCATGATAAAAATAAACATACTAAATTGATACCAACATAAATAGTATTTATAATTCAAAAATCCGAACTTATGTTAATAGTTGGTAAAAAAATAGGTTTAATTTAAATTTTTTAACATATTTCAAAGAATGTATAATATTCATCACGAATTATTTTAAAAATAAATATAGATTATGAACATCTATATTTAAAAAAAAATTGTAAAGTATGGATATCATTATTAAGTAAACTATTCATATTATTCGTAGATTTACTCCCAAATCATTGATCTACAGTGATATTGAATAATGTACTTTTAAAAATAATTTGTATATATAAAGTGCATAGAGAGGAATACAACAAGCACTAGTTCATTTTTTAAAAAAAGTGTATTTTGATTATTAATGGATATATGCTATGAAACACGAAAACAACAACAACAACAAGAAGAATAATAATAATAATAATTGGAAAGAATGAATATGGGGTTTTAACAAATATAGTTCAAGATTGAGTAATATATTTAAATGTCTATTCTCTCCGAAAAAATGTTGGAAATATGAAATTCAACTATTGGTCTCAACAACTATGATATATATAAAGTAGTAGTAGTAGTAGTAGTAGGAGTAGGAGTAGTATTAATAGTAGTAGTAGTAGCAGCAACAACAACAACAACAACTATTGGTCTCAACAACTATGATATATATAAAGTAGTAGTAGTAGTAGCAGCAGCAGCAGCAGAGTAGTAGTAGTAATAGTAGTAGTAGGAGTAATAGTAGTTTTAGGAGTAGTAGGAGAAGGAGTAGTACTAGTAGTAGCAGTAAGGAGCAGTAGCAGCAGCAGCAACAACTATTGGTCTCAACAACTATGATATATATATAAAATAGTAGTAGTAGTAGGAGGAGGAGGAGGAGGAGTAGCAGCAACTATTGGTCTCAACAACTATGATATATATAAAGTAGCAGTAGTAGTAGTAGTAGGAGTAGTAGCAGCAGCAGCATCAGCATCAGCAGCAACAGCAGTAGTATTAGGAGTAGTAGCAGTAATAGCAGTAGTAGCAGCAGCAGAAGCAGCAGTAGCAGTAGTAGTAGTCGTAGTAGCATCAGCAGTAGTATCAGCAGCAGCAGCAGCAGCATCATCAGCAGCAGCAACAACAGTAGCAGTAGTAGCAGTAGCAGTAGTAGCAGCAGCAGTAGTAGTAGTAGTAGCAGTAGCAGTAGCAACAACAGTAGTAGTAGTAGCAGTAGCAGTAGCAGCAGCAGTAGTAGCAGTAGCAGCAACAGTAGTAGTAGTAGTAGCAGCAGCAGCAGCAGTAGCAGCAGCAGCAACAGTAGTAGCAGTAGCAACAGCAGTAGTAGTAGTAGTAGTAGTAGTAGTAGTAGTAGTAGTAGTAGTAGTAGTAGCAGCAGCAGTAGTAGCAGTAGCAGCAACAGTAGTAGTAGTAGTAGCAGCAGCAGTAGCAGCAATAGCAGTAGCAGTAGCAGCAACAGTAGTAGCAATAGCAGCAGCAGCAGCAGTAGTAGTAATAGCAGCAGCAGCAGCAATAGCAGTAGCAGTAGCAGTAGAAAAGTACATGCTCCTTGGAGATGGTAATCAAATATGAAATTCGTTTATTGATTTGAATAATTATTGTTAATATGTATAATCAAATATTAAGTTAATTATAATAACTACAACAATTATAATATTATTAATGATTATGGTATGCATTTGGAATTTGATAAACAATACTCGCACTCTTAATACGGAAACATCTGATAATCATATTATACGATTTTCATATAATAATTGATGAATAATACTCTATTTTATCAAAAAGAATTGACTTATTTAACAAAAAATCAAATAACTATACATAGTTTGTTTGATTTTAATTTGTCCTAGAAATTGTATTTTATTTGTACATCTATGAATTCATATAATATTTTTCGTACTAAGGAGTAGATGTTTTTAATGGTAACTTGAAAAATATATATATATACTCATACGATTGAATGTTGAATACTATTCCCCTTTTATAACAACAATAATAATATTCATTTATGCGAATGCTTAAAAGAAAATAATAATATTATTATTTTTAAACAATGAAATAAAGTATGATGCAACTTTTATTTAATTGAAGTTAAAAATTAAATTTTAGTTGAAATAATTTATTAATAATTAAGGAATTTTTTTTGTAAGGTTAATAATTAAGGGAATGATAATAGAGAGAGAGAGAGAGAGAGAGAGAGAGAGTAGGAAACATGGAGAGAGAAGGATAGGAAATAGAGAATTTTGACTCATGTTAGTAGGTTACTCAAAAATTGAAAAAACCTTCAATCTGTTAAAATTTTTTAAAATTGTATATGTGTCATTTTTTTAAGGGGTGACTAAAGTTAGTCATCTATGATTGTGACTAATCGTAGAACTCCCCCATAATTTTACCCTATCAACAAATTCTTCCAAAGTTTCTCTCTCTCTCTCTCTCTCTCTCTCTCTCTCTCAAGCAAAAAAAATATATGTTGTGTAATTATGCCTTAAGCGTAAAGCTTGAATAAATTCCAATCGCAAGTTGGAAAATCTAAGAAAATAAATAATATTTTTATATTTTGACGGCAATTTAAAAATATAAATAAAATTTAATATTTCAACAAAAATTCCAATCTAAAGTTGAAAACTATATGAAAGTAAATAAAATTTAATATTCTGTCAAAATTTTCAAATAAAAAATTCCCTTGAATGGTTCAATTTTTTTTTAAAAAAAATGTATTTTCGAACTATGCAATGTAATTTCTGATGAAAAGTTCCCTTAAAAAATCAATATATATATATATATATAGTATTTTGGTAATAAATTCCCTCAAAAATTGAAAAAAAATAAAACAAATAGTTTTCGGACTTTCTCGAGGAATTTTTTACAAAACATTTTCTTGGAACTTCCAAGAAAATGAGAAAAGAAAATAATTTTAAATTTTTTGAAGTGAATTTTTCACCCGAAGTTCAACTAAAAAGTATCGAAATGAATTATAAGTTTCCTCTATTTTTCTCCATTTCTCTGTTCTCTTTTTGTCTATTCAAAATATTTTTTCAGAAATCTAGAAATTTTTTTAAATTTTAACTTTTGCCAAGCAATATTTGGACTATAATAATTTTCTCACATTTTATCCAATTTTAATGAATCTTGCATTCTTTAAAAAAAACTTGTAAAATTAAATTTTACGTGGTATTAAGTTCATATCTAAAACTAATTTTTAAAAATTTATAAAACTTGTTAAAATTGATTGCCCAAAACCCATTTTGAAAGTTAGAAAATTTTCCAAATTTTGATTTTTGAGAAACAATCATACGCCACCTCCAACCATATGAACCACTATCGGAATGTAAAATTATTTTGTTACATGAATATAAGTTTTGTGTATATGATTATATAACCTTTTGCCAATATATATATATATACATATATATATATTGTGTCAATAAAATATTACATGATTATTTAGTAACAATAAAAAATTGTCAGATATGGTATCGATGAAAGGTTCCAATATAGCTTTAAATGCCTCACTAGTTAATAATAATAATAACAATAATAATAATTTAGTCATAATATGTCAGTATTAATTTTGCAAAAAATTATTTTTATTCGACTTTATTTTCTAGACTTATAATTCATTGCTATGGGATGGAAGTTTGTGTAAAATGTAATATTGAACATTGATTTTGTCAAAACTTATTTTATATTTTTAATTTTTAATTTGTATGAGCAAAAAAAAAATCTATTAAACCTGTTTTGACCCGCTCCGACCTGTTTACAACCCGCACAGACCCGTTTACCACCCGACTCATTTTCAACCCATTATCAAAAACCCATTATGAACCCAACCCATTTACGATACGACCCAACCAAACCGTATCCTACCCCGCCCATTTGCCACTCCTAGTGTACCTACTCGATCGATAAACTCTGCTTGAGTAGGGATCCCAACTAACCTGACACATTCTGGACGTGAAATAATCCTCTCCATACCAATTGGACCCCATCCATTGTTCCTGAAAACTACCTTCAGACTAAAATCAAATATATTTGGATAGATATTGAAACGACATAACACGAGGTACACCCACCAACTAACACCTATAAATGGCGTCGCATTTACTGTTCACAATAGCGGTGATCGCAATTCGATTTTTTTTTAACATATTTAAAATCAAATTGTCATATTCAGTTTTTTCTAAAATATATTTTAAATTGTGCTTTTTTAAATTAATAAAATTGAAAGTGCGGTTTAAAGCGGTTCAGCTTGGTGCGATGCGGTGCGGTTTGGCGATTTTAAACAAAAACAAAGAAAGAAATAATTAGACAAAAGTAAGAAATATGTTATCTTCTAATATCAATAAGATATTTAAATTAATATTAAAAATTCAATGCATGAAACAAAATTGTTATAAATAAAAAGTATAAAGACCAAATGTATAGAGTCCGTAAAACAAATAAATATAATGCAACTTTGCATTTTTAAATCAAGCTCAAGTAATAATATTGATTTTACTACGCAACTTCTTAAGATTTTGGCTAATAT
The DNA here is from genome assembly GCA_026212405.1 of Petrea volubilis. Classification (NCBI taxonomy): domain Eukaryota; kingdom Viridiplantae; phylum Streptophyta; class Magnoliopsida; order Lamiales; family Verbenaceae; genus Petrea; species Petrea volubilis. The sequence goes on along the minus strand of CM047871.1, from coordinate 20,854,550 downwards.
GATATACTAAAATTTTAGTTCATGCATAATTTAATAATGAATGGTTAGATATATTTGTAATGTTGAATAATTAAAGCATGTAACTAATGAAATTTGAAATAATTTAAAATGTGATTAGTAAATTTATCTTATACATTGAAGAGTTTAAGTTTAAAAAATGGATAAATTTAGATTTATATATATAATATATGTAAGCGATTCGATTCGGTACGATTTGTGGAGAAAATTAGAACCGAATCAATTTTGCGGCATGGTTTTGAACTTAATTGTTTAACCATGATTTTTCAAAAAATTGAGGAAAATGATGCGGTATGGTGCGGTGCAGACCGTTCGGGCGGTTTTTAAAAATTTATGTTCATCCCTAGTTCACAGGTGTATATGACATAATTACCCTTTAAATCGGTACTTTGCCTCCAATGGTGTAATAAAATTTTTTATCCAATAAGGTCATTCATGATATACGATACAAAAACAATAGTATATACATGTGTGTATACGCACGCTATAATGAAAGAGAATTAAAATTTTCAATCTCAATTACAAAAAAAAGGAAAAGAAAAAGAAAAAAACTACACCAAAATTTTATATTTAAAAGTTTAATTTTTCACAAACATTCCTATCTTCTATTATTTGAAAGTGATTCATGATTGACTCATTAGAAACAATATCAAAAATATCCTCTCATTGTATCTAATAAAAAGTTATTTAATTAATAGAATTTTTGGATAGTTTATGATAATTTATTAATGAAAACTTTGATGTTAAATAAAAAGAATTTTAATTTTTCTTGCATCATTTTATTTGATCCCTTTTCCATGTAAATTTGTTATTTTACTAGAGGGGTTAATTAGACATTATCATTAAACAAAAAAAGAAATACGAAGATAATTGCCAACTTTTTATGTATATATGCATAGATTCTAAGAATTCGCGGGGGGTTAGTTGCACCCCTTTGGATGCATGTGCGTCCACCGGTGTCTGCCTTAGTATAATCTACCACTACAGGAAACACAAGCATTTTCCGGCGAAAAAAATCCGGAGGAAAAAATCCCGTGAAACTCCGGCGGAAATAATCCGTCATATAATTCTAGGGGAATTCCGGCAGAATAATTTCCCCTGGAATAATCCCGCGGAAATCTTCCGCCGAACATAAAAGAAAAAAATTAAAAAATTCCGGGGGAATTCCAGCAGAATTTTCCCCCGAAAAATTCAAAAAAAAAAATTTTAATCCAGGGTAAAATTTCTGTCCGGATTTTTTTTTTTTCTAAATTTTGGTCGAATAACATATTTATTCTAGATTACAAATATTTAACTAAATCTAAGTATAGCCTAATGGTAAGGTTATAATTTTCTCATCTAAAAGATCTAAGGTTCAAATCTCATTAGATGCAAAAGTTTTTTAATTTTTTTTCGAAAAAAAGTTCTAGGGGAATATTCCCCCGGAATATTTTGGGGGAACTTTTCCTCCGGAATTTTTTTTTTTCTGAATTTTGGCCAATTTACATATTTATTATAAATTACAAAATATTTAAAGAGGTTTAAGCATAGCCTGATTGTAAGTCAATAACTCTTCCATCTCAAAGGTCCAACGTTCCAACCCCATTACATGCAAAGGTAATTTTATTTTGTTACAATTCTTTTTTGGCAAAATTCTATATGGAAATACATATCCTTATTAACTATTATTATTTATATATATGTTTTTTGCAATTCTTTTTTTTTCAAAAGTAACATACTATATATATATATATATATTTAATTTTAATAATTGGTATACATATGTTTATATAGTATACCAATAAATATATTATAAATAATTAAAAGATTGAATAAGTAACAATAGATAAAATATATGTTTATATAAGTATCAATACTATATTTTATCTATTGTTACTTATACAATCTTTTAATTATTTATAATATATTTATTGCTATACATGTGTTTATATAGTATATATAATACATATATTTATATAGTATCAATACTATATTTTATCTATTGTTACTTATACTATCTTTTAATTATTTATAATATATTGATTGGTATACATATGTTTATATAGTATCAATATTATATTTTATCTATTGTTACTTATACTATCTTTTAATTATTTATAATATATTTATCGGTACACATATATTTATATAGTATATATAATACATAAGTTTATATATTATTAATACTATTTTTTATCTTTTGTTACTTATACTATCTTTTAATTATTTATAATATATTTATTGATATACATATGCTTATATAGTGTGTGTATATATATTAACAAAATAAGAATATGCAAATACATATACATAGACAAAAGAATTTTGAATCTTTTTTTAAAATTGAAAGAAGAATGTTAAAATAAATTAAAATAAGAATAATCAGATACTTATATAATAAGTATAAGACAAAACAAAATAGAATACAACTTCTACAATAGCTTGGTGGTGAAGGATTGATCATTCAACCTTGAGGTCACGAGTTTGAATCTGCTCAATTACAAATATTTGCACATTTTGGGAGGTACTATTCGGACGGCGGCGGCGGCGGTGACCGGGCGGTCCGTTAGGCCACTGTTGTTGACGGGTCAGCGGTGGTCCAGCGGAATTCTTGCGGAAAACGCTGTTTTGGGGCCATTTTTTCTGGCGGACACAATTCAACCGGATCCCCCCCCCCCCCTAGAAATTTGCCCTTTTTCCTATAATGTACTTGAATTTTATATCTAATTTTAACTTGAGCATCAGAGGATTTTCTTTTAAAATATTTCAAACCAGCTCACATATACTCCTTGTTGATAGGGTGGGACCCGTGTTATAATCTCATTGGCCCAAATCCCCTCTTTCTAGAAGAACCCACTCGAGACATATTCAGCCCACATCAATATGATATTGGAAAAATAGTATATATTACAACTTAATGAAATAAATGCTATTTTTTTTTTTACAAATATCCATATGTGCTTTTAATATGTTTAAAAATGATACATAATTAGACCTAATGGTGGAGGCAGCGGGCTGGGGGTGGTGATTGCCTCCACCCCCACCCCCACCTCCCATTTTTTTTTTATTCTGGAAATTCACTTATTTATATGCAATTATTGAGATTAAAATTTATTCTGTCCCTCTAAAATTAAGATCAGACTTTTAATATTAAGTATAAAAAAAAGCTACTTTTACACATAATATGTTGTTTTTGATTGTTCAATTTTACTCACTCCTTGAAACCATAAATAATCAAATTCTTTCTCTTTATTCTTTTCAAATAAAAATCTAAAAATCTTATTACACCTTTTCCATCTTTCTTCATCACTCCAAACAAAACCCTAACAATCTTATTCCATGTTTTAAACATTTTTCTTCAAAGACAAAGTACAATAAGGTATTGTGTACTTATTTTTTAATTTATAAGTTGATTTCTCTTATTGTAATTGAGTTTTTGGTAGATGTTTGAATTGTAGGGTTATTAATAAACTTTGATAGTTTATGAATATTAAAATTGATGAATTTTGATAAATAATGATTGAGGTTAGTGAACTTGAATGAATCTTGTTGTTTTAACTTTTGAGACTTGATATTTAATTGATGTGATTTAGCGAATGTATTGGTGGAAGGAAAAATAAAAAACAGGTAAGATAAGATGTTTTATAAGTTTTAACTATATTTATTGATGATGGAGGACAAAGAGACAATAAAAATGTTATTTAGTACTATCTGAGTCTTGATTATATATTCTTTTGTGGATCTATAGCAATTTTGTTGAAGATGGTTGAAAACTTAATTTGTTGAGTATTTTTCTAAAAGCAACTGATTATCCACTAATTTCACTATAAGAAAACACCTCCTTCACTAACGAAAATTCTATGATGGAGAGATTTTGTTAAAGATTTCAGGAATTTTTGATGGATTAGTGACGTAATTCAAGGTAAATAAAATTAAATAAACAATTAGTGACAATGCATTTATTAATGGAATTTCTATAAACTAAATCCGTCACAAAAATTAAATGTATAGTGTATTGATTCATTACTAAGAGAGTGTTTGACTAAGCTTATTTTAGAGAACTTATAAATTCATAGAGCTTATAAGATATTTTTGGAGCTGATAAGCTCCTAAATCTTATTTTAAAAATAAGTTTCTAAAGTATTTGGATAAATAAGACGATGTACCTTATAAGATGTTTTTGGAGCTGATAAGCTGTAATTTTGTTTGGTAAAAATTAAAGCGTATATGTTTTTTTTAAGTATAATGATGATTCAAAAAAATAAAATTAAATTAATTTCATGTAAATAAATATTTTTTGTGATAGTAGAAATGTAACCTTGAAAAAAACTAAATATATTTATATTATTTTATATTTTAGCATTAGACAACTTATAAGCTGTTTGAAAAAAAAATTGGGGGGAGCTTACATTTTTTTTTCGAAGCTTATAAGCTCCTGACAGCTTATTTTTGGAGCTTATAAACTCCTTTACTAAAAAATTTATCAAATATTTTTAAAGAGCTTATAAGCTCTCAAACAGCTTATAAAATATTTTTAAGAGCTTATAAACTCAGCCAAACACTCTCTAAAGGGTGTATATTCTGATAGTGTTTGTTTATTTCGAAAACAAAGAACAACTAATTAGGTTTTTTTATTTTTATTTTTATTTTAGTATCATTTTAAAGTTTTATTTTGATTGTAACATCGTTTTAACGTTTCTCTCAAATCTCAACTGAGTATTTATAACATTTATGAAAAGTTCGATTCCCCGAGAAACAAATTTCTGGATATGCTCCTGATTAGATCATTAGAAATAATTTCAAACATATCATCCTCCATGAATATAGTCAAACATAGTACTTTCGATTTTGGTCATATAAAAATTATTTTTATCTAATGACCCTTTTATAAGTAAATTTAAAATTTTTCCAATGGGGTTCATTAGGACCATTTTCAATATAAGACTTAAAACAACTATTAAAATTTTATATGTACAATATGTGAATGTATAAAGTTTTCAAGAGGTTCGGGGTCAGTTCCCCGGTTCCGTTGTGAGTACTATAGCACACACAATGCATGTGTATAATATAAAAATAATATAATTTAATTATATATTTTAATTTTGTTAGGATAAAACCTTGACATATTTACTAACTCTATATGATAGATGAGGAGAGTGTGCGTGTGCGCGTGCGCGAGCGTGCACATGTGTGTGAGTGTGTGTGTGTGTGTGAGAGAGAGAGAGAGGGAGAGGGAGAGAGAGGGAGAACGTGAGAAACTAAATACCAAATAACGTGGAAAAATGAGAACGAAAGTATAAGATAATCGGAAAATTCTAGTCCAGACCCGGCTCGATCGAACCAGTGTCAATCATGGAGCGAGTGTTTTACACTTGCCCTATAAATGATCGATAATTTATGGAGAGTGATCAATCACTTAGAAAGTGCAATACACTTGTCATATGATTTGTTAGGTTCGATCAAACTAGGTCACGATTAGAATTTTCTAAGATAATCTGGATAATATTAGATTATTTAATTCCAAAAGTATCACAATTTTTTTTTTATTGACGAAGTCATGTAAGAGGAATATATTCATTGTTCAACTGGATATTTACCCATTTCTATTTTGGGTATATATTTATATTTATAAAAATATTACGTGAATCCACGATCGACAAAATAAGAAAGTTCTGTTCATTCGTAACAGCGAACCATATTTTGGTGCAACTCAGGGCGTGAAATCTCAATCATGAGTCAAACAAGTAAAAGCACAGGACATGAACCAGTATTTTCAAACCATCAACTCATCACATTTGGCAAGTCAAGAACCAGATCTGCAAATCAGGAATTAATTGCGTTGGAAAAATGCTACTGAGATTCTTAATTAAATGCACATGTAAACAACTTTGACTTTTGCCCAAAGGGTTACCCACTACACCACCACCCTACGCCCAATACCGCGCTGTAAAGGCCAAAGTCCCCCGTGAATATTAACATGGTCATCACGTAACAAGGCAAAAAGGTACCCTCCTAAACTGAAGTCGCATTGTCGGATATCGTATCAGACACAATATTCTTTTGACACTCTTCCAACATGTATCTAATACATCTTTTGGCGTTTTATATATTAAATAAATATGACATTTTTAACGGTGTGTTTGGCGTACTATCAATAATGTGTTTAACATTTTTTTGAATATGTGAAGTCTTTTTTCACATATTTTTCTATATTATATTTTCCATGAGAAGTGAACTTTTCTTTATATTATGTCCTTTTTTTAATTGCATCAATATGTTTATATGAATCCTATTACGCTTAACACACACACACACACACACACATATATATATATATATATAAATGTATAAAGATATGTATATTATGTTATCTTAACACTTAAATAATATAAAAATATTTTTATAAATAGTATTGTGTAATAAAATTTTTAGAAGATATCATCGTATCTTTGTCGTCATGTGCATGCTTGTATAACTAGGATGTCACTAATGGTACTCCAAATTTAAAATTAAAATTTAAGTCATCAAATTTTAGTCCTTATGTTATAAGTTAGTAAAAGTGTAGTCCATCTGATAAATTATTCAATCAAATTTCATAGAAAACTACTTATTGAAAGAGCATTTTTTTGGTTAAATTTCCCTGCAACTTTCTTTTTTGTATATTTTAAATAGTTCTAAGCAAAATTCCCAAAATACCTTTTAAATAAGTGTTTTTCAATAAAATTCAACTAAATAATTCATTGGAATAACTAAAGTGTTTCTCATTTTATCATATAAATGATTAAAACAGAATGATTGAACTTTAGGAAATTAAGTAATTTTATCTTTAAACATCAGAAACCATTAGTGATCACATTAAGTTACCTATTTCATTTTACCAATGTATGTCAAAGTATAAATGATTTATACATTCAACTTATATTTTGAAAAATACTTTTTATACACAACATCAACAAAAGTAAAAGATTCGAAACAATCAAACTTTGATTTTGCTTCCTTTATATTTGAGATGTTGAGAAAACAATCATGTGATGGATGATAATTTAAGCTGGCATCGAACAGGTCATTCACGCACCAAATCCCCTACTCTATAACAGTGCCCTATCTCCTACCTAATACTGTAAAAGTGCAACACGTATAAATTTTAAAAATTTACTTAACGACAGAATGTTTAGTCCTATTAATTATAATTTTTTCCGTTATCTAATATGATAAGAAAATATCTTTTCTGCTTCTCTATCTAATTTTGTTTTATCATATTTTGCGATTTGAGTTCTAGTGAGAATATTCAATTTCCATAGTTACTTTCAACTTTGCAAGGACTATTTTTTTTTTAATAAATTGCAACATTTATAGGGAAGCAGAAAAGAGATTTCTTTATTAGATTAGATAACGAAAAAAATTATAATTAACGTGATTAAATATTCTATTGTTAGGCAAATTTTCAAAATTATTATGGAATAGAGGATAAGGTCCGAGTCACGAGAGCCCATCTTGTCTAGCTATTAATGTTGAATATATATATATATATCTGTATGTTTGTGTGCGTGCGTTAAACAGCCAGCTATATATGTCACCAAAACTTTTACTTTTAGGCGCATTCTCTCGTGCATATTTTAAAGAAAATTGTTCTACGGAGTCAAGGACCATGCATCCATCATCTCAAATAATGACTAACGTGGTAGATACATATGGACAGCTAAGACTAAGAGTTAGAAGCGATGAAAAATTAGTGTACGACAGAAATTAAAAATTACTTGGTGGATAATTACGAAAGTAATTGTTTCGTACTTATAAAAAAAAAAAAAAGAGAGAAAAAAGTATCTGTTTTTGTCCAAAGAAATACTTACATGGTGAAAATTTGATAGACAGAGTAACCTTAACTAAAATTCTTAAATGCTTAACTATTATTCACTACAAAACTATAATAATAATAATAATAATAAGGAAAATTCCACATACATACCTATGATTTTGAAATAGGGCCAAAAACCCTCTTATAGTTTAAAAATATGCAAACTTTCCCCCATGTTTTCTAAAACCTTGCTTAAAAACCCTTTTCCGTCAAAAGATAATGGAATTTGTATTACACGCACTGAGTGTGTGAAAATTAATGATTATTGGTGTCTTTTTGCAAACATATTAATGAAAATACCCCTGCACTAATATATTTAAATATACTTATATAATATGACAAATAAGCTCCTTGAATTTGTTAGAATTGTAATTAAGCCTTTCTAATTTTATTTCTAAATTTTAAAATTGCAAACAAGTCCTCTTTATTTTTGTTTTAATTACTTCGTAAAATTATTTTTTACATGTATAGAATTTTTTTTTATTTTATAATATTTATTTTGTTATAACATCATTAAAGAATAATTAAAAATAAATTCAATTTCTTTTAAATTATGAATATACAATGTGTTCTTACTTTTTGCGAATAACTTTTTTACAATAATAACTAAAAAAAATTAATTTCAAATAATCATTAAAAGTTCAAAATTATTCGAAAATTCTATTAAGTTAAAATTACACAATTTTGGTCAAAAACCAGCATCAAATATATAATAGTATAGATGAGTATTAATATCTTTTCTTTTCTTATCTTAGCGCGTATACCATTACAATGAAATATATATGTGTGTATGTGTGTGTGTGTAAATTTTGATAATTTCTAATTTTAGAAAGAATTATTTATAATTCAACCAAACCTTAAGGCATTTGGCTATAATTAACCCTTTTCTCTATTAGTCATATGTGTTTAACTTGGAAAGTTGAGTGAAGTCATATTTCTTAGTCTTGGAAGCCTAATTTCACCGAACCCCATTTAATGCTTATTAATTTTCCGTGAGCAACAACGAATTTGTATTTTGTAAGAAAATTGAGGATATGGGCTTCATGGCATACTTAGAATAATCTAATTCGTGGACTTTCTAACGTAAGCTATTGATTTAAAGGAGGAGCACCTATACAAATCGTTAATATTTCATTGAATTACAATTAAGTGTTTTTACCGTAAAAATCCTTTACCTATTTATGAAAGTGGCCAAGTGATTAAGGCTTTTAATTTCGGCATCTAAACTCGAGCCCCTTGTGTTAGCATATATAATTTATTCTAGCAGATAGTAGTTTCATCCTTTCTTTTTTTTCCAGTTTTCTTTGTAGTGAATAGTGAAATGCGTTTTTATAAGTTATAGGCAACACTTTTATTCGTGAGCCTGGATGTAGAGGATCCCAGCACCTCTCTTTCTGCCTATGTATATAAGGCTCCCGTCGATGTTGCATCTGGTCCACTTCAATCGGTAAACCCCCAACGGTTTAATATATCACTTTTTTTTTTTAAAATAAGGATTGGACTTAAACAGTAAAATTAAAAAATTTGAATGAATGAATGGGAAAAAATTTTAATGTAAATTTTTTTAAAATAAGGATCGGATTATCCGGGCATGACGTTGGTTACTATACCAATGAATGGGAAAAATTTTCTCACCTGGAGCAGATCCATCAAAATTGCTTTAGATGCCAAGTTAAAGTTGGGGTTCATTGATGGTTCTATACCAAAACCTAGAAATGATGAACCATGTTTAAACGGTGGAGGAGAGTTAATAGCATGGTTATTTCATGGATTTTAAACTCTATCTCCAAAGATATTGTGCAAGGTTTTCTCTATGTTAGTAGTGCAAGAGAGTTGTGATTAGACATTGAGTAGGGATACGGACAGTATAATGGTCCTCTACTATACTAGATTAAGAGGGAATTAAGTTCAATTTGTCAAGTAAATTTATCCTTAACAACTTATTTTAATAAGCTCAAGGCATTATGGGATGAACTTGCATGTTTTCATGTTGTGCCTATTTGTGAATGTGGATGTACTTGAGGTGTTACTAAATTTGTTGATGATTCTCAGTCCTCTGATATGATAATTCAATTCTTGATGGGCTTAAATGACACTTATGATGCAGTTACAAATCATATATTAGTCATGGAACCATTGCCAAGTGTAAACAAGGCTTATGCTATCATCCAAGAGGTAGAGTCTCAAAAAGAATTGCAGATTTCTTTTACAGAAAGTAATGAGAATAGTGTAATGTCAATGAGGTCATTTGGAAATAAGTTTGGCACTAAGCCACAGTTCATGAATAAGAACAATTTCAAAAAAAAAAGCAAGATTGATTCTGTGACAATTGCCACACAACAGGACATACTAGGGAAACTTGTTTCAAGTTTCATGGATTTCCTGATTGGTACAAACAGTCGAGGGAGGCTAAAAGTTTGCTGCTTCTGTTACAGAGGAATAAGAGACTCCATTTGATCTTGGGAATGGGACAAGTAGTGCTGGTTCTGGGCTGAATGACTCTTATCTCTTTCATCATTAAACAAGAGATAGCTAAGTACATTAAAGGAAAGGAGACTGGAGGTAACGGGCATGTCAATTTTGCATTGGGATTTGCAGGTAATGCTCACTCTTGTAGACTTGGTTAGATTTACAGAAATCAGGACTTTGGATCATTGACACAGGAGCATCTAATCGTATGTGTGGTAATCTTGATCTTTTACAACACTCTTCACTAATTAGTAAAACCAATTATGTTTCTTTACCTGATGGTTCGAATACTCTTGCCACACACTTAGGACAAGCCACACTTTCCCCAAATCTTATTCTCAATGAGGTCTTGTACATTCCAGCCTTTAAATATAATTTGATTTCAATACCTCAACTCACCAAGAATACTAACGTTACTCTCTTTTTTTCCTCTCTAACTACATATTGCAGGACCAGAAGACAAAACAAGTGGTTGTTATTGGTAGGTTCTTAAATTCTTTGTATGTCTTCGATGAGAGTTCATTTCCTTGTAATTCATTCTCTGCTCTTGATCAGTCTTGTAAGCCTTCTTCTTGTCTTGTTGATTGTTTGATTACTTATTTTTCCTTTTGAGTGGTAGAACCAGTTAGTTCTAATGAGTGTAAGGTTCTGACTAAATCCCTCCATTGTAACCATTCCAGAACACATAATAAACATATCACTATTGATGTTTGGCATCAAAGGCTGGGGCATTCTTCTAGTACAACTATAAAGCACATTCCTTTGTCCTTACTCAATGTGATACTTGCCACTGCTCAAAACAACACAGACATCCTTTTCACACTAGTTTTATTCAAACTACACAACCTTTTGATCTCACTCATGTTGATCTGTGGGGGCCTTACAAAAAGCCAAGCATGATTGGAGCGCATTATTTTTTAACCAAAATAGATGATTTTAGTAGAGCCACCTGGACTTTTCTAATGCCATATAAATAATCCACTGGAACCACCCTTCTTAGCTTTGTTACCATGATATCTACACAATTTAGCAAAGATTATAATAAGATCAGACAATGGCACTGAGTTCATAAACAAGGAGTGTCATGACCTATTCTTGCCTAAAGAAATTTTACACCAAAGGTCTTGTCCATACACACCCCAACAAAATGGGGTGGTCGAAAGAAAACACAAACACCTACTACAAGTTGCTAGGGCTCTCATGTTTCAGTCTAATCTCCCAATAAAGTTTTGGGGAGAATTCATCCTTGAAGCCACTTATATAATTAATAGATGAGTAAATCACACTAAGCACCCAAATCTTTTGGGTGTTTTGTACTTTGATTCCCAACCTTTGTAATTGTGCTTTTTGATGCCCAACCTTTATCATTTGTGCGTTCATGGTATTTTTCACTATTTTGATGGAATCTTTGTGGAATATTCAGGCATATTCTGGGAAATGTTGAGGAATATTCCATCAAAATAGTGTAAAAAATATAATCGCCGTACAAATGATAAAGGTTAGGCGTCAAAGCTCACATTTACAAATGTTAGGTACCAAAAGGCAAAACACCTTAAAGGTTGGGGTGCTTAACGCAATTTACTCTTAATAGATTGCCAAGTGCCTTAATGAATTGGAAAACATCGTATGAATTGCTATACAAAAAACCCCCCAACCTATAATCATATCAAAGCCTTTTATTGCTTCTGCTCTGCTGCTAGTCCCACACCTTACAAAGATACGTTTGCACCTCGAGCAACAAAGTGTGTCATGCTTGGATACAATCCATGTCAAAAGGGTTATAGGCTTCTCAATCTTGCTACCAATGTCATTTTTTCCTCAGGGGATGTCCAGTTTCTTGAGGATATTTTCCCCTTTCACTCCATCTCTAACTCTGAACCTCCACATACCCTTCCTGTTACTCTTCCTGTTTTCTGCCTTTTTATTCTTTTTTAAAATTAAATTTAATCAATCTGAGGGAAGTTTTCCCTAATTTTCCGCCGGTTTATTTTTTTTTTTAAATTTAAATTTAATTAATTCGGGGGAATTTTTCCATGATTTTCCATCGGTTTATTTTTTTATTTTGTACATTAAATTTAATTAATGCGGGGAAAATTTCCCCCGATTTTTCTACTAGTTTATTTCTCAATCCGGGGGAGTTTCCCCCAATTTTCAGCAGTTTTTTTTTTGTTTTTATAAATTTCATTTTTGGTAAAATATAAATATAATTTTTACATAAGTTTGCTTCAAATATAAAAAAGCGAAAAAGCTAAAATAAATTGACAAATATGCAATAATATTCCATATTCTTCCAAACACAATTCAAATATAAAATACAAATAAACAAAACAAATAAAAATATTGTTCATACGACAAATTAAAATATCTAATAGCTCTACTCATCATGAACATCAAAGTAGTGGAAGTCATTTTTGTCATCACCTCTGGCATCGATGGGGTTTACATTTTGTTGTGGTGGGAATATTTGTGGAGCGGGATGTCCTTGACGGGAAGGACGAGCGATATCGCAAGACGTGTTGCCCCGGGGATGACGACAAGATGGTTGGGGACCTGCTCGGAGGTAGAGGGGTGGTTGCCTATAAGTTCGATGTACAACTATTGCACTATCGACATCATTGTGACATTCTATGTCTTTACACTACCAAAAAAAAAAAAAACTACTAGAAAACAAGGATTTGGCCAAAATCCGTGGCAAAAAAAAGGCTACGGATTTGGCCATGGAAAAATTCTTTGGCCAAATTTGGTGTTGCTAAAATTGGTCACGGATTTCAGCCATGAAAATCGAGCCATGGATTTTTTTTTAATTTTTGGCCATGGATCAACCTGTTTTAATTTATAATTTTTTTTTGTTTAAATAAATCTAACCACGGATTTATCATTGGCCAAAATATTTTTTTTAAAAAAAATTAATAAATTTAGCGACGGATTTATCTGTGGCCAAGAATAATTTTTAAAAATAATTAAAAAATATTGCCACGGATTTAATGAAAAAAATTTAAAAATTTTATTAGTTTGTCTGTCGCCAACTATACAGATTTTTTCAATATTTAATTTATTTTAATACACCCCAAAATCTACGTTTTTTTTTTCAAAATTCAAAATACCAATAAACCTAAATACTAACAAATTGTATATCAATGTAATACTAATAATCTATATAACATATATATAATTAATAATTAATATTATTCTATTAGTTTAATACAAGAATTCATACAAAATAATTCATACAATAATACATATATAAAAGTCTTTAAAAGTCAAACATAGGAACATCATCGTCTCCATCATCCTCCTCATCATTATCATCGTCATCGTCGCCTTCATTTTCATCCCGAGCAACAGGGAGCAGACGAAGTAGAGCCTTTCTTACGCCGCGGAGCTAATCGACGCGTGAGTTTTTTTAGGTTAGCCGCCATTAGGGACACAGTTTTCTGAAGGCTGGAGATCTCTCAACTATGCTTTTCTTCCATCTCGGCCATTTTCTGATTGTGCTTCTCTAAATCGCTCATCTTTTGTGTGAGCTTCTCTGTCTTGGGGTCAACCCAAGTATTTAAGTCAGTCCATGAGCCGGAAGACTCTGTGACGGTAGAGGGTCCACCGGCAACCCCATACCAACAACCCCTTCTTTGGACCGCCGACTGTCTACTTCCAAATCTAAAACGTACATATTTTTTAATAAAGTATATATATATATATATACATATTAATAAGTATATATATCTAATACATACTCTTTTGAATGTTACCTCCAACTTGTCGGGCTGCTGAATAGGTCTGCCTTGTGCATTCTTGGCGGCTCGAGAACAAGCTTTGTCATAATTAGCTCTGAAGCTCTTTTGTAAAAAACGACGTACATAATTGTTATAAAAGCATTTTTGGTAATAATAAGTGACGATAAATATTAATAGAAAACTACCAAAGTAGTCTTTGCTCGCTCATCGACATAATGCTCGGTTCCATCCTCGTCTCTTGAATAGTGGAGAGCCTCAAATGTTTCGTCTACCGAAGGCCGACGTCCATATTTTTCTGTCTGCAATAAAAATGAAGTAAAATACAAGGACAATAATGAGATAAAATCGTAAAAATCAACACTAATTCAATTAATTAAATAAATTACAAGGAAAAGTAATTATTTACCAAACGATCTTGTCACCTTAGATGAGATCTGGCTACTCCCTTATGGCCAGGGAACCCCCTTCCGTCACATGTTGATGCTCGGTTTGCCCTGTTCTGCTCATGTATCCTCTGGAACTCTGGGGTGCCCCATATGACCCGTAAAGCATCCCAAAATTCTTCATCTATCCAATTAGGCCTACGGTTGTCCCTACGAGCTTTAGTCAATCTATTTTTCAAGACCTTCGAACCTTTATGCTCGAAGTTCTTCTAAACTTGGCTTGAATGATCAGGCCGCCAAAAGAATTTTCTCTAAAAAAATAAAGTAAAAAAAATCATATATGAACAAATTGTAATAATAGTCAAATTTCAATTAAGCTAAGTAAATACATATACCTTAAACTGGGCAAACCACATCTCACGAATTTTTGGCGGGACCTTTTTCCAAGAAGGTCATGGTCGCTTGAAACCATTCTCGATTATCCGACCGATCTCTTCGATACATTTCTCCTTGAGGTCAAACATATTGTGCAAGTGGAAAAACAAAATTAGACATTGCAATGCACATAAAATATATATAATATATATCTATTTATTGATAAGATAGCAAACTTATATAAATCAATTCACTTACTCTTTTCCTCGTGGCATTATTAGAAGCTGATGGCCACCGGTATCACTGTTTTGAAACATATCGGTAGATGGAGGATGGAGGATCTGATCTCCAGCTACCTAAATTAATGTTTAGATTGGTCAGTGGAGGCATATGCCGATTAGACCCTGAGTCCGATACTTTCTCCTTGCCTTTTTTCGATTTCCCAGTCATCTATTTCAGAATTCTCAACAAATAATTGAGAAACTTAATAAAATGTTAACAAATTGCACAACAATTGATCATACATCAATTATGAATAAATACAAAATAACAATTCACAAGCATCAACTATATAATAACATTTCATAGAAGAATTCATGATAATGAATCGAAACCATCAACTACATCAACCATTAAAATATAAATCCTATTTATCATCTTCATTCTCATCATCTTCATCTTCATCATCATCATCATCATCGTCGTATTCAATCACATCATTCCCTTCGTCGTCGTCACCATCAAGTTCCTCATCAAATTCATCCTCCTCGTCATCAGTCATACTCGTTTGCTTCCTGTCGTATCTCATCATCTTCAAGGTTCATTATGAAATGCATTATTGTCAAAAATCACCTCTTCTAGTAGACTATCAGCATCTACCAAAAGACCCGTAGGTTCATTATCGAGCACAGAATTCGCAATGAGTGAAGATTCTTGCAACAAATCATCAGTAACAATTTGTTGATTGGCTACTCTACTTTGTGGCCTGGTTTTAATTATAAAATACCAATTCAATTTATCCCTCCTTGTGCCTGGTACGGTACATAATATACTTGAGATGCATGTCGTGCAATAATGAACGGGTCGTCTTTTAGGTATCTCTTACTAACTTTGATCTCTACAATACCATATTGTGGGTGTATCTTTATATCCCTTCTTAGAAACAGAGTCGAACCAATGACATTTGAATAAGATAACCTTCATTTTAGGTACACTGGGATATTCTAACTGAATCACTTCTTTAAGTATGCCATAGAAATCTGTAGCCCCGTCGCCCCAAACACAAACACCAGTATTGTAAGTGTTTATACATTGTGTGTTCTTGTCTATATGAAAGGCATATCCATTCACAGTGTACCTTTGCCATGTCTTAACCTTACGATTTGGTCCCCATGCCAAATCACGTAAATTTTGATTAGCGATATTATTTGTGGAATCATGAGCCTACACAAACAATTACACTGTCATAGTATTTATAACAAACCAGTATATATACATTTTTTATTTTAATTAAAACAATACTTACATATTGTTCAAACCATTCTACAAAATTCGCCTTGACCGACTCCTCAGTGTCTTGGTCGGTTAAATTTGGCCAATGGTACCAAACTGACAACCTATACATTCTATTTATTGAAATAGTTTTTTTAGAAGTTAGAATTTAATAAAAATATTAACAAGTTAATCGGGACGTCTTTGAATACTTACTCGATTATAGGCACGACCTCGTCGCAATTAATAAGAAAATGTAATGCGGACTTTCTAACTCATCATCACTCAAAATTCGCTCCACGCATTTACAACCGGGCTTACTAGCTTGATTGCAGACTAACAATGTGTAGGGTATCTCTTCAACACTTTCATCATTCTCATTACGCCTAACTCTTGTACTCCTCGACTGAATGTGGCTTTCAAAATAATACGATGTAAAGTATGATGATTCTTGATTTAGGTACGCCTCACATATTAAGCTCTCAACCCTTGATCGATTCTTTACCATGCCTTTCAAGTCATGTAGGAACCTATAATCGTATTTTGTACGATAAAGTTACAATTTCATTTGGGATCTCAAAAAAGAAAATTAAAATAGAGGTTGGCAAATCTTTAAAAAAATATTTACCTCTCAAATGGATAAATCCACCTATATTGAACAGGTCCACACATCGCCGCTTCAAAAGGTAAGTGTATCGGCAAGTATTCCATGGAATCAAAAAAATGTTGGAGGAAAATTGCATTCCAATTTGCATAAAATCGAAGGGATATTCCTATTCAAATGCGACAAACTTTACTCGCGAAGCTCTGTGCAACAAAAATCTCTGAAGAACTGACTTATTTCAGTTAGGGGCTTCCAAATATTTTGTGGGAGTGGGCTAAATGCTATTGGGAGTAAACGTTGCATGAACACATGATAATCATGACTCTTCATACCGTACAACTTGAGCCTCGATTGATCAACATACACTCCCAAATTCGATACATAACCATCAGGCATCTTCAAAGTTTAAACAAATGTGCATAAATTGCATTTTTGTTTGGTCCTCAAAGCGTAACTAGCTTTTGGTTTTAGCACCTTACCATTAGCCATCATTTGTAAATGCAACTCAGGCCGCCTACAATACTCAACTAAATCCAATTTTGCCTTCTCATTATCCTTTGTCTTATCTTTAATATCCATGACAATGTTGAGTATGTTATCGAAAAAAAAAATTTCGATGTGCATAACATCTAAATTATGGCGAACCACATTGTCTTTCCAATACAACAACTCTCAAAAAATGCTTTGTTTTGTCCAATTATGATGTATGCCATATCCTTGCAATTTTGGATGCTTGATTGGTATATCGGTAACTTTCGGCATTCTACGCACTTCTTCCCACGTCTGATCACCTATCATTACTAACGGAGGGTTTGATCGTTCACAGTGTCCTTTGAAAAATGCATCTTTGTTTTGTCTAAATGGGTGATTGTCAGGCAAAAACTGACGATGACAATCGAACCAAGACATCTTCCCACCATTTTTCAGTCTGAATGCCTTTGTTTGCCGCATACATATAGGACAAGCCAATCGACCCGACATCATCCATCCGGACAACATCCCATACGCGGGAAAGTCATTGATAGTCCGCATCAAGGCGGCCCGTAATTGAAAATTTTGTTTTTTGAAAATATCATACGTTTCAACTCCTTCTGACCACAGAATTTTCAGCTCATCAATTAGAGGTTGTAAGTACACATCAATCCTTTCTTTTGGTTACGTGGTGCCGGAATCAAGCATGTCAAGAACTAGATACAGTGTAGTCATACACAATTCTGGCGGCAAGTTGTACAGAGTAACAATCACGGGCCAACACGAGTATTGCTTCGACAAAGTATGATAAAATGGATTAAATCCATTGGCACATAATCCAAGCCTAATGTTTCGTGGCTCAGCAGCAAATTCAGAATATTTTTCATTGAAAATTTTCCATGCCAGACCATCAGATGGATGACAAATAACACCAGACTCTCCTCTGTGCTTATGATGCCACCTCATTTGATTAGTTGATTTTGAAGAAGCAAACAACATTTTCAATCTTGGAATAAGAGGCATGTAGTACATCCTTTTATAAGGAACACGATTCCTACTGCCACTTTTAGATGGTTTAAATCCTGAATGACTACAAAACTTACATTCCTCTAAACATGAATCTTTATTGTAATACAACATACACCCCTCGATGCTAAAATCAATCTTCACCGATGTTAAACCTGACTTTTTAACTATTTTTTTTGCTTCATAATAGTTGTTAGGAACATGATTATCCGACAGATTTGACGACTTCACAAGTTCTGTCATTCGATCAAAACAACCCTGAGATGAATTGTAGTCGGATTTTAATGACATCATTTGAAGAGCCATTGATAACTCCCTCTGATTGTCACAACCTAGCCACAATAGTCGATGCGTAGCTTCTAATATGTCATAAAACTGTTGATCTTGCATATTAGGATATTGATCATTGTTTTGATGTATCTCGGTATCGTGACCCTTTTCCGACATTCAAATCGGGATGATAATGCATACCATGCTGTGATGCACTCATACCCATAGCATCGTATACCAAATTCTCAAAATTATTGAGCCCATACGAAAAATTAGCCTGATTCGAGGAACTAGCACCACCGAGATCCACAGTTTTAAGTTTGAGGAGCTAACTTTCCGTGTGAAGTTTAATACTAATACTCAGGTTGAAACTCAAATTTCATCAAATCGCAACGCACATTACTAGTATCCTTATATGTCCTATTAGTAAATTTCAAACACGGACATCTAATAAGGCCTTTATCAACTATATACTGCGGTTGTGTAGTTGCAAATTGAATAAACTAATTAAGACCGTTCATGAATTATTTGGTGTAATTTTTTCGATCAACAGTTAACCTATTATACATCCAAACTCGAATTTTTTGTATATCCATATTCTGTAAACATAAAACGAAGATAAGTTAACCTGTCTACTAGACTTCATATATAGATAGAAGGTCGTTTGTCATTAATATTTGTTCAACATGATTCATTAATGGCACAATCCATAAAAAACTTAAAACTAAGCAAATTATTTCAAACATTGTTTAACATGCTTGCTATCAAAAATATTTCACCCAATTTTAACCCCACCTCAACAAAAAAATTCATATATAACACTCGATAATAACAATCCATAATCTAAAGTAGTTCATATATAACAATTTTCACCCAATTTTCGCAACAATCCATAATCCAAAACAAGATTCTAACAATGACTATCAAACATATTTCACCCAATTTTAACCCCACAACAACAACAAAATTCACCCCAACATAAACAATTCATAATCTAAACTTGTCCGAAATAAATTGACCTCAGCAAAAATCATAATAATTCATATCTTGTTTAAACTTCACCACCTCAAATTACGTATATGATATCAACCTACAAATAATCCCACAATAATAAAACAATAAACAAAATTAAAATTGCAACGCAACGAATAAAATAAAAATTAACAGCTAAAAAAACAATAACGTGCGTGTGTGGCGTGTCTTTGGGAGGGGTAGGGGGCTGTTGGGAGGGGCCGCTCCCAAGGCTAAGTGTGGGGTGAGGGGCTGTTGGGGGTGAGCGGAGGGGCTGCTAGGGCATGGGGGGCTATTGGGGTGGACGAGAGGGACTGCTGGGGGGTGGGGGGGATGCTTGGGGGTGGGGGTGGGGCTGTGGGGACGGGAAAGCGGCGACCGAGAGGGGGGGAGGGCGGAGCCGACGAGGGCGGGGGAGGGGGGAGGAGTCGCGACGGTGGGGGGAGGGGGGACGCCGCCGTCGACGGCCAAGGGGGGTAGGAGGGGGTTGGTGGGGAGGGGGAGGGTTAGGATACCTTAGGGGAGGGAAAAAAGACACGATCTGAAAAAAAATGACAAAGTGTTCATTATATACAAACACTTAACCACATATTTTTTTCACTTTAGCCACGGCAAAATCCGTGGCTAAACTAATCATTTTTAAAAAAATTTGAATTAGCCATGGAAATATCTGTGGCCAATGTCAATTTTTTTAAAAAAAATTTAAAATTATTTATTGGCTACGGATACATCCGTGGTCAACAACAATTTTTTTTAAAAAGTAAAAGTATTTATTGGCCACGGATGACCAATTTTTTTTTTAAAAAAATTAAATTCATTTGTTGGCCACGGATTTAGATGTGGCCAAGAGTCAAAATTTCCCGTTGATTTTTTTTTCGAATCGTGCATTTTCGTTAATTAGGTTAGATGAAATCGTACGATTGGAGTAATAAAACTTCAAAACTAATCAATCTGCTTGAAAGTCGTATTTTTTAATAATTTCTATATAAGTTAATTGACGTTAGCATACATTAACACCAGACTATGAATTCATTCGTATACATAACTGAAAGAGAAAAACGTACTCTCGTTAAGCAAATTGTAATTTTTAACTCATAAGATGGGAAAATATAATAATCGTGATGAGAATAGTATGATTTTCAAATGGCTCAAACCATATTATGCCCCGTAATGTCGGAATCGGGCAATTTAAGTTAGCCATTTAAAGTTAAAAAAATTAAAATTATTTATTGGCCACGGATAGACCAACTTTTTTTTAAAAAAAAATAAAATTATTTATTGGCCACGGATAAATCTGTAGCCAACACCAATTTTTTTAAGAAAAATTAAAAGTATTTATTGGCCACGGATAGACCAATTTTTTTTTAAAAACAAAATTAAATTCATTTGTTGGCCACAGATAAAACTTTTCTGTACGATTGGAGTAATACAACTTCAAAACTAATCAATCTGGTTGAAAGTTGTATTTTTTGATAATTCCTATATTAGTTAATTGACGTTAGCATACATTGATACTGAACTATGAAGTTATTCGTATATATCACTGAAAGAGAAAAAATGTATTCTCGTTATGCAAACTGTAATTTTTAACGCATAAGATGGGAAAATATAATAATCGTGATGAAAATAATACGATTTTGAAATAGCTCAAACCTTTTGTGCACCGTAATGTCGGATCGGGATATTTATGTGGGCCAATTAAAATTTAAAAAAATAAAAAAAAATTCTTTTCAAAAAATCAATTTTCCCCCAAGATTTTTCCATAGTTAGCTATGGAAAAATCCGTGGCTAGATGTTTTTGTATTTTTTCAAAATCCGTGGCTAGTTCCGTAGTTGTTGGCAACTGATTTCGTCCATGGCTTAATCGTTGTTTTCTAGTAGTGAAATGACATTTTGTAACGAAAGATTTCGTTACAAGAAATCTATTTTTTGTCACTATAACCTTTGGTAACAAATATTTTCATTACCAAAGTTCGTCCCACAAAGCTCGTCGCTAAAAGTTCTTGTAACGATTTTTTTGTTTTTGTTATAAGAACATTTTTTTTGTAACGAATTACATTTTTTGTCACAAAAAAACCAAGCCAGGACCCAACCTGCGCGCTGACCCGTTCAGAATTTTATTATTCTTATTTTTTTTCTACCTCAATTAATTAATTTTAATTCTTTTAATTAGTTAGTTAATTATGTATTAATTAAATAAATTTAGAAAATTATAAGAGATTTGTTAGTTAAAACATGTAATATTCTACTCATGTAGTACTCATACATAGAAATAATTAAAAAATACTTTAATTTTTCGTACATATTCTGAACTTAACGAATAATATTCATAATTTTTAGGGGAAATTATTTTTTGCCATCCGAAGTATGGTACTTTTTGGACTTTGCCACCTAATCTTTTTTTTGTCTCCGATTGCCACCTATAGTATACGTTTTTTTGAGTTTACCACCTGTGTCCCATTTCCGGCCAAAAAACTCGCCGGATATTAATCACCTGACTTGCACTGTGAGTTTCATAAGGGTATTTTCGACCTTTCTAACCCAAAAACGAGGACAAAGGGGTACTTCTACCCATCAACCCAGCAAAATTGAGGTTACAAAACCTACCTTTGCCTCTTTCCTCTCTTTCATCCAAAACTACTTTCATTTTTTTGTAAAAATGTGGGAGAAAACGGCTGAGGTGTTTTTGGTTGATTTCTGCCATTGTGGAAAGCGTGCGGTAAAGAGAACAGCATGGGATGATCTGAACCCGGGAAGACGCTATACCTCGTGTTTGAAATATGGGGTTTGTTTTTTTTTTCCCTTTTATTTCTTTCGTTTTTTGTAAGAAACGTAATTTTTTTTCTCGATTTGGTTGATTTGTCACTGGTTTTTTTCCATTGTAATTTTACTGATGTTTGGCTTTTTTTTCTTTTTTTTTCCCCCAAAATAGCAGGTGCTTGGAGGGTGTAAATACCTTATATGGATTGACCCCCCAATTTGTGCTCGAGCGAAGCAAATAATTCCGGGACTTCGTAGGCGTAACGAGAGGCTACAAGATGAACTAAAGAGAAAGAGATCGATGATAAAATGGCTTTGGGGTGCTTTGGTGCTAACTTGGTTGTGCACTGTGTTTTGTGTGTACTATGTACTATAGTTATACTAAGTAAGGACCATAAAGAATGATGTAGTGGGTCACGACGAATTTCAATTTTTCAATGATGTGAATTTTGCATGATCCAAAAGGATATATGTTTATGTATGTTCATTTAGTATTATGGTGTTTGTTTCAGTGAAAAATTTACAGAATTTGTTTTGTTTTCTTTGAAGCTAAAACACATGAAAAATGTCTAAAAAAAATGAGGTCCCAAAAAAGTGGCATAAAGAGCTTGTAAATGCCATTCAAACACTTCTAAATATATTCAACAATCTATTCAGAAGAGGGTTGCATTGTTCTAACCCATCCACAAGCCAGAACATTAAAGTCTGTAATCAACCACATGAAAAAGGGATTGTATAGTTCCAACCCATCAAAAAAGAACAAGTTGTTGTCCCTATCAAGTGAACAAAAGTATACACCGAAGACAACATTTATGATATTGACGAAATAGATACAATACGCCCTACACTTCTACATCACAGTGCATTCCCCCTGAGTGCTCGTGTATTTTAGGCTGTCCACTTGAGCTCCTCTTTTTTGAGTGTTGAATCTTACTGTATCAGTAAGAGATCTTCCACTTGGGACCCATGGCTTGGTGAGCGTAGTAGATTTCTAGTGTGCTTGGAGCTACTTGATCAGTAGTTGCTATTTTTTTCCCTTTCTTAACTAGCAATGTACTTGTAGATGGTGCAGTAGGCTTTCCGGTGATAACACTTTTTCTGCTAAGAGGTGGTGGTCAATTGCAATAGCTTGTGGTGCTGAACTTGTGGTGGGTTTCCTTTTCACCTTATTATGCAAATTTAGACAAAAAAACATTGGCAAACAAAAACAAATGGAATGAAGACAATGGCAAAGTAAATTTATAGACAAAAGTATTGATACTTACAGGCAGTTTCCGCTTCACTCCTAAAGTTTTAGTCTTTGGAAATGTAGTCGGTGCAATTGTTGGTGCACTTGTCGGTGCAATTGTGGCTTGAGATCTTGTTACTCTCATGGGTGATTGTGCAACATGTCCAGACTGTCCAATACTAACATCAACATTTTTTTGGTTCTTTGTAGTCTGTAAAGTATATAGAAAAATGACAGTAATGAGAATATGAAGTACACCCTATGACAGTAATGAGAATATAGAAAAATGACAGTAATGAGAAAAATGACAGTAAAGTTTGTTGTTACCTTTTTCACCCTAGGTGCTCTTTCTTCTGTTGGTGGTGGCACATCCATGCCCTCTCTATGGTTATCCTCATTTTGCTTCTTTAGCGGGCAAGTGCGAGCATTGTGATTGGGTTTGCGACACAAGGAGCAAGCCATTGTTAGTCCTTTCTTACCCAATCTGCCACTCTGTTTTGCAGGCTTGTCGTTTGTGTCATCGAGAGCATCCTTCTTTCTTTTATTCACTTTGGGCCTACCCGGTAATTTGCAAACTTTTGGTGGTAAAATTGGGGTAGCTACTGTCTTCGGCCACATATCACACCCATTAAGTGTTGTCATCAAATTGGAGTATGTCCTGATGAAAGTGGATCTCTTGTAATAGTCACTAATGAACTCTTCAGGAGTACGGCCCAAATAGTACATACCAGAGATAGCATGGGCACACGGGATTCCAGTGAGATCCCATTTTCTACAGCTACACGTTTGCTCTCCCAAATGCAATTTGTACTTCTGACCCAAACTATTTTCAATCTCAAATTGATCAAGCCTATTCCAATGCGCAATAAACTCCATTGATTTTTTTTTCAAAACATCTAGCAACTTCACTATTTTAGGACAAATATCACCTCCAGTGTAGCTATTCATTTGATCCCTTCTAATATGGATCATTCTCATTAATGTCAGCCTTATCATCTCAAGCATGCTGATTATAGGCTTGCTCCTTGCTTTCAAGATTAGAGAATTGAAGCTTTCTGCTATGTTGTTCAACAATAAGTCAGACTTACAAAAGTGCTAAAATGGGACTTAGACCAATGTGTGGGTGGTCTTTGTGAAAGCCACTCAAATGTTGCTTGATCTCTCTCCTTAAGTTGACTCGTTGCATTTTCAAAGTCCACAACTCGTGTTGCAGTAGCAGCCTTCCATAGGAGAGTCTTCAAAGCTAAACCTTTGTGAGTTGCTTTGAAATTTTTGAGGAGATGCATGACACAGAAACGGTGCTCTGCATGTGGCAACAACTCCTCAACAACTTCCACATATATACAATCTTTTGAACTGTGGAACATCTCCAACCAGTTTGCATTTACTTTTAACAGTTGTGTCTGGATCTGATTTTTTAAATTCCTCAACATATGACCAAAGCAAAGCATACTCCTCATTATCAGTTCCACTACCCGTTGACAATGCAATCTTCTTTGTGTTATACATTTGATGCTTCTTGAAAATTAATTTCAACTCCTTCTGCATGATCTCAATCATGGAGTCGACTGGCCACCTTGGATCACTCCATGTTTTGTCCTTGTAAACATTGGCAAGCCATCTAGCATTTGCATGTTTAACCTTCTGAGCCCTTGGACATTGATGTTTCCCATTGAATGTCTTCACTTGCATCGTGTCTTCATTCTGAACTTTAGATACATATATCAACCAAGGACACGAACGATGACTACACTTTGCTTGAACTTTATCTGTCTCATTCAATGTAAAATTGACATCCCTTCCATTCTTAATGGAATGTTGTCTAATTGCATACCTTACTTCAGCAAGCATCATTGAAAGTTAATCCCAACTCAAACTTTGGGTCACTGAAATCTACCTTCTTATTGAAAATTGGATAGCCTTTGTGTCCCTGTGCAGGTTCTTGAGCCTTCTCTGCAAACAATCTTTTTGATCTCCTTGTTTGAGGCTGAGAAGTTTCCCCAACTGTTGCAACTTCTTCACTTATCCCACCCCATTCAGCTTCTTTGTCAATGTTTATCTCAAAAAGGACATCATCATCAGAAACATCACCTTCGCTATCAAACAATTTTTCTGAAATGTCACTGTCTGAACCAATGGATTGCTCATCTTCCGTATCTGTGTCATTGCATGCATCAACATAATTTAAATTAGTTTGAGTATGTATGCTTGTATTTGTAGTATCACCCACACAACCATCATTATCTCCACTTGGCAAACCTGCACTAACTTCACCAACAGATTCACTTTTGGAGGTGCTCTCTGATTTTTTCATCTTTTGATGGTCAACAAAGACACCAACCATTCTATTTTCATCAACGTAGTTCACCAAGTTCATTGCATCACCATCAGTTTGCATCAAAATTAATTTTTTAGCATCATCAACCCCATGCCTACTGTAATAGAATAATAGCTCCCCACCCAACCCAGCCTCCCCAGCCATAGCCTTTATCTCAAGCATTGACATCAAGTCTTCTTCACAGCCATCAAAGTGACTCACATCTCCACCAAAATAAATGGTCTTTCCCAAATTATGTAGAAATTTACCAGAATGATACATTCTAATGGTAAATTTCAATGAGCTAGGACCTGTAAAAGTGACAAAGTACAGAGAAAGGTAAAGTCACATTACCATAGCACAAAAATCAACATCAAATACAGATGGGGACAACAACTTTCTGAATATTTAAACAAGTGGGGACAGTAGCTTTTGTATTATGTAGCAATCAATATACAACAAAGCATCAAAAATATCAATTGGCACCACAAAGTGAATGTGTTCATATCTCTATGTAGATAAAAGCACAACATTGCTCTCAAACAACACATTTGATCCCACGGCACCACATCAACCGTAACCCCTCTCAAACAACAAAGCGCTTCATTTCACCTACGGCACCACATAAACCCTAACCCCCAAAGTTACCCAACTCCAAAAAACATGCTACCCAACTCCAAAAAACAACAATTTTCACCACAAATTTAAAGACCCATATGAAAAAATCCCAAAAACAAGCATGAAAACCGATCAATACCGTAGTCAGGCGCCGCTCTTCCATTACGTAATCTCTCCATTCGCAAGCTCCAAACCATCTCACTCCAACCAAAATTCGGGTTTAATGATCAATTTTGTAAGACCACTTCTTCGCCGAGATTTGGGAGAATTGAAGAGAAGAAATCGAAAAAAAAAACCCTAACTCAATTTTGGGGATTTCATTTATGAGCTTAGCATAAATCACGTGACAATGGCGTGCCCTTACACGGTCGAAAATACCCTTATGAAACTCACGTGCAAGTCACGTGATTAATATCCGGTGAGTTTTTTGGCCGGAAATGGGACACAGGTGGTAAACTCGAAAAAACGTATACTATAGGTGGCAATCGGAGACAAAAAAAAGATTAGGTGGCAAAGTCCAAAAAGTGTCATACTTCGGATGACAAAAAATAATTTCCCCTAATTTTTAATATAACAATGTTTAATATGCCATATTCTGTATAATACTCGATAAAAAAATACTTTCATTTTATGAAAATTTATTTAATTTGTTTCAAAATTTATAATATAGAAAAATATTTATTGGTATAATATATCAAAATTTATGATAATTATAAATTAAATGTCACATAAATAAAAAATTTGTAATACTTTATAAAAATATTAATAATTATACAAATAATTATATATAATTGAAATGATCATTATAAATTACATAATTTAATGAATAGTTTTAAATAATCTTTTGTCATTATATATATTACATAACAAAAAGCATAATTTATGTGAACATAATATATCAAAATAAGTTGTATTTTTCACTCTTGAATATATTTCACTTCTGTATTGTGTTCGTACCTTTAATAAATTGTATGATAGCCGTTTGCATAATATTTAGCCGATTTTGTCAGCGTAACTTTTGAAAAATATTTTTGTAATATGTACGTATGTGTTGAATGCCAAATTTTTTATATGTCTGATGTTTAACTATAACTAATATTATGTGTGACTATATATATATATATATTAAATTATGTGAACAAATTTTATTATTTTACTAATTTTTGTACTTTTTAATTTATTAATTTATTAATTTATAATTTTTTAGCCACTATAAAAATACATGGTTAAAAATCAAAATTACAAATGAAATTTTAATACCCATCCAAACAACGTTTTTTTTCATTGAAGTGCTAGTTTTTTTTTCATCAAAAAATAAATGTTTCTTCTCTAAAAAAAGCAAATCCAAAAGGGTTTCAATAGTCCATTGATATCAAAGACACAAAGCGGTTATTAAAAAATCTTTTAAGTATCAAAGCACAACCAAGATTTATGATAATTATAATTGAATATCATAGGAGTGTTTCTTCTCAAAAAAAAGCATATCCAAATGGATTTTCAATAGTTCATTGACACCAAAACATAAAACGGTTGTTAAAAAACCTTAATACTCTATAACAGAGTGTATATTATATAAATCATGTCTAAAGTTTCATAACAAATTTCAAAATTATCACAAATAAAAACTACTTTTAGTGACAACGCTACACTATTCTTAATGAAAGTATTCCGTAACAAAATATTGCTTTTTTGTAACAAATTGTCATTATCATCACTAAAAAATAACATTTTGGTAACAAAATCATATTTTGTCACCAAAACTCTAATTTTAGTGAAAAAATATAAATTTGTTACGATTACTTTGTTACTTAAAATGCTTTTTTTTTTTTTTGTAGTGTCAATTGGGCGATCTCCTCCTTATGAGCTGTTATATAATTGTTAAGCTCATCTTTGAGTTGCAACAACTGAGTTTGTACCTCTCCTCCCGAAGTAGAATGACCACTACGTGACGAGGTAGATGTGTACGAGTGTTGCCCCCTTACTTCCAGTGGAATGAAGTTCATCCCGAGCTGGCGGCCCTTTCTATTCGATGGTCCGACCGCATGCAGATACAACTCAAATATGCTTGATTGCTTTTCTGGACTATTGTGTAGCTTGATCGCTCAAATCTCCTTCCCTTGACTGCTCGTTAGCTTGCAACAACTGTTGGATAGTTCACCTACAGGGAACAAAATAAATTATATTAAACACATATTTTAATTAATTTAAGTTTTTATAATTAATTAAGTAAACATGTAAATTAATAAGAAAATACATTACAATAATACTTCAATAATTTATATAAAATAAAAACCAACAAAATATACAACATATAACATATAACATACATACATTACAAAATATATACATTAGAACATATAACATATAAAATATAACATATATACATTAAAAAATATTTACAACTACACTAAAACACATGAATTTACACAACATATAATATGTAAAACCCGGGAATTTATACATTGAAACACTAAAACAATTCATGTGTCAAATAAAAAAATGTAGTGTGGGGGTGACTACGGCCGGGGGTGGCGGCAGTGGTGGCGAGTGGGAAATGTTTCAAATTTGGGAGAGGGGGGAGGAGAAGCAAAGTGGAAGAAAAGAAAGGGGGGAGGGTTTTGAGGCACAAAATGGGGGGAAAACCAGGGGAAAACTCCGAAAAATTTCCCCTTATTTTATTTTAAAAAATTATAAAAAAAAATAACCAGGGGAAATTTTCCCTCGGTCACATTTTAAGAAAAAAAATCAGGGGAAATCTTGCCACGATTTTCCCCAGGTTTAATTAAAAAAATTCAAAAAAAAATCAGAAAAAATATTCCCCTGATTTTCCTCTAGTTCTCCGTAATTTTGCCAATTTTTTTTCAAAATTTTAAAACCACTCCCGCAGAAAAAGCCTTCGGAATTCCTCCAGAGTGGAACGGTCAAATTCTGACCAATTACCCGGTGGATTTTTTTGCCGAATATATATATATATATATATATATATATTACCAATCTTTGGCGGAATATCACGCTGGATATCTGCCAAATTGAATTGCACCACTTTTGGCGCCCTAGTGGACTTTTTGCCGGATCAAGCACTTTACTCGTTCCGTTGGAATTCCCCCGGTTTTAGTCTAGCGGAATATTCCGCTAGAATATTTCCATCGGAATTCGGCGATTTTCCTGTAGTGTCCACTACTATTTGTGAAATCTCATTCAATACCATCAAAACTTGAGAGTACTACAAAGCCACCACTTATGAGGTCCAGTACTAGAGTTAGAAGACCTCCTACATGGCTTCAAGATTATGTTTGAAACAATATCCAATTACACAACACTAATTCTGAGTCTTCTGCCTTACTTGACACTAGCACTTTTTCTTCTTCGCCAAAATACCTTAGTTTTTTGGCTAATATGTCAAGATCTTCTAAGCTTGTTTTCTATAAACAAACTGTAATGCACAAAAGAGTGGGTACATGCCATGAACAACGAGTTAGAGGCCCTTGAAGCAAACCAAACTTAAGAATTTAAACCCCTGCCAGAAACGGCAACAACCCATTGGCTCAAAATAAGTGTTTAAAATCAACTATAACCCTGATGGATCAGCTGAGAGGTACAAAGCTAGATTAGTGGCTAAGGGGTACAATCAAACTTTTGGAATTGATTATTTTGACAGTTTTTCTCTTCTAGCTAAACTTGTTACACTTAGAATTTTTATTGATATCTTTACAGCTTACTCTTGGCCAATACATTAGTTGGATATTAATAATGCTTTCTTGCACGGTCATTTGGATGAAGTTTACTTACTACCTCCTGAAGGGTATTTCAAGGCTAAAGAAGGGGAAGTTTGTACGCTAAAAAAGTCTCTATATGGTTTAAAACACGCTTCCAGGCAGTGGAATCTTAAGTTTACGAATAAATTGCTTGAGTATGGTCTCACTCAATCTGTTCATGATCATTGCTTATTTTTCAAGTAGACAACTTCTTCTTTTCTTGCTCTAATTGTCGATGTAGATGATGTCTTAGTGACAGGCTCTTAGGTTGAAGAGATTCAGCATCTTAAGCAATTTTTGCATGACATTTTCACTGTAAAGGATCTTGGTTTGGCTAAATATTTTTTGGGGTTGGAGATAGCACCGGGCTCTTCAGGCACTGTTATTACCCAAAGGAAATACATTCTAAACATCATTAAAAATACTGGTCTCTCTACTGCCAAAGCCGTGGACACATCCTTGGCAAGAGGACACAAGTTTACTGATGATAATAGTGCACCTTTTGCAAATCCAGAACAATATAGGAGACTTGTGGGTCGTCTGTTGTATCTTAATCTTTCTCAACCAGACATTTGCTTTTGTCGTTGAACAACTTAGCCAATTTTTCAGTTTTACCTCCCAAGCTCACAGGGATGTAGCTCTTTATGTGGTCAAATATCTCAAAGGTTGTCCAAGTGTAGGCTTATTTTTTTTTGGCCAACAATTCTTTACATTTAACAGCTTATTATGATTCGGATCGGGCAAGTTGTGTGACTACTAGAAAGCCCACTACTGGGTACTGTGTTTTCTTAGAAGGAGCATTGATTTCTTGAAAAACAAAGAAACGTTGCACCGTATCTAAGTCCTCTTGTGAAGCTGAGTACCACAGCTTTGCCACTATTGTTTGTGAACTTTCTTAGATTGGGTATATTCTTCAAGACTTTCACATCCCTCTGTAGCTTCCAATTCCACTCAAGTGTGACAACAAGGCCGCTATTCATATCACAGAGAATCCGATCTTTGCATGAACGGAACATTTAGAGATAGATTGTCACCTTGTGAGGGATAAATTCAAAGAAGGTTTTATTGATCCACTCTACACTACCTCTCATCTCCAGTTGGTAAACTTCTTTACCAAGAATCTTAATGGTCCTCTTTTTCATTCCATGTTGTCCAAGTTGGGCTTTGTATTCCTTCACCAAGCTCCAACTTGAGGGGAGGCTATTAGCATATATAATTTATTCTAACCAGTTGTAGTTTCATCCTTTTTTTCCCATTTTCTTTGTAGTTAATAGTGAAATATGCTTTTATTAGTTATAGGCAACACTTTTATTCGTGAGCCTGGATGTAGAGGATCCCAGCACCTCTCTTTCTGCCTATGTGTATAAGAAACGATCTATAACTAATTTTTGTATATTCAGTTTAAGAATAAGAAAATATCTTCTCTCTAAAATTCTCCTTCTACACCAAGTTACTCTCCATTTCTCCACACCTTAAGGCTATGTTTGGAACAAGAATTTTGGTAAGGTAAAGTGAAAGGAAAATAGAAATGATCAAAAATGAAAGCATAGAGTACTATCATTTCAAGCACAGAAAAATTTTTCCATCCTATTATTCTTATCAAAATTCTAGAACCAAACAGAGGGTAAGTGGATTGTTGAAATCCGAGAGGTTAAGTTGGTTAGTTGAGATTTTTGAAGGGGTTTATTGGGTATTGTGGGCTTATCAAGAGACAACACGTGTCTAAATAGAAGGGAATGATCTTGTCTATATAACAATCTTATTTATTTTTTTCTTATAATACACGATATAATCTACATACGCACATCGATTAGGATTTGAATCCTAATTATTACACTTTTCACATATTTAAAGTAGGGTACAACCTTATTTGATACGTGATATTATCTAAATCTCTTCTCTATCAGTTGAAACTTCTGGAAAGCTTCTAGATGTGGGACACCCTCCTGGGCCATCTTGAGGTGGGACCGTACCATCATTCCTTCATTTGGTCCTCTCCAATCAATCAGTTTTTTTTTTTTTGTTTTTTTTTTTGGTGACCATTGGGGTTTGGTAGTATCACCATTAATTTTGAATGCTGGATAAAGTACTTATTAAATTAACTGGATTGGATAATTCAATTAACCCATTTCATTTGTTTAAATCATAATTATTTGTAATTTCGATTAAATTAACTGGATGGGGGAATAAAATCGTATAAATGAGAGGTTTAGCCCAATTGAAAAACCAAGAACTGCATGGGCCAATAATATATGGGTCTGTTCTGTGTAATTGGCATCTCATGATTATGAAGACCCGTTTGAAAGCTAATTGGCCCAATCCAACTTTTGGCTCAAACACATACAATAGTTTAAAAGCGACCAAGTCTCAAATGAATATAGTTGCTTAAAGCATGTTTAGTTTTCAAATGAGAGTTATTCAAATTACGAAAAATGAAAAAGGGGAAAAAAAAAGAGGAAGACGAAAAGAGAATTATACATTTAAATAAAATTAGTGCATGTCACTAATTATTTATATCTGACTAAAATTATTATATTTTCATTACATAAACAATCATTTTATTAATTATCGGCAGCTCTCGTAGCTCAGTTGGTTAGAGCACCCGTTTAGTAAGCGGGAGGTCTTGAGTTCAACTCTCAATGAGAGCATATCTTATCACTCTTATTTATCATGAAAAAATAAATGAATAATAATAGGAGATAGTAAATTTTCGAAAGATGTGAAGAATACAATGTTGTCTATAAAATTATTAGACGATGAAGCCGGGTCTTGATAATATTCATGCCAAAAATGGGAAGATGCAATTATAGTAAAAAGTTGGAACCAATGTCCGTAAAATTGGATCGAAGATAGAATTGGTGGCTTTATTGGTTAATTGATTTGCTCGATTCAATTAGTTCGATCATTGGTTCAACCGGTGTCAGCTGTGGAACCAATGTCCGTAAAATTGGATCGGAGATAGAATTGGTGGCTTTATTGGTTAATTGATTCGATCAATTCAATTAGTTCGATCATTGGTTCAATCCAGTGTCACGTCATAATATATAATAATTATATTTAAATATACAATATATATATATAATACCATAAATATTAGCAACACATAGTTAAAAATGTTAACAATATAAAAAAAATTATAAAAATGTTTTCCTTATATTTTTGTTATTGTTCTTCAAAATTTTCAATAAAAATAGGAATTCACATTTATTATATGTAAAATAAGTAATTTAACTCAATAAGCAACCAACAAGAAACAAAAAGAAAAAGAGCCCTTTCTGTTCAACACCCTCGAATCACGGGCAGGAATTGAAAGATGATGCTGTAAAGTATTATATTATGCTTTGTACCTTTGAATTGTTTGTAAGCAAATGAAAGAATGAAAAATACGGCCCACTTGCATAAATTAATTCCATATACCCAAGCTGGCACCCCACCTATTAGACCCAGAAGACAAAAATTAAAAATAAAGGCGAAGAACTGAGATATAGAGGCTATGGTTTGAAGGGGTGGAAAGCGGGTGGAGGAGTAAATGCCGGGGACGGTGGTCGGGAAAAAAATAACTCGTCATTTCCGAAACTCGTTGGCTGCTGTCCACGAAGAGCAGAGAGAGAAAATCCCAGTCGAACCGGCGAAAAAAACAAGTTTTGGCTTGTTCTTATCGGTTTAGAGTGGTCCATTTGATAAGTGATTTTTTGGATTCAACTAAACTGAAAAAGCCACTGGTCATCGGCTGAATCGATCGGACTCCAAGTTTCAAAACACTACGGGGAACAATAGTCATATGATTTTATTTTTGATAAGAAATAACCCGTTATGTTTCAACCGATTACATCAATACTTTTAAATAAAGATAAAATTATTGTATCAACATTATTGGTAATCAAACTTCTAGATCGAAAGCCTCATAGTGAACAATAGCCGTATTCCTTTTTTCAAAACTCTGTTTTCGCAGACTTTTAATGAGATTAGATGTTTGGCTAAATTTTATTAAAATATTTTATACATTCCTATATTTTATAAGATATTTTAAAGATTTATAAATACTGAATTTTATTTTATAAATAAACTCTTAAAGTTTATCGATAAATTAAATTATTGAGATAATTAGTAGTTAAAATTTTATAATTAATCATGTCAAAATTTAAAGAGATTGTTACGATTTTAAAAGTAATTTATCCGTTCCTTACTTTTTCCTAAAAAAAGAAAAAAGAAAAACCTTGCAACCTTCTATTATCTTATTGTAATAGTGGGATTATAAGCTCATTTTCTTTACCTAACACTTTATGATATCTTCTTTAACTTTTAAACATCCTATAAGATGTTTTCAAGAGTTTATAAATCGGCCAATCAGCCATTCACCTCTAAATCTTATTTTACGTTAGTGGAGTCGAAGTTGTCTTTCCTTTCTCATCCTTTTACTCGTCTTTTCATAAAAATAAAACCCTCCACCAACCACACTTTCAGAGATATTACATCATAGAATTAGGTCTCTTATATCTGACAATGAATTTGAACATTATCACCCTTTTTTTGTTCTCAACCTTTTTTTTTTTTAATTATCAATTTATAAATTTAACCAATTACTCATAAGATAATGCCTTCTTTTAGCCCTTGCCACTACCTCACCCTAGGGCCTAAGGATGGCAACCAGTAAGGTTTGGCATGGTTTTTGCAAAATTCAAAATTTGCCTTGCCAACATTTTATTAGACTTAGGACTTGCCCCGGAGTCGACTCCAGACTCTGGACATGTTATAGCTTTATTTTTTTTTTTTAAATGATTTTTTGAAAACATAATATTATCATAACTAATAACTATCAATAGGTCTAGCTGGATGAGGCGCTAGATCCTTTAAGCAACGTTTATAGTTCGAATTCTAGTATTGTGAATGGAGCAACTTGGTTGGAAGGATTGCTCTCATAATGGACCTCTACAGTATCAGATCCGGATTAATCTGTCAATAAATTGGAACCGAATGATTAAAATTAAAAAAATAATAATAATAACAAAAAATAATATTATCATAACTTGCTAAAAATGAAGCAAGCAATAGTACCAACAAAGAACTAATTATTTATGAATTTGTACGAGCATATTTTAATTTTTGAAAGCTTAAACTAGACGCCACTCTTTCGACAAGATAAGGACAAATGAAATTTTCACTTTAGCTACCCACCCCATGATGTGGGCTCCTGTTTATCCATGGAAATTATGAGTCCAAAACAAAGGGAACAACCACCCGAACTGAATTCTGGAAAATATGCCTTTCCTTCTTGATTTGGGGGAAACACCATGAGAAAATTTTGAGGACAATACGAGTCTCCAGTATAGATAAAACGAAAGTCAATGCAGTAAAGACCATTCCAGCTCCGTTTTGAATTTTGGATACTTTGATTCAATATACTACTTGCGTACGCAACCCACTCATTTTCCCTTGCAAAAACACACGAACTTGCTTTTTTAAGCATAATAACATTCAATGCTGAATCACATACCATTTCTTTACGTTTATTCACAGTACTTACAACTTTATTCAATCGTTGGACATTTATTAACTTAATTATGTTGTTTTCTCATTTATTAGACGAGATGGTAATAAGGCGGCACATAGATTGGCCCATCATTCGACTTTTGAGGACATCGTCTTGTATGGAGTTTCGTTTTATATTCAAGATGTAATTGAGGCAGAAGCCTTCTCTTTTTCATGATTAATGGAATCATGTTTTCTCTTCAAAAAAAAAAAAAAAAAACTTAATTTAGTGGAATGTTGATGTTCTTTTATAAGCTAATGCTCCCTAAAGTCGGTAGTCCTTCCTTAGAAAATCAGGATTTCTTCGTCTCCAGATTCCCCTCCTAAAACTTTCTTTTATGTTAAAACGTATATCATGTAAATGTATGCATGTTAGTAAATCAAATCTATATGAAGGGTTGGGTTAAAACAAAAAAGTTGAGACCTACCTCAAACGTGTTTAAAACTCTAATATCTATCCGTAATGGGACGAGGTTGGGGCCGAGTTGTATCAGACCCATTAGCATCCCTAGTTAGGCGTTGAGTGTGACTCATTTAGGAAAACCAAAAAAATCTTGATATACAATAAAAGCTATATATCATGTGCATATTGCTTGCCAAATTAGACAATTTCCTTTCTTTTTCGGGCCCACAGCATGTTCGATGAAAAAAGGCAAATTGGTAATAATGGGGTGGGTGTTGGGTAACCTCAAAAGTGATGTGTGGCTAGACACATCTCTTTTGGAAGAATGGGCCATAGCCCATCGAATAAACCCATGGGTAGAACGTTTTTTTGTCTCCACTCTCTCACAGGACCACAGATGGGTTCATATGATTTAGTGGCCTTTTGGGCCAGAAAATATTTTTAAACAGTGGGCCCAAATTTGGGTGGCAAATGCTCCGATACGTGGGCCCAAATTTGTGTGGGATTGTTTTGCAATTCTCAAAATTAAGTTAAGCAAAAGCGTGGTGTCGGTTCAATAATTCAGACGATATCTCATTAGCTTAATTAATTGATTCCCAATTTCAGATGCTTCAAAATGTAGTATATATAGTTTGGAAAGGATCTGAATGATTGAAATCTATAACTATACTATCTATATTCTATACTATTATATAATTGGCAATATCTTCTTCTCTTAAACGTTCTTTTTATTTTCTTTCCCTCTCTCTCTCTCTCTCTCTCTCTCTCTCTCTCTCTCTTTTTGATATCATTTTATATTTTCCAATACTCTTCAATTTCTTTTTTTTTAATTTTGTAATTTTTTATATTAAATTATTTTTTTACTTATTAATAATTTTTTAAATCTATTAAAAATATTTTGAGAGTATAGATACTACCAAAAAATTAGTTTGTCATTAAATTAAATTATCTTTTTTATTATGCACATACATTTAGTGTACCAATATTACTAGTTATATATAAACCATCAAATCTATCTAATAACAACCTTTGGTGTGCCAATTTTTTCTTCAATATGATATATTATTTCTCCTTCATTTTCTTCTCTCCCCATTCTCTTATATCTTTATCTTCAATATTTAGTTTATTTTATCTATTTATTTTTATATTTTTTTCAATAATAAAATTCAATTTAATTTTCAATCAATTTTTATAATATATAAAATTACTTTAAATCTATTAAATAGGTAATTAAATTAGATTTATTTTTATTTTACATACGCATAGAGTGTGCCACTAGAGATGGCAATGAGTTGGGTTTGGACAAACCCGAGACCCAATCCGTGAAGTTTTTCTTGGACCTGGACTTGAACCCTACAGGTTCGGATTGGACCTGCTAGACCCGCTTTGTATTTTGAAACTTTTAAAAAATATATATTTTTTTAAAATATCACCATAACTTTTCAAAAAAAAAATAAAATGAAGAAAGTGATAGTATGAAAAAGAAATTAATTCTTTATAATTCTTGCTCTTATTTAAATTTTAAAAAAGTTCAAAATTTTAAATACATATTTAACTTTATATATATATATATATTGACAGTATAACTTAATTATAATATGATATAACTATTTATCATATATACATGAATGTTATATTTATTTCTATATGTGACTATATATGCATTTATATATGAATTATAAGTATATATATCATATAAATGTATATATATTAATAACATGTATGTATAAATAAAAATTTTAACAGGTCAGATTCGGATTTTAAATTTAAAACTCGAGACCCAGCTCAAACCCATTCAGGTCTCTTAAACCCGACTCTATCGGGTCGGGTTCGTATGCCACACCCCCTGCTACTTATATAAAGGTGCATGGACTGGTGTATTCATTCTCGAAAAAAAGAAAGAATAATAAATTAAGACAGAAAATTTTGAAGGTAACTTAAATTAGAAAGTTCCCACTCAAAGGACATGCCAAACATAGAGTTGTCTAACATAGTACTGCATCCAAAAATTAAGGATACACTTGTAAAATCTGGCTCATTGCCAATGTTAAACAGCTATAGTATCAAAAGTACTTTCATAAATATAATCCAGTCACATCAGTTGAAATTTCACTGTTTTAACCTTAAACAACATTAAGACTAATGTTTGTTTGTGTGTGAGTTGAAATATCAATTGGTTAATTTTGAGATGGTGGGACACTGAAAACTCTTCAAATGATAACTAGACTATAGGCTACACAACAATAAATGATCATAACTATACTGGCTTTATTAATGAGGCCTTATTTTAATGATAAAGTGAAGGTCCATGATATTAATAGAAAATTATTCTTTAGCGATAGAATTTTCCCAGTTGCTAGTAGTAACGGATTTAGGAGTTGAGCATTTTAACCAAAAAAACTTGGCGATGGAAAGATCCATCGCTAACCGTCGCCAAATCTATGGCTCATACGATGCAAATTAAATTTCATTGCAATTTTTTTTTTCGTTGGTAGCAGATTAAGCCATGGAAAATTCATTCCCAACTTGGATACCAACATGGCGACTAATCTAGCTATGCAAAATCCGTCGCCAAAGTTTTTTTCATTTCTTTTGAAAAAGTTGATGATGACCTATTCCGTAGCTAAATCCATGGCAAAACCCAAGAAATTCATAAAAATTTGGACACTATATTGGCGATTGAATTTCCGTAGCTAGCCGTTACTATTTCAATAAATATGTTTGGCAATGAGTTTGTCGTAGCTAAATTCCTCGCTAAATTTATCTACATATTTGGCAATGGATTTTTCGCCGCTAACTCCAACAATTTGTTTTTTCAATTTTCAATTACTTTGAATTCCATTCGTTGCAAATTTTATTATCCTACTGAGTATGTTGGGCAACAGCCCTCAATCAATCTAAAAGTATGAGTCAAATTTTTGGGTTTATTATATCGAATTAGGGATTCATTTCCTAAAGAGCTAGCTAATCAAACTAAATTCACTACAAGAAAACACAGTTTTTTCGGCGAAATTTTCGGCGGATTATCGGCGGATTTTCGAAGGAAAAAATAAATTTCGGCAGATTCAATCTCCCGAAAAAACCTTCGTTGGTAGTGATTTTTCGGCAGATTTTCGGCGGGAAATATATATGTATATATATATATATATATATTTTAATTAAATAAAATTTCGGCAGAATTTCCCGCCGAAATTATTATTTATTTATTAATTTTTTTAATTAAATATATTTTAGGCGAAATTTCTCGCCGAAATTTAATTTATGTTTTTTGAAAATAAAATTTCACTTTCCCAACCTAGGAGTCGAACACGGGACCTCGCCCCAGCTCGCGCGCGCGTGCTTACACGAGCTCGAAATTGTCCCAGCTTTTGGGGCCGCTGGGAGTCGAACCTTAGACCTCTCGGTTGGGAAACAACTCTCTTACCGTTGAGCTATGTTCACTTTGTTGTCATAATTCATTACATTATATATTTATATCATACAACAATTCAAATAAAAATAATTAATAATAATAATAATAATACGTTTTTTATTTATTGAAAATTTTTATATTTTTTAATTTTTAAAAAATTTATATATATAATGCATAATATTATATACATATATATAGCATACAAAAATTCATTTCATTCTAATTAGAATAATAATAATAATAATAATTTTATAAATATATTTTAAAAATATATAAAAGTATATTTTAATATATTTTAAAAATATATAAAAGTATTATTATTTTTTATTTAAAAAATATTTATTTTTAATTTTTTAAATTTTTGGGCGGGATTTTCGGCCGAAAATCCACCTAAAAATTTAAAAATTATTATTTTTTATTTTTTTCAATTTAAAAAATATTATTTTTTATTTATTTTTAATTTAAAAAATATTATTTTTTATTTATTTTTTAATTTTTTAAATTTTTCGGCGGGATTTTTCTCCGAAAATCCGCCGAAAAATATAAAAAATATTATTTTTTATTTATTTTAATTTAAAAAATATTATTTTTTATTTATTTTTAACTTTTAAAATTTTTCGGTGGGATTTTCCACCGAAAATCTGCCGAAAAATTGAAAATAATTATTTTTAATTTAAAAAAATTATTTTTTAATTATTTTTAAATTTTTAAATTTTTCGGTGGGATTTTCGGCGGATAATCCTCCGAAAAATATAATTTTTTTTTTATTTTCCACCGAAATTCCGGCGAAAAATTTCGTGGGAATATTTCGCCGAAAATTGAGCGTTTTCTTGTAGTGATTGTTCATTTAATACATCAATTTTCCATACTCGATTAATTCCATTGGTCAGTTACAAATATAGTTCAATGACTTTATAATATTATGTTTCGTATTTGATTAAATATGATAATGAATATACGCTATGGACACAATTTTTTATTTATATGTGTATAGTGTAATTACAGAATTTGATTTTATCATCGATGACTTCTGATTAATTGAATTAATTTAGTCAATTTCGACAATGATCTAGTGATAATACGTTGAATGAATTGTCCACATAAAACGATAACTTCACTTTTGATGTGTAGTTTGATTCTCGTGTAATTAAATGTTTCAATTTTGGTCAATTGTTAAATTCAAATTGGCAAGAGTTTGAGATTTGATCAATTTAATTTGATCATCAATTACACTAATTTTAAAATAAATAAATTGATATTTTGACTATAATGATTGATTTGTAAGGCGGATTGCTAAATTGTACAAATTGAATTGATGTAATCAATGAAAATCTAAAAACTTTGATGTAGTCAAAAGTATATTTTTTTTATTTTGACTTTTGACCATAGATTTTTTCGAGGCTAAATGGTTAAAATTATAATTTTTTGTAATTGTAATTTTTAGTTATAGATTTTTTGTGACTAAATAAGAAAAATGTTTAAATAGCCACAGACTAATTCGTCAATGAATTAATTAGAATTTTTCCGTGGCTAAGTTACAATTTTTTTTCAAAAAAAATTGGACTTTAGTCGTGGAATCTGTGGCTAAACAATAATAATGACCTAAAGTAAATAGTTATAGATTTTTCTGTTCGTGAAAAGAAACCAGAAAAAAAAATTTCATACTCAGGCACGAATTTTTCTATGACTAAATACTCTACTTAGTCAAGAAAAAGTTCGTGGCTAATTTCTATTTCTTTTTCTAAAAAAATTATGACACCTAATGACAAAAAAATACGTGGCTAAGTCCGAACTTAGTCATAGATTTTTTGATCGCCTGAAAATTCATTCCTAAGTTCAACCATGCCATTTTTAGTCACAGATTTTTTGCGCGACTAATAAATCCATTGCTAGGTTGTTTTGCAATGGGTTATTGTCAAAATCTGTGTTAAATCCGTCACTAAATGGTAGTTTTCTATTAGTGTAACTTTGAAGTTGTGAGTTCAAGTTTCTGTACATACATGGATATTTCTAATTTAATACTAGTTTATTATTCTGTTGTATAGTAGTTTTTTTATTTGTTTGATATTTAGTAATGATTAATTGCAATAGTTAATTTTTCGGTTTGAGTATATGTAATAGATGGATTGTATTTGAAATATGGATATAATTGATTGTAATAGTCCAGTGTTTTATAAAAAAAAAAGCCCTATAGAGGCTTTAATTTCAACTTTCAGTCAATAACTGATGTTGAGGTAGTCAACCCACCAAATTGAGGCAGCACTTACACGAGGTAATTTACCTTATTTTTATCTATTTTAAATTCATAAATATAAGTAATCAGAAATTAATATAATTTTACAATCACTAAATTGTACATTAAACCAGTAACTCTATATATAAGTAGATTTAGAGCCCGTTTGGACTTTTTTTTTTTTTTTAAACAAGAAACACTTATACTTCAGAGTAGAAATATTATGTTTGGATGGACTTTTTTAAAAAATCAGAAGTTAAAAAAAACATTGATCAACTTAAAAAAAAACTCTACTATTAAAAACATTGATCGAAAAGTTTTTATTTTTATTTTTTCAAAACTCATCCAATGAACTAACATGTGGAATTTTAACACACAGATGTACTTTTTATTTAGCGAAGAAGATGTCATCCTAGCTATTATACACCTTAACGAAGCATGTAACGTATATAATTTATGCGCTATAAGAGTTCAAACAAATTTGATTTCCAATACCAATAATTGTTGGTCTAGCGAGATGAAGTACTAGATCTCTTAAGCAACGCCCAAAGTTGAAATTCTAGTGTTGTAAATGGAGCAACTGGATTGGGATGGTCGCCCCCATAATGAGCCTCTGTAGTACCCGATCCGGATTAGTCGATCAATGAATTGGAACCGAATGGCTGAGACTGAAAAACAAAAACAAAAACAAAAAAAAAATGATCTCGAATATCTGGATTTGCTTTTAAGCCAGATCACAATATTTATAATAAATAAATAAAGCAATTTAATTTCTCACAAAGAAAGCACTTACTTTTTGTTTGAAAAGAAAACAAAAGTTGATTAAGGCAGTTTTGGACTAGTTGAATCTCCCAAACCAAAGGGTAGTATCAACTTTATGATGCCTCATTGACCTGTAGTGCAGTCTTTCCTAGTCAACATTCAAGAACACAAGCATGAAAAACAAATTCAAATTTAATGCCATAACCTTTTGAGTGTTAAGGGTTTTAAACTATAGATAGTTGGGGTATTACGGGTGCGGTTGGTGAGAAACAAAATGTGGAATCTTTTATAATTTCCTCTAAGCTCCAATCATGCTTGTCTCAGGTCCCCATCAACTTTAGCTTAATGATTTAGAGATATATAAAACATAGATGGACCTATTAAAACCAACGGTTTTGTTATTGTCAATTTGTTGTGTAATTTATTATTATTATTATTATTATTATTTGCACCCGCTAAAAAATAAGTAAATTTGACACGTATAACGCAACATTTGAAACACTGTCTCAATTAATTATCAGCCTATTGTGACACTTCAGGAGAAGTGTCTAAATAAATTATAACAAGTTTTAACGAGTGTCTAATCTGTAGCCTCGTAAAAATGTGATGATATAATATTACTACACTACGTGACACTTTAACTAATGTATTCATTAGCTAAAGTGATTTGTAATCACTAGCTGAAGTGCTATGTATCTGAGTGTAGCAACAGTGATTTAGAGATACTAGTTAGTTAAAATGTCACTTATTTGAGTGTAACAACAATTTATTTCAACATTTTATACTATACCGCAAAAAATATCATATTCTATGTATCAAATTAAACTATTTATTTTAGTAGTGATATTTCACATGGAGATCGAGGTAACTCTAATTGATTTCATCTAATTTTGAGGCCTTCGAACGGAAATTTTAAGCAAAATAGAAAGAAGAAAACGTGACCTTTGTCATTGTCTTGATAAGTACTTGTACTATCATAATATAGAAAGAAAATAGTGCTATTTAGGATTAATTATATTTAAACCCCTCTAAAATAGCATAATTATTAACTATTCTTCTTGAACTTCTATAATTATTAGTACCTCTCCTCTAATTTTGCTTTGATAAGAAACCCAAACAGAAGCTGTTAAAAAATCATTATAGTCATAGGTGTTTCTGTGATATTCATATTCATAAAAGGGTGTGTTTGTAATATAATTTGTATTGTACGATATTGTAATAGTTATATTTTATAAAGGGGTGAAAATGTAAGGTATCGGCATAAAAATGAGAAAAAAATATTGTTAAGTGTATTGAAAGCGTAGTATGTAATTTTTATATAGATTTCATCGTATGGGACATAAAATGTCAAACCATCAACAAAAAATGCCTTTTATATAAAAAATAAAATCATTTACACCACTAGTTTGTAATATGTCTAAAACTGCATCAAAACAAAATGACAATGTACTTTTAATATATACTAAATTAACAAATTACATTACGAAAAGTAATACAAGTTGGTATTTATAGAATGTAAATTGCACTAGCCCAATTCCATTCACTTATACGAGATTTGTTATCATTTTAGAAATTTTTACCCTCATTGTGTAAATTGCCATATTTCATTTAGTAAGATGCAAGATTAATTCTAATTTAGTCCTAGCTATATGTATAAGATATATAGCTAAAACAACTTACGATGACTATTTTTGGCCTCAAAATATCAGTATATCTTATATTATACTATATTATATTATATTATATTATGTTATGTTTATTCCCTTTTCACTGTGGAAATATTACTTTTAGTCATGTTTCTCAAAATTTAAAATGTTGCAAA
Organism: Petrea volubilis; assembly: GCA_026212405.1. Taxonomy (NCBI): domain Eukaryota; kingdom Viridiplantae; phylum Streptophyta; class Magnoliopsida; order Lamiales; family Verbenaceae; genus Petrea; species Petrea volubilis. Next base: position 20,810,025 of record CM047871.1, on the reverse strand, counting down.
TTTATTGGTTAGTTAGATGATCATTTGGTGAGGGCCAAAGTAGAAAATTTACATAAAGGGAATTGTTATTGGCACTTTCTTTTTACTTTTTGCATTGATAAATTGATCAAAATGTTCATTCATATTTAAATCATTATTTTTATTAATTTAATAACATATATACCTTTGTATTTATTGCTAATCATTTTCATATATAAAATACATAAGATCACAACCTTAATGTTAACTCTTTAATTTTTTGTTTAATCTTTGTTTTTTGTCCTCTTAATTAAAATAAAAAATAAATATTACTAGCTTAGTTTTTCAGGGCATACATTGAACTGCTAAGATATATATGAAATTATGAAATAAATTAAATGTATAAAAAATTGGATAGTAAAGAAAACGGAAGATATTATGTAATCCCATTAATATTCAAATATGCAAAATATTAGATAAAAAACAACATATTGTATATTCCCACTAATTTTATTTTTCCTTTAAATTATCTAATCTCAAATCAACAAATATTCTTACAAAAGAAAAAAAAGAAAAGAAAAAAGAAAAAAAAAGATGGATGAACTTCAGTACTATAGCCTTTAAAGCATGATCCCCCGTTCACAGTTTGTACCAAAATGGCGACGAATATGTTTTTTTATAGCAAGAAGGTGACGAATAGGCTATTCGGGCTTTTTTTTGTCCAATAAATCAGATGCAATTAATGTTTATAAATTAAAAGAATAAATTGATTTATTGATAGAAATTTTGAATTGAGTGAGGCCAATACAATGTTGAAGTGCCAAGTATCAATCTCGTTAAATAAAAATTGGATGATGTCATCATTAAATGTTAAATCCTAATTGAGGTTGTTTGTTAAATGACAAAAAATCAGGGGGACGATATTGATTATTATTGAAGCTTAAGAAGATGTATCGATAGTTATACTATTTTGGGAGGCCTCTATGTGTAATTAACCCTATGATATATCATGATTACAAAGAAACTTGCAGGCTTCCCTTTTTTTTAATTTTTTTTTCTTTCTTTTTGGTTGTAACTTGCACGCTTCATTCATGTGTGTATGCTATTATTTCTTTTTGTAATGCCCACATGCCATTAATGTCCCATTTTCACATACTCTAATTTATTTCTAAGAGAAACCTACTCAAATTACGGCTTAAAGTTGATGTTGACTATTTTCTTAAGATGAAATTTTAAAGTTTTACAGTACTGTATATCATTTTAATCAGTTATTAAAGTGGAAATTAATGGACTTCAAACCAATGAGCTAGGTCATGAGTTCAAATTGTCAATTTGTATACTAGTTGTAATTGATTGTTTCATCAATGGGTAATGCACGGATTTACACCCACCCACAATTTAAAGGAAAAAAAAATCAAAAGATAAAGGAAAAAACATATGCCCGTATGCTATAAATAGATACCCACTTATTGTCGAATATTCCTTATAAGCCTAGTGACAAGAAGGAGATGATAATCAAAGATGCTACAGGTTCGATTACCCCGTAAATAAGTTTTATAGTATAGTATTGTAGTTTATTCTTTTATTGTATAATAGTTTGTTTTTTTGTATTATTTGATAATTATTCGAATTGATAATTAATTATAAAATATAATTATTGCATTTGATTTGAACCATTGGTATAATTGTTTACTTAACTTCTAAAAAAAAAAAGAAAATCATTTGAAATAAATAAATAAATACCTGCCAATGAGGGTGCATGTGTACTCAACGTAACCCGATTCTCTTTAATAGTTTCGAACTTTATATAAACACTTTAATATAAATTTTATTTTTGCACAACTTATGGTCAAAAATTCACCCCAAAAAAAATGAAAAATGAAAAAGGGCCACACGTGAACAAGTAACATGTGTTCTAATTGTACAAATAAAGTACAACTGGAACGGCCTATAACATGCAGTGAATTTTATATGTTGTAAAGTACCAATGATGGTGGAATTATATATATAAATAGTAGCTTTGATTGAGGGTTGTCAATTTCTGTACCGACTTTTGGGGTTAAATTTCCAGGTTTTACTCAACCTGTTGGCCCTGTTTATATATATATTTCGAGCTCAAAGTTTGGCATGTGAAATTATAGGCCTACATCTGAAGCTAAGATCTTCAACTCTTACATCAACCATATCGGGGAAAAAAAATTATCATGACTTACAAGTTTCAGAGAATTTATGTCGAATTTGAAGAACTTAGAATAAATTTACCTCATGAAGACTTTTAACTAGTAATCATAGATTAAGATCTTATTCACTATTAAAAGCAATCAAACATAATTTTTCACTATAAGAATGTACCCTATTCAATCACAAATCACTGCAATTTTTGTGACGAATTTTGTTTATAATAAATTTATTAAATGTCTTGCTGTTGATTGTTTGTTTAATTTTAATTATATTTAATTATGTTACGAATATATGACAAATACCTTTAATTTGTAACAAAATCTTCTCATCATAAATTTTTTATTAATGAAGGATGTACTTTTGTATAGTATTTTGATCTTAAATTGCAATTAAAAAGTTTGGGATTACGTTACTTGAATTCCCACTTGGATTTTGGAAAGTACGTAGAATTGATTTGAGCCGATTGATCGAATTAAGAGGTGGAGCCATGTATAATTTAGAAGGTATACTTGCACTCCTTATGTATAAAACTAACTCATATGTCGTTAAATTTAAGGGACACCCTTAATTATCTTTCAATATACTCCTAGATTACACTCAATACACTCTTTAATTCTTTCTTTCTTTTCTTTTTTTTTTTTATTTCATTATTTGTAGCATGTAGATGGTAGGCACATCCCTTCACTTTTGGGATCTTGGCTCGCCACTGATCAATTGTACAAGTAGAATTCCACAAACCCAGATCCAATTAGTCCATCCCCAACCACTCTTTACACCCATTTGATACCCCTATCAAATCACTCCTCCGTCATTTTTTGACAATATGACACACTGGATTTTCTGATTTTCCAGTCCTTCGCTCATGGACCATTTAAATAATATTTTAGCAAATCCATAATCGCAAACTAAAACAATACTAGTTAATTACTATCCATGTGTGTGCAGTAGTTTTGTGTGCATTATTGCATTCACTTTTCCTTACATTAGACAAATTAGCATCAAAAATTAGGTAAATGGGATAATATTAGCAAGTTAGACAAAGATTGAAGACAGGATTTGAAGGGCCATGATCTTGCCCACCTATATATATCATTAAGGACCCACAAATTTGTAGAATTAGATGCCATCTTAGAGCTAAATCAATCCCTTTTAGCCACAACTAAGGCAATGCTTTCCCATCAAATTATATAGTTGGCCTAATTGACATAGAAACAGCCAATCTTTTCACCTTTCAAGGCAGTTGGAAGATCATTTCCAACGACACTTCTAGTCAATTATACGTGTCTTAATTCATTGCTTATTTTCAATATTACGAGTATCATAATTATATATGCCAACTAGTCTCTTGCAAATATATATATATATACGTATGTGTATGTGTGTGTGTGTGTGTGTGTGTGTAAAATACATAACCAATGTGCGTTGGAAGGAAAAAAAAACTTTATCATTAATTAATTAATAAAAGATTCCTCCACCCCCATGAATTTTTAAGGGTAAATTACGGTAAACCCTCCAACATTTGACCTCGATTGTACTTCAACCCCTAACCTTTGCATTTGAGCAGAACCACCCCCCAACCTTTATAAGTTGTGTGCCAATACCCCTTAAATACTATTCTGATGGAATCTACAGGAATATTCTGTCCACTTTGTTGCACGTGCCTCCAACGTTTGACTTCGATTGCACTTCACCCCATAACCTTTGTGTTTGAGCGGAACCATCTCCCAACCTTTATAATTTATGCGCCGATACCCCCTAAACACGATTCCGGTAGAATCTATGCAAATATTCCGTCCACCTTATTGCACATGCCACTCGCGTGACTTTTTTAAGGGCATTATCAACATTTTCTTTTATTAGTTGGGTATAGAATGGACAATTACTCTCTAACCCCACTAAAAATCAACTAGATTTGGGGGGAGAAAAAAATTGCGCGCGACCTAAGAAAATGGAAGGATTGTGCAACTGTGGGAGACCAATCGCTGAAAGAACTTAATGGAGGAACCTTAATCCTGGTAGAAGATAGAAAAGTTACAACAATTTTCGAGTATGAATTATTGATTTTTCATCTTCATTTTATTGAAAATTTGCAAAAGGGTTGCAATTTTCTTCACTTGGATTGATCCTCCTATGTGTGAACGGTATATACCCAATCATCTTACAACAATCGCATGTAATCACAAAACAATAAACAAATCCACCCACACAAAACTTGATAGAATGCACCACAAATTTACTTAAAATGCACATGCAACAAGGTGGACGGAATATTTGCGTAGATTCTACCAGAATAGTATTAGGGGGTATCGGTCCACAACTTATAAAGGTTGGGGGGGGGGGTTCTGCTCAAACGCAAAGGTTGTGGGGTGAATTGCAATCGAGGTCAAATGTTGGGGAAGCACGTGCAACAAGGTGGATGGAATATTTTCGTAGATTCCACTGGAATAGTGTTTAGGGGGTATAGGCGCACAACTTATAATGGTTGGGGGGTGAAGTACAATCGAGGTCAAACGTTGGGGGATTTGTCATAATTTACTCAATTTTTAAACTACTCAAATTAAGAAAGGAATTAAAATGCAATAATACATATAAAAAAGATCCAAATGGTATTGTAGCATCCCGTATGGAAAAAACAATGAAAAATGGAATTTTTCATAAGTTTAGCCAAAGAACTCCCTTGAAATAATTGAATATTTTGCAGGTTGTTTTTTTGTTCTTTTTTTTTTTGATGGGTAACACACCTTTCATTAATCATCCAAGTCATGCATTACAACAAGATAAACATAGGCTGGAATATTCGCAAAGCCTTCGCAAGAAGACAATGCGTTCCTAGCGAGTAAATGTGCCACATTGTTACCTTCTCGACGTAGATGGGAAAGTTTTATAGTATGAAAGTAAACAAACAGCTCTCCAATATCCAAAACAACATTACTAATTGAGGAACTCTCGGAGTCACTTGAACTTAATCTCTTCGTTAGCTCCATATTATCACCTTATAAGATCATGTTGCCCCAATTCCACCGTCGCCTCTACCGCAGAGCTTCTTCAGCTGCCTCGGCATATAGCGGGTTAGTTGCTAGAAACTTGAAAGTCACTTGTGTACATGTAATAAAGGAATGATGTAAACCTCTCTTTTGGAATATTAGTACGTACATTTGGTTTCATTATGTTTTATGCTATCATGTTTTAAAGAAATGGTTATATGTTAGACGTTGCATGATTAGCTAGAGGTTTCGGGGCGTCACATTAGTAATATCAACAGGTCGCTCCATCTACTAGCCCACTACCAATTGTTAATATGCTAATGCTAAAGTGTGCTAGTGAGTTTGGATGCAGCTCTTGTGTTCAATAGGTTTGTGGACTCGAGGTGTGACATATGTGGACCACAAAGTGCTAATAGGAAAAGTGTGTGGACTCGAGGTATAACAGATATGTACCACAAAGTGCTAACAAGAAAACTACAGTGAATTAACGTGATATAATTCTTCACAATTAAATCTTCATGACAAAGGGGAAGCACAAGCGAAGGAAATGGGGCTTGAGAATCTGATCGTTCGGCTTCGGATAGAAGAAGACAACCGAAAATGAGGTCAAATCGAGCAAGTTGCAGATGGAAGCAAAGGTAAATTTGGTGGAGCCAAATGCTGGCAAAAAGAGAAAGCATCCTGACAATGGTCAAAGGAAAACCGATGCCTAGAAATTCAAAGGGGACTATTTTAGTTACGATAAGCCAAACCATATGGTTAAAGATTGCAAAACCCCAAAAAAAGGCAAAGGGAAAAGGGACCAAGCCAACATAACGGAGGTCCAAAGTGTGCCTATCGACATGTCTGAGTTGAACCTCTCGGCAGTGGTCTTCGAGGCCAACCTAATTGATAACCCGAGAGAATGGTGGGTCGACACCAGAGCTACATGCCATATTTGTTCGGATAAAGAGCTATTTTCTACTTATATTCCAATTAGTGGACGCAAGCTATTCATGGGCAACTTAGCTATTTCCCCAGTCATCGGTTTAGGAGAAGTGGTTTTGAAGATAATCTCGGGCAAGGAGCTAACCCTGGTTGATGTGCTACATGTTCTGGGTATTAGGAAAAATCTAGTTTCTGTTTCATTGCTTGTAAAAGTAGGGTTTAAGCTAGCATTTGAATCAGACAAAGTTGTACTAACTAAGAATGACCTTTTTATAGGGAAAGGTGACCTAGCTAATGAGCTATTCAAAATGAATGTAATGACTGTACTGCACAACTTTGATGATAACAAAAACACTGGTTCCACTTACTTGTCTGAGTGTTCAAATTTGTGACATGTTAATTTCAACACTTTAAAACGACTTGTGAATTTGGAATTATTGCCTTCATTTAGTAGTGATTCGAATAAAAGGCATGGAATTTGCATTGAGGCAAAACTAACCAAATCACTTTTTTCATTCAGTTGAAAGAAATACTGAACCTCTAGAATTGATCCACAGTGATATCTATGATTTAAAATTTGTGCAAAATTTGTGCAAACTAGAATTGGAAAGAAGTATTGAAAGAAGTATTTTATTACTTTTACAGATGATTGCATAAGGTTCTGTTATGTATTTTTGCTACGAAGCAAAGATGAAGCCCTAGAGAAGTTTAAAATTTATAAGAATGAGATTGAAAATCAACTTAGTAAGCAAATTAAAATAATTCAAAGTGATAGAGGTGGAAAATACGGAGCTCCATTTGAAGAGTTTTGCTCTGAAAGTGGAATTATTCATCAAACTACAGCTCCATATTTACCACAGACTAATGGCATTGTAGAATGCAAAAATCATACTTTTAAAGAGATGATAAAGGCTTTGTTGATAAGTTATGGGCTACCACAGAATTTGTTGGGGAAGCCATTCTTTCGGCCAACCACATTATTAACAAAATACTCCATAAAAGTAAGAAGAAATCTCCATATGAGTTATGGAAATGACATAAACCTTCTTATAAATACCTTAAAGTATTGGTGGTGCTTGGCCAGGGTAGAAGTACCTAAGCCTAAACAAGTAAAAATAGGGCCGAAAACAGTTGATTATATATTTATAGGATATGTACATAAGAGTAGCGCATATCGTTTTCTGGTACACAAGTCAGCAATTCCTGACATAAATGAAAATACAGTTATCGAGTCAAGAAATGCTATATTTTTTGAAGACATTTTTTCGTCTAAAGAAAAGAAAGATGAAGGTTCTAGGAAAAAAAGTTCAAATAAAAGAACTTATGATACTACGATTGGTAATCAACTAGAAGATGAGGAACCAAGGTGCAGTAAAAGAGCTAAGAAAGCTACGAGATTTGGTTCAGATTTCCTAACGTATATGTTAGACGATGAGCCTAGAACCTTTAAAGAAGCATTGTTCGGTTTAGACGCTCCATTGTGGCAAGAAGTCATAAATAGTAAAATAGATTCCATCATATAGAATCATACTTCGAAATTAGTTGACCTCCCAGCTGGTACAAAACCGTTGGGATGTAAATGGATTCTCAAGAGAAAATATAAAGCAGATGGAACTATCGACAAGCACAAGCCAGGCTGGTTGCTAAAGGGTTTAAACAAAAAGAAGGCCTTGATTTCTTTCATACTTACTCGCCTGTGACGAGAATAACATCCATAAGGGTTCTTATTTCTATTGGAGCACTGTATAAACTTGAGACATACCAAATGCAAGCTAAAACAACCTTTCTAAATGGTGAGTTAGAAGAGGAGATTTATATGGAGCAGCCCGAAGGCTTTGTTTTTCCAGGATAAGAAAATAAGATGTGTAGACTCGTTAAGTCGTATGGATATCAACAAGCTCCAAACAATGGAATGTAAAGTTTGACTAAACAATGTTGTCAAAGGGCTTCAGAGTTAACGAGTATGATAAGTGTGTATATATTAAGAGCACACCAAACAATTATGTCATAGTTTGTCTATATGTAGACGGCATATTGATTATAAGTAGTAATCGTGATATTATTGTGAATACTAAGAAAAGGTTTACGAAACATTTTGACATGAAAGATATGGGTTATATTAAAAATCAAAATCCTTAAAACATCTGAAGGACCAACATTATCACAAACACACTATGTTGAGAAAGTGCTTAGAAAGTTTAATGCGTATGATTGTCCACCTGTTAAAACACCCGTAGATTTAAGCATAGATCTAGCTAAAAATCATAGTGAACCAGTGGCACAGTAGAATATGCTCGAGTAATAGGCAGTTTAATGTATATAACGAACTGCACTCGTCCGAATATAGCATATTCACTGAATAAATTGAGCAAATTTACGAGTAATCCAAGTAATGAATATTGGAAAGCGGTAACTAGAATGATTAAATATATAAGACACACGATGAACTATGGATTATATTTTGCAAAATGTCTAGCTGTATTAGAAGGATGCATCAATGGAAATTGGATATATGATACAAAAGATACTAAATCCACCAGTGGATATGTATTTAAGATTGGTGGAGTTGTTGTATCTTGGAAATCCTCGAAACAGACTTGTATAGCTTGATTCATAACTGAATCAGAGTTTATAGCTTTGGATAAAGCTGGAGAAAAAGCTGAATGGCTGAGAAACATCTTAGAGGACATTCTGTATTGGCCAAAATCGGTGCCTGCTATAGCTATACACTGTGACATACAAGCAGCTATAGGAAGGGCACAAAGTGGCATGTATAATGGTAAGTCTCGACACATTTATCGAAAACATAACACCATTAGGTAGTTGATCTTGATTGGAATTATTTCCCTTAGTTATGTAAAATCGAAGGAGAATCTAGAGGATCCGTTAATAAAAGGCCTTCCTAGAGATCAAGTATACTGCTGGTCGAGAGGACTGGGATTAAAACCCACTAATTAAGGACTCGAGTTGAGGTAACCAAACCATATTGACTGGAGATCCCAAGATCTTAGTTCAATGGGATAACTAAATTATAATGGTTCAGAAAAGCACTTGCTGCCCATTCTTGTAGCATGTATGTGTGCCCTGCAAAGAGGATAAAAGGTTAAACTGAAGCTTTTAATGTTTCCTACACCTGAGTAGGTAGAGTATGTAGGATACTTTTAAATAGGAGATCACCTATATAAGTGTGAAGTGTGGCTGCTTTAAATGGTAAACACTTATGAATCTAAGATATGGCCCACGACCAAAATGAGCACAACCATGAGAACTGGAAGGTGTTAGAAATGTTGTTGTGAGAATACTATTGTCTTGGTTTACACGAGCAACTGGACGGTTCAAGACATCGCATTTACTGGCTAGCTAAGTAAATCCGATAGCATTTCTCTAAGAAAGGTTCAAAGCTACAAGCTACCTATTCTGATACTGCAACTTTTTGCTTGAGCTCACTATAGTGTCTGCATGTGTCGCATATACATTAATTTCATTCATGTGGAGGATTGTTAGAAAACAAATTGGTTTTATAAATTGGTAAGCAACCAAATTTAGCCAAAGATTTGATGAAGCTCCGTTTGTTACTTTGGAAAACAAGTCAAATATTCATAATCTACGTCACAAGTAGATATGAAAAATATGTTTAATTTCTCAAAACCAATATCGGGTGAATGAGAAATTAAGTGCACAAGGAGCTTGGTGGAAAGCAAAAAATGGAGTACTGTGTTGTGAAATATTGTTGTCCCGCATTGAAAAAATAATACAAGAAAGTCTTGTATTTAAGTGGCAACTTGTAAATAAATGTTGGCTCCTTGGGGGTTCACAGGTGTGTAACGGGAAGAGGACCTACGGTAGGTAGGCTCGAACCAAACCCACACTTGCGCGCACTGCCTCTCGGAGCAGGGGGAAACGGCCGGGGCTCGGGGGCGGGTTCGGGGTCAAAAAAATATATTTCTTTTTTAGTACGACCTGAATTGAAATTGGATTCAAAATTGGGTTGATTTCAGCTTGAATTGAGCTGAAATTGCAAACCGGTGCGCGGAGGCGGGTCCAGATCGCACCTGGGTGCAACCAATGGCTAGCCACACCCGAATGGGTGTGAATTATGCTTGAAAACCTACCAAACGGGTTCGGTCTGATTGAACTAGTGGCAGCCCCAAAAGTTGGAGCCTTTTGAACTTTCAACCACAACTCTTCAAGTATTATAAATAACCCCCCTACACTTTTCATTTATATACAATTCATACGAAAACACTTCTTACTTTCTACATTTCACTGCCAAAATTTTCATAGAGTTTACAAACAACAAGTGAGTTCAAAATACCTTTAGAGTTCGTTGTTTTTTGAAATTTAGAGTGCTTCTACTTCTAGAAAGTAGTCGTTGTATTTTGGGAGACGATTGCCAAGACTCATAAGCACCAGTATGAAGCAATTTTGTCTTAAAAATAAAGAGTCTAACTTTTGCATCGACCTTCTCTGTAGTCAAATCACGCCCTACAAAAGCACTAGTTACCAACAGCTTATTGATATACAAACAATTTTTTTACAACTATATATGGTGGATGATTGCGTTGAAAAATAAATAAATAAATAAGAAAAAGAACTGCCACCCTGTAGGTGGCCTTTTCCCAGTGGACTCTTGTTGCTTTGAAATTTCTAATGAGCAGAATCTCTGAAAAATTCATATATATTGTACCAATGGTTATATAGCTAAAGTAATAATTAAATATGGCAACTATTAACTTTTACTTTGTAGAAGTGGGAATACCAGAAACTCGCCAATATAAGTATACCCTCTTGCTAGGGTTAGGTTAAGGTGTTCTCATCCCTTCAATTTTATTTTCCCTCTTTTATAGCTTTATCTTCAACCTCTCCTTGATCACATCCTTGAAAAGAACTTTTCTTGAATCGATTCATCAAATATCAAAAACCCAAAAAAGGAAAACAAAAAAGGTCAAAGCTGTGGTGAGTAGATTTTTGTTAGGCAAGCATTAGGGTTATAGTCAGGTGTGTGAAGCCACAAGAATGAAGAAAAGGCAAGTGGTGATCAGAAGAGAAGGATCTCAGAGAAGCTCAAGCAATCAGATTGCTCGGACGGTGAGATATGCGGAATGCCAGAAGAACCATGCAGCCAACATCGGAGGATACGCCGTCGACGGCTGCCGGGAGTTCATGGCCGGCGGCGCCGAAGGGACCGCGGCGGCCCTCAGCTGCGCCGCCTGTGGCTGCCACAGGAATTTCCACCGGAGGGAGGTCGAGGGCGAGGTGGTTTCCGACAGCTCCTCCCCTTCGTGAGAAGTCATGGATCATAATCAGATATCTTGATTAAAGGTTTGTTTGGCTTATCAGAACTATATTTATGTGTTTTTCAGAAGAAAGTGTACGTGTTTGTGAAAAATGATTACAGATTTAATTTACTCAAACATGATTTGGTGATGTTGCCCAAAGGGGAAGTGATAATGATAAGAGGAAAATAAATATATAAGTTAATCTTCACTGCCTTTGGTCTCTATTTCCACACCCCATATCAATGTATAATTAATTACTAGTAGCCTCAAAGAAAAAAAAAAAAATCTGTTTAATTGTACATGTTTGCTTGAAGAAGCTGGAGACTGAGATCCCAGTGATTGTTCAAATGCAAAATATATATATTTTTTTGTTTGGTTTAGTTTCATTTTGACATTTCAACCCAATCCCATCAAGATGTTAATTCTCAATGTGTGTGTATGTGTGCGAGTTTAGTCTTGGGGGACTAATAATTAAAGGTTTAGTCCACCTCAGCGACATTGATGACTTCTCATCAATAATTTCCTTAGTTTTTAAAAGCTATATGAATAGTATTTGTATGAATTTGTTCATTTCTTGAAATAAATCGGAGGCAAGAGATATACAGAAAAGTCACTACTGATCACCTCATTAAATTTTATCCTTTAATCCCGGAAAATAATAATAATAATAGAATAGAAAGCTATACTGATATCTGAATATATTTCTGGGAAATTAATTACTGCACTAGAAAAACAAACGAAAATTAACTAATATACGATATTTCTTGAAACTTATCTTAATGAATTCCATGAATTGTGTTGAAAATACAGGTGTAATTGTTCCCTTTACCATATGGTGAAGCAATTGAAATTGAATTCCAGTTAAGCTTGGAGAATATAATAGGATGAGTGTTTTTTTGGAGCTTTTTGGAACTCTTAAGGAACCAAAAGACAGGATGTGCAACAAATCCAACTGTTGAACCAATATTTTTCTTAGCAAACAAATAGGAACACAACATTTTATATATAATTTCAATACGAATCCCCTTTCTTTACTTTACCCACATTGGCCATATATATATATATATATATATATATATATATATTTTAATATGAACAAGCTCAGGCCCACACATCTAGTCATGTTTTCTGGCCATTATGCAGGTTTCAAAACTTGTTTAATCACATAAAGTTAACTAAAGTTGAAGCTACTACTAGTATTTAAGTCCTATTATCCTCATCACCTTGAATTGATATTGATGATGAGTAGTGGGACTTGTGAATAGACATTTAAAAAATGGAAAAAGGAGGTCCATAAGACATTAAAAGAGAATAATTAGAAATGATGATCAGGATGGAGAACACAGACAAGCTCATGTTCCCTTAATTTCATTGGAGCATTTTTTTTTTACATCACTATAAGAATGCATTTTTTTAATAATAAATCAATTTATTTTAAATTTAATGTTAAAAATGGATTTTTTTTATAACAAATTTGTCATTAAATACTTGGTCACTAATTGTTTTATAGCTCTATTTATATTGAATTATATCACTAATCATCACAAATATTTTAAATTTGTGACGAAATCTGTGCATCATAATTTTTTTATTTTTGAAGGGGTTGCTTTCTTGAAATGTTATTTGCACAATAATTAAGTGGAAAATTCAAATTGAATTTGTTCTAGTTTAGTGAAAATCTGGAGTCTGAATTTGTGTTTTAAATATGCAAAAAGGGGTACTTATTATCATATATATAATACGCAATATATATATATATGATTTCACATATGATATATATCATTTTTTAGTTTGGATTTTTGGATAATAGGATATGATACCTGTTCAGTCAAAAATAACTTACTAAATACTAAAAATTCAAAGGAAAAATTATAATTTTAGGACTGTATGTTGTACCCTCTAACAATTTTAGGACATTAACTTTTTCATTTGCAATTTTAGGACATGAATTTAAGACTTTGTGGCACATTTAGGACTTTCCACCTCGATATTTGCAAATTTGTCTGAAAATTGACAAAATTGGTCGGAATTTTATCTAAATGTGCCACAAAGTTTTAAATTCATATCCTGAAATTACAAATAAAAAAGTTAATGTTCTGGAATTGCAAATGAAAAAGTTATTGTCCTAGAATTGCAAATGAAAAAGTTATTGTCCTGAAATTATAATAGGGTACAACATACAATCTTAAAATTATAATTTTTCCAAATTCAAATAAACATAGAACGAGTGACAAAACTTATTGTTCTAGCAATTGATTTAAAGATTGAATCACTAACAAACGTCATGATGCCTGAAAGAAATACTTGATGCAATAACGGTGTGTTGGGATAACGATATTTCTTTTAGGATAAGAGAGTTCATAATTGCTCGCTCTAACCAACACAACATACTGAGAATCTCACTTTTCGAGTTCCAATCAACTGTATTTTTATATAATGTATACTAGTATCTCGTAGGGGTACTCTTTGTCATCGCCCAACCTCTGAGGTGATTTGAACTTCATCCCCAAACTGTTGTGGGCTAGCGGATTAACTCCACTCACCAATAAGAGATTTCCATAATTCGTACTGATTTGGAAACTTGATAGAATATTCTCTTTCTACTCGCCAAAATTAACTCAAGGTGGTATTTACGTACATTTTAAATAGGCGAGGGGCTGTTTTCGCTCGTCCGCAATAGTTTGGGCCTAGTGCTAAATACCCTATCGATTTGGGGGCTCACCACAATTAACGTTATCCAAAATGTGAAATTCGAATATGAATGAAGGCATAGGAGAATTATATTAGATTCGAAAAGAAATACAAATACAAAACTGTAAAGGTATGAGACATAATATTCTCTTACCAAAATTTAAGGTTCAATCAAGGATCTAGTATATCTCCTAAGATCAACTCACATAGATGAATATATTATGTCGTGTGTACATTTTGCAATCTGGTAATTCATAGAGATAAGAAAGACACAAAGCAATAAACACCATCATTAAATGCTGAACAGTTGCCAATCGAATCACTAGAAGCGTCATTTGGCCCCTTAAAACCATTTAGTTCACACCATAAAATCAATAAAGTGCAAGAATCACTCTACTTTCGCCAAACCCATAAAAACCATAGGTTCCACCGATGAACTGGTTTATCTCGGTGTCAGGTCATGCAAACCAATAGTTTCATGAATCTATTTTTTAAACATGCAACTAATTTTTAACAAATTAGGATAGAATCTATGACCTTTCATATTGATAATGAAGAAAAATGCCACAAAAACAATGCCAAGGGATAATTAGTTGTGAGTAATTATAACATTTAAATTGATGGAAGCCTTAAAGTTCTAATGTCTCAAGGTTCCATTTTTTTTAGGTTAAATTTCATAACACCTACTGTATTTTGGCAAAAAACCTAAAAATCTCATGTGATCATAAAATAGCCTAAGACACCCTGTGTGTAATATTATTTCGGGCAAAAAAAACCTCACTTCGTCAATGGCCACCGGTGGTGGTGTTACACACGTTGGGGGTGCAAAAATGAGTTAATTTTGCATGCTTTTCATCTTAAAATGTAAGTATATTGACTAAAACACCCTCTTTCCTCATCAACTTTAAAATATTATCTTCTTTTTATCTAAATTGCAACCAAATCCCTTTAATTTGTTAAAATTTCAAAATAGCCTAAATTTTAGTTTTTTTGAAAAATATTTCTTCATTATAATATTCTAAAAACTAAAAAATAAAAATTACTAACTCTTCTAGTTTTTTTTTTAATTTAAGCACTAAAATGATCAAAATAAAATTCTAAAATATAAAGCTTATTAAAAAGTAAAGATCAACAAGTAATTTTTTCTTTTTTCAGCTCGAGTTTGTTTTCTTGTTGAAATATAAATAATCATTATATTTTCATTTTATATTTATTCAATAATTATCTAAATAGTTTATAAAAAATTGGAAAGATTATATTTAAATATCTTTGTAACTAGTTAAAGTTAAGGTAAATGTAAAATATCCATATAATTGTTGTCTTTTAATTTAAGTTTGATTCACTACAAAAAGAGGGTTTTGTATCGATTTCAGCGTCACCAAATAAGGAAAATTGATTACAAAATGAAATTAGTGGCTGATTGATGACTAAATGTGTCTGATTTTTAGTTGATCACAAAATGAAAAATACTCGTAAAAACTTTTTCTTGTGACTGATTTTTAGGTCAATCATAACGTAGTGACCAAAATATCAATCACAACTCTGTATATTTTAGTTACAATTTCTTTGGCAAAAATGACATAATTTATTGTTAACCTATCAAAAATAGTGCAACTTGTGACCAATTTGTTAGTCATAGCTTAGTGACTGAAACATCTATCACAATTCTTTCGGTAATATATACATAAATATTATTTTAAATAAATCCCCACTTGCGCTAGTTGGGAACCAAACCCAATTAGCTTGTGCCATGAGTAGAGGGGACCAGACGTGTCGAGAATCAAACCTGGGCTTGTGCCATGGTGTGCACCATGACCTCTGGATGAGGTGCGGGCTACAAAGGAATGTCGGCTCGCCTATCGAGTTTAGTCAGGCATGAGCTAGTAGAGGCACTTTCTTAGTGGTGATTGGGATCCTGTTTAAACTGATCACTCATCATGTCTTGTGGAATATCTTCACCAAGTTTAGTGTCGTTTCGTGTCCGTTTGGGCACCAATCCTGTTTGAACTGATCACTCATCATGCCTTGAGGAATATCTCTACCAAGTTTAGTGTCCGTTTGGGCACTGAAGTATAAGAGTGCTCGGCTTGCGGTGCTCTATGTAGATGTAGGCACTTTGAGTGTTGAGCTGAAAGCTTCTTTAGAGATTTGTGAAACTCTTTCAATGGCGTGTTTTCAAAGAGTTTTAGAAGGTCTCCATGAACTTGTGTAGTCTTTGGATGTTGTTTGAGTCGAAAAATGCAACAAAGAACATATGTTGCCAATGCAGTGGCAGTTGTGTAATTTTAGTAATATTGCGAGTGCAATTCTTTGAAGATGGTTCATTGGATGGGGTTACAAACTTGTGATCTTAATGTACACATTGGGAGCCTTGTTTTGACACAAACGGTGCACGATTTGTTGTTGAGACGGGGAAGATAAGGAGGATTGTGCCTCATCAGCCCTTTTTGATGGGTTTGAGTATATATCCAATGACAGAACAAGGGTTTATTTTTCCAAGCCTATTGTAAGGGGAACACATCTTGGTGAGCTACAGCCAACCCTTCTTGTGCTGCTATGGCAAGCGCGCAACCTTGGTGGGTATGGGTTGCCACCAAGGGCTAACTCTAAGCACTTGCAGAAGTGCCTTAAGTCCTCGATCGGTTCGGGAACTAAACTAGCAGCGTGGGACCAAGAGAGTCCATGTTGGGTCGCACAAGGTGCCGGAAAGTTGCCATGCGACAGACACTATAACCCGCAAGCTTTGATATTATGGGGTGGTATCTCTAGATCGATTGAGTGATTGAGGTAAGCGCTCCAAGGCATGATGAACTAACTCAACGGCACATCCACGAGGGTTTGTTGGCTTAAGAAATGCGATTGTGGGGTGACGTTGCATAGTGGGCTAGAAATGTGTCAGTAAGATGCCAGTAGGCAAGAAAGCCAATCCCATAAGCTGTGTGGGGCTATTTTGAGGTGACGGCAAGCCGAGTAAGTCTTGGACTAAATGTGCCCCTTCTTAGGCAAGACACAAACAAGGATACACGATGGCAAGCTATAAACGATTGTGCTGTGGGCAAAACACAAATGAGGATTTCATTGTGGGCATGCGAACAACCCTTGATGCTAAGAATGAGCTAGTATGCTCAATTGCCATCAAGAGATACAAGTGGACCTAATGTTTAGGTGATGCATGGCAAGTGCACTAGCTAGTTAGTGTCGTGATGTAAGATGCGAGAGCAACATGCGATACAAGCTTCCAGTGAAGGGGCATTTGGATAGGCGAGTGTTGTGCACCTAGTGTAGAGTACTGGCAGGCGTCTGAGTGTTCAGGCTAGTGAGAGTCTGAGCTCAAATATGCTATAGGTCATCATGAAGACTTGAGATGGAGTGAGGTTATAACCGAAGGTTGAGTGCAACTTTAGGGGGATCATGGGAGTGAAAACTTATTCTGCTATGAGACAAAAGAGTCCACCCTTGATACGTGGGCAAGGGTGACCATACATACTTGTAATTTTGCATCAATATTGTTTCTAAACCGTGTCTTGTACAAAAGTAGGGCTTCTCTCTACCACTAGGCCACTGTGAATCTTTGTTCATGTTTGTTTGCTTACCATATATTTGTGAAATTATCATTCTATAAAATTACATTCTATTAATTTATTATGTATTCTTAGTTTGTACAATTTAGCATTCAATTATTAAAAAAAATATGAAATTATCAAATTATTTATATTAATTTAGTATAAATGGCCAATTGAAACAATCGAATTGAAACACTTACCAATTTAACCCACAGAAAATTAAATGGCTAAAAATTTGATGATTGATCAATTGACACTGTTAATTACACGAGAATCAATTACATATTTAATAAACATATTTTGGAAATTGGACGGTTCATTTAACGTATTTTTAATTGAATTATAAAAAATAACAAAATGATTTCAATTAATTATAAGTGATAAATGGTTATTATTATTATTAGTGAAGGGCAACTTTTGTAAAATTACAAAAAAAACTACCATTTGTGAGACAAAAATGGCTTTCTTTTTATAATAGTGTATATATATATATATATATATTAAATTTTAAATTCAAGTAATCTATTTTTGAATTTTTAATAATATTCACTTACATGTAGTACAACTCTATTCACAAATCATACAAGCAACAAAATACTTTTCCTTATTTTTACTTAAGCTCTATATTTTCTAACAAATTAAATATTTTTATCTTTTTCACACTTTGAAATTTAAATTACTAAATATTGTTATTATGTAAATAAAGTACACTCATGAACTTAAAAGGTTTTCCTTGTATAAAATTTACATTTACACTATCTCCTTTTCCCATTTTTCCTTTTTACACTTTTAAATTTAAATTACTAAATATTGTTATTATGTAAATAAAATAATCCCATTTATATATCTTGTGTCCCTATTGAACCACTTTTTTTTTTCTTTTTCCTTATAAATCTTGTGTCCCTATTGAACCATTTATATATTAATATTGACAGAACTTGTAAATTTAGAAATTAGTAAAATGTAGGATACGTGTAGGATATCTAATTAAATCTATAGTATCGAATAATTTATATTAACAAATTCACTTTAATAAATAAATTTAAGATACATATCTATAGCACGTGAAGTGAAAATTACTATCCATTATCTAAAATCATCATATAATCGCCAAGTAGAATATTATTTAATTATGTTTATTATAACAAAAGTTTGAATTTATATAAAAGTGTTACTTTATTTACATCACCAATAATAAAAAAATTAATTCATAACTAAAATTTTGCCAGATTAATTCTTATTGATATATATATATATATATGTATATATTAATTTTATAAGATATTACCGTTATTCAAGCGCAACTTTGTATGTGTAGAATCTAATAATACTCAAAAATTGATAAAGCAATGTTCGAATTTTTTTTAAAGAATAAAAAAGAATTATAATATTGTCTCGTAAAAATCTAATTCAAAATTTGTTCATGACAAGTTAATTAAATTATAAATTAATTATTTCATATTTTTTATAGGTTACAATACACGACGTCTCACGATTATAGCTAACTAGACTACTTAGTAGATTCTCATAGACAAATTATGAGTATTTGTTAATGTCTTCAAAAGTTTTTTTTTTTCAAATAATTTTTTATTTATAATTTTTTAATGAATTAAATAAGTGATATGTTGATAGAATTATATAGAAAAATGATGTGGCTGACTAATGACTGCAGTATATTTGTTACGAATTATATATTTGTATCGATAACAAGTAGTGATCCATTAGTAAATGACAAGTGGATAAATTTGTGACAGATCTACAATTGAATCCTGATAGTGATCGAGTAGTGACTTCAACATTGGTCATAAAATGTGACTGTATAATGACGGATTAATACTTAATAGATTTGTGATGGATTCGTGATTGACCATCATTTCTCAATAATTAGTGAGCGAATGATTAGTCACAATGAGTAGTTGATTAGTGACTGATACAAATTTATGGCCAATGAGTGACCGGTGTAACATAACACTGACTATCTATGAAATTTTATTGACTATTTGGTAATTGAATTAATGTTTGCCACATAAGATAGCGAAAAAATACTGGCTTAAATTACTTTAGTCATAATATCAGTTACTAACCAGTCACTATTAATTCCATCGGTGATTATCATCTAATTTTTTTTAATGAATCGGTCACTAATCGATCACAAATATGTAACCAATCACAACAAGAAAATATAGGATTTTTGGCGGTTTTTTAGCTGATTTGCGCTGAAATCAACATTTTCCATCCAAATTTCGATAGATTTTCAACAGAACTAGTCCGTCGAAAAAACCTTCATCGCTTTTTGATTTTCGTAGAACAATTCCGTTGAAAATATTTTTTAAAATAAAGTTTCAATTGCCCCCAATTGCCGAACCTAAGACTCGAACTTGAGACCTCCACCACACCCTCACGCGCGTGCATACACACGCCGGGATTATCCCAAATTTTGGGATTGATACGAGTCAAACCCTCGTCTATTTGTTAGCAACAACCATTTTACCGTTGGGCTATCATCACTATATTGTCATAATGCATAACTATTATATAATTCCTATTTTTATAATTTTTAAAAATTTTCGGCAGAATGTTTGCCGAAATTCTGTCGAAAATTTTAAATTTAAATTTTTTAAATTTTTTTTTAAAAATTTTCCGTGGAATTTCAAGCCGAAATTCCGCCAAAAATTTAAATTTTAATATATTTTAAATTTTCAGCTGAATTTCCCACTGAAATTCTGCCAAATTTTTTGATAGAATATTCCACCAAAATTTTCCGCAGAAAATTGCATTTTTTCTTGTAGTGCGCGACTGATATGAACGGTCACTAAACTTTAGTTACTAAATGTTTGTTTTCTTGTAGTGATTTCTAGTTATAATATTAACTAAACCACTAAAAAAAGAAGAGATAAAATTCCTTTTTCATATTTCATATTTTTCAAATTTATCAAGAAAAAAAATCATTTTTTTTTCATATTTTTCCACTATTTCCCCCCTTTCTTCTTCATTTTTGACCCTCCACCACCACAACCACCTACCCCATGGACCCCCAAAACCTCAATCCACCTCCAAATCCCGGCGCTGCCCAAAATCTCCATCTTGAACGTGCGCCGTCGTCCCGAAAGCCGATGATTTGAGCGGGGAAGAGACAACCAAGATACACAAAGAAAAGGTAGAGATCGAGAAACTATAACAAATTGCTCTTTATTAGATGATGATAGTTATTGTAATGCAGAAAAAATTAGTTACAAATAATGGTCTATAGTAAAGAAAGTATTTATCCGTTACAATAGATCAACTCTTTGATAAGAAAGTAAACATTTTATCACCTTTAACATTCTTGCGTTACCAAAAAGTAATTCTGTTGCAAAATATAAAAAACATGACAGGAAATAAATTTTTGTGGCTATTAATATTTTGTGCTAGATACTAATGTTTTGCAATACTAAAATATTTGTTACTTTTAGCGCTTTTTGTAACGAATAACTTAGTCATGATTTTTTTTAACTTTTGAAATTATATATTTATGGTTCACCATTCTTTTCTAAAAAAGTATTAGTGTTAAAAAATATTATTATCATATAGCATTTTCCTTTTGAAATTGATAAAAAAGATCTTATGAATAAATTTTCTGCAAACTAAAATATTTGTTTAAGTTTTTAATCCAAAGCCTCTATTTCATTTCTTTTTTTTTTTTTTGTGGAAAAAACACACATTTAATGGAGTTATGCATAATATTTGACATTTGCCGTATAATTATAATATTTGAAAAAGAATGCCAATTGTTCCCAATAAACATTGAACCATTGACGTTGCAATACATGTATAATTATAAATCCAATATACCAAGTCAAACTTTGCTCAAAAGATGAAGAAGTATTAATCTTTTACCACATATTTAATACAAGTTTATACAATTGCTCAAAGACTAAATAAATTTATAATAATTAGTATGTAACCCGTGCCAAGGGGCGAGAAACAAGATCTTGATTTATATTTTACAACAAATTATATTAAATAAATATGAATTAATTAATTTTGTTTAGAACATAAATATCTAAAATCGCAATATAGGAAAGTAATTGATAAATTAGTATACCTAAAAATTCAATAAATAAAGTAATATATTCAATTTCAATGCAAACATCAAGTATTGTTCAATTTCAATGCAAATATCAAGTTGTTTGAATTTCAATACTAGGTTCAAATCATTTTGGGTATTAAAGTACGTAATATTATTCAATTTCAATGCAAACATCAAGTATTCTTTGAACCTTTGATCTTGCCATGCAAATAATTCAACTACGTTGGAGTACATTTCCAATTGATTCAATTGAGTGGGAGGAAAATTTCAATTGACTTAATTGAATATGGGGATATGTATAATTGACTCAATCGATTTGAGAAAAATGTTCAATTTTGAAAAATATTCAAGTATCAGTTAATTTGGAAAAAATTTCCAACTAATTTAATTGAGTTGGGGGTGAATTTGCAACCCTCTTAATTATTGCGAAAAATGTCCACTTAACTTAATTGAGTTAGAGAAAACGTTTAGTGTTCTCGATTAGGTTGCGAACAATGTCCAATGGACTCAATTAAGTTGGACAAAATGTTTTGATATCTATTGTAATCTATGTTTTTGCTATCTTCAATTCCTCTTTTTTCTCTCACTTATAGCATTTTTCTTCTCTTCTCTTCTTTCTCCTCTTTCACCCCCCTTAACATTTTAAAATTTTCTCTTATTTATGATTTGGCCCACATGACTCTATTTCATTTGAAGTTATTATTATTATTTACTTATTTTAAATTTACTTAGTATATTTAAAATAATGTAAATATATATATATATATATATATTTATAATAAAAAAGAGAAAAAGACAAATATGATATGCTGGACTTACAAATATATATATATATATATATATGTAAGTGAATGTTATAAATAAATCAACAATATTTATATAAATTGAAAATATATATTATATATTTTTTAAGAATAAATTATTGAAGATAAAAAAAAATAAAGAGAAAAACCCCACAATTTCCTTTAGTCAAGTCTCCTAATTTAATTAATAATATGTTAAATGAATTGTCTAATTTCCATAAATTTAATTAATATATAGTTAATTCTCATGCAATTTAAAATCGAATGTTAAATCTTACAAATTAACTAAGAATAAATAATACATTAATAAAACTAAAATTAATATATTGAAATATTCACCAAGATATGATAACTAAAAAACAAAAGAAGGAATAAGAATGAATTAGTGTTTTGTCTAGTGGCAAGACATCAATTTGTCCATCCAAGAGGCATGAGTTCAAGCCTCACGAGCAACAAAAACAGTTGGCCCCCGCTTTAATGTGATCGACCCTTGCCATGGTTTCACGGGGCACCGGTTTGATTTTAGGAAATAAAGCACCGTGCGGCTAGTAATCGCTGGGTGCGATTACGTATGCCTGAATATTACAGAACTAACACGAGCTCTAATTGGGCGTCGCACTCACGGCCACGTAGGCATGCTTTAGAGGACCAGCAACACAAAATTAATTGAAAGTTGATTCCATTGATTGCAGAAACATGATTACAATATGGCTGCAGGAATGATTACAATGGGTTGGACCGAGAAGGGAAAATCCAACGCTCAACTATGCTTGAGAAGGCTTCACTTCAATAACTATCCCCTCCCTATAATAGGTTAAAAAAAATAAATCCTAGTGACAGCAGTAGATATTAAAAGGGCTAAACAACGCGCCCGAAAAGCAGTAAAATTGTACAATGGAAGAACAAAAGATACACTACTAGAAAAAAGGCATTTAGCCACGGATTTTAGCCACGGATTTGGCAAAAAATCCGTGGCCAAGGAGATTAGCCACGGATTGGCCACGGATTAGCCACGGATTTTTTCCGTGGCTAAAAGTGGCGTGGCTAACCTTCGCCACGGCTTTTTAGCCACGGCTGGGCTTAGCCACGGCCAAGCCGTAGCCAAGCCGTGGCTAATAGCCACGGGCAAACCGTGGCCAAGTTTGGCCACTTTTTCCTAGACATGGCTTAGCCGTGGCTAAGGGCCACGGATTAGCCACGGTTTGGCCGTGGCTAATCCGTGGCCACTGGAAAAAAAAAAAAAAAAAAGCTAATTACACCCAAACCCGCGGCCCAACCCGGACCCGCGCCCCAACCCAAGCTTTTTTTTTTTGTGCTCAAGGAGATTCGAACACGGGACATCAATGTTATAAATGGAGCATGTAACCGTTGCGCCAAGGGAGTTCTTTGGTTATTGATTGATTTTTTTTATACTTAAACTATATTGTTACAATATTTTAAACTAAAATTATCTAATAAATTTCATTAGTTTTATCAATTTTTTAAATTTAATTTTAGTAATTTTTATAAATTATTAACCAATTATTTTTTTAAAAAAAATAAAGATATTTACCTTTGACTTTATCGTTCAATATTCAACTTTTTTTTTATGACAAATATTTAATAAACTAATATATCAAAACAAAAATTATAACAAAAGTCTATTTATATAATTTATATTTAGATAATAGCAACTTTAATTCGTGATAATTTGTCAATATCTTCGTATATGTGTGGTATTATATAATATATGTCAAGTATATATATCATATATATATATATATATATATATATCAATATATGTATCTATTTTAAATATGTCCATGTATACATGTATCAATATATATATATATATATAAATGTCCAAGTATATATATTGATAGATATGTATCTATTTTAAATATGTCCAAGTATATATGTATCAATATATATATAAATGTCCAAGTATATATATGTATCAATATATATATGTATCCAAGTATATATAGATAATTTATATTGAGATAATTAAAATATCAATAACAAAAATTTATCCGTGGCTAATTGTTTTTTTTCATTTTTTTTTGCACCACAGATAAATTTATATATATATATATATTGATACATATGTAAATTTATATTGATACATATATTTATATATCCAAGTATATATGTACCAATATATATATATATATTTGTGACTAATCCATGGCTATATTTATATATATATATATATATCATGTATATATATACATATGTTCAAGTATATATATATATCAATATATGTGTATATATATATTTCCAAGTGTATATATCATATATACATATATAAATTTACGTATATGTCAATGTGTATCTCATATATATTAATATATTATATGTACATTCTAATCCTCTATATATAGTCTATATGATATAAGTATATATCTATATAGAACATATCTAATATATGTTATAAATGTAGTGTACGTATATATAGATCCAATATATATATATATATATCTAATCATATGTACTATATATATATGATCAATCATCTATATGAAATAAACATATATTAGTGTATTATATATCTAATATATGTTATATATGTACTTATACATCTAATATATATACAGCTAATTATATATAAATACACATATATATAAGTATATCTAATCTTATACGTATGTAATATATCGAATCATTTATTATATATATCAATATATATAATATAATATATATATATATATTACTTAAATATAGCAAAAATTAATTATTAAACAAAAAGTTAAAGTGGTGTAGTGGTTTAATGCTCTAACTTTAACTAACAGGTCAAGAGTTCAAATCATATTTGTTGCAAAAAAAAAAATAAAAATTTTTAGCCACGGTCTAGCCGTGGCTGGCTTAGCCACGGTCAGGCCGTGGCTAATCCGTGGCCCTTAGCCACGGCCAGACCGTGGCTAAATTAGCCACGGTCTGGCCGTGGCTAAGGGCCACGATTTAGCCACGGTCTAGCCGTGGCTGGATTAGCCACGGTTAGGCCGTGGCTAATCCGTGGCCCTTAGCCACGGCCTAGCCGTGGCTAATCCAGCCACGGCTAGGCCGTGGCCAAATTAGCCACGGCTAGGCCGTGGCCAAGCCGTGGCTAACCATTGGCGGCAAAACTGGCGCCAAATTTAGCCACGACATTTAGCCACGGCTTGGCCGTGGCTAAATTAGCCACGGGTAATCCGTGGCCAATCCGTGGCTAAAGCTCAAAAAAAAATTTCACCGAAAACCGTTGCTAATCCGTGGCTAATCCGTGGCTAATAGCCACGGATTAGCCACGGATTTTTCCCGTGGCTAAAATCCGTGGCTATTTGCTCTTTTTCTAGTAGTGATAAAAGGGCCTAACACCTATGACACAACAAAATGTTCCTTGCGGTCCGGCATCAATCGGTGAAGGCTAGTGTGGAATGCGGTCAAGGATGTCTAGTGCGCGAGGGCCCATCCTTGACATTCTCCCCCTTTTGAGCTAGCGACGTCCTCGGCGCGATGGAGTTCTGATACGCCTCGATGAGAGGTTTGAATGCCTTTAGATCTGTCACTCGCTCCCAAGTATTCTCCTCGCTGCTGCATCCTCTCCATTTCCCCAAGTAGTCATCATGTGTCTTCTTTGTTGTGCGCACTACTCGGTGATCCAAGATAGTTTCTGCCGCCCTCTTCTCTGTCTTCGTCAATTCTAACTGCGGGCGGTTCGGCTGGTTACGAGAGTGGTCCTCCTGATCTTCGGAATAGGGCTTGAGCTGGCTGACATGGAGGACCTTGTGGATCTTCCACCAGGGAGGTAACTCTAGCTTGTAGGCTACCTTCCCAATGCGTCTAATGACAGTTACAGGTCCGATGTATTTTTGCATCAATCGAGGATCTCTCCCCCTCGATGACTTCGAGAGTCTCGGGTTCGGGACCTTTACCATCACTTTGTCTCCCATGCTGAATTCAAGAAAACGGCGATTTTGATCAGCATACTTCTTCATCCGCTTTCTAGCTTTCTCCAAGTAACTGTGAGTAATTTCAAGATTTTGCTTCCATTCTTGGGAAAAGCTTCGAGCGAGAGGAGATTTGACACGCTGAGGGGAGTCAATGGTGTGTGGGAGAAGTGGTTGCTGCCCGGTAACGATCTCAAAAGCGCTCTTGTTGGTGGCATAGCTCTTTTGAGCATTGAAGCACAACTGGGCAACACCCAGGAGCTTCACCCAATCCTTCTGTGTGCCCCGAACAAAATGTCGAAGGTATTCCTCCAACATAGAATTGAAGCGCTCTGTTTGGCCATCATACTGGGGGTGATAGCTCGAGCTCATGTTGAGTCTGGATCCGAATAGTTTGAAGAGCTCGGTCCAGAAAATGCCGGTGAAGCGGGAGTCCCGATCACTGACAATATCCTTTGGCAGTCCCCAATATTTGACAATATGTTTGAAGAAGAGGTGAGCTGTCCCCTCCGCCGTAACGTGTTTTGGGGCTGCAATAAAAGTAGCATATTTCGAAAAACGATCCACCACGACAATAATAGTTCCCAAGTCCCCCTCCTTGGGCAACCTGGAGATGTAATCCATCGAGACACTCTCCCACGGCCGTCTTGGGGTAGGTAATGGTTCAAGCAGTCCTGCCTTCTTTTGATGATCGGCCTTGTCCTGCTGACATACTAGACAAGTTCGGACATAAGTTTCATATCATCCCGCATATGTGGCCAAAAGTAGGCCCTCTGAACTAGGGCACAAGTGCGTTCCTCGCCAGGGTGACCGGCCCATAGAGTGTCGTGGCACTCAGTGATAATTGATTTCCGCAGGTCCCCACCCTTTGGAATGCAGAGGCGGTTGCCTTTGGTCCTCAACACGTCTTCCTCCATCCAGAATTGTCGAGTCTTGCCCTGCTGGACGAGGTTGATCAGATTCTGTGCAGCATCATCCTTTGGTAGTAACTTTCTAATCTGATCCTTGATCGAGGTGGCAACCGAACTGGTTGAGATAGCGGCATCCAACCTCGGGGTATCTAATTCCCCCCTCCGGTTAAGGGCATCGACCACATGGTTGTGTGACCCGGCACGATATTCCAATAAGAAGTTGAATTTCGACAAAAGTTCTTGCCATCGTGCCTGCTTGCTGGTTAGTTTTGACTGTAATAAGAAATGGCTCACTGCAGTATTGTCCGTCCTAACCACAAAGGGAGACCCCAGTAAGTAATGCCGCCACGTCCGAAGGCAATGGACTATGGCTAAAAATTCCTTCTCATGCGCTGAGTAGCGCCGCTCTGCATCCTTCAACTTACAGTTCTCAAAGGCCACCGGGTGGCCTTCCTGTATCAACACTCCTCCAAGTGCGAAATCGGATGCATCCGTTTCAACTTCAAAAGGTTTTTCCATGTCGGGGAGTGCGAGCACTGGCTCCGAAATCATGGCCTTCTTCAAGTTCTCAAAGGCAACTTGGCATTGGGGAGACCAGTTCCAAGTCTCAGTCTTCTTTGTCAAGTCTGTAAGGGGGCGAGCAATCTCAGAGTACCCCTTCACGAATCTTCGATAATAATTTGCCAACCCAAGGAATGACCTCACCCCATGCACGTTGTTCGGGGGTTGCCAATCTTGAATGGCCTGCACCTTCTTTGAGTCCATCCTTATTTTTCCTCTTTCTATGATATGACCCAAAAATTTAACGGTTTCTTGAGCAAACGAGCATTTTGACAATTTTGCATACAACTCGTGCTCGCGAAGTCGAGTGAGGACCTTCCTCAGGTGCTCGACATGTTCAGTGAGAGTCTCACTGTATATGACAATATCATCAAGGTACACCACCACAAACTCATCAAGAAAGCCATGCAGTACCTGGTTCATTAAGGTACAGAATGTAGCGGGTGCATTTGTCAGGCCGAAAGGCATGACCAGAAATTCATATGCCCCGTATCTCGTCACCACTGTGGCTTTTGCTTCATCCCCTTCTTTAACCCGGACTTGCCAGTAACCAGAACGCAAGTCAATCTTCGTGAAGTAGTTCGCTCGACTCAATCAATCAAAGCAATCTGCTACCAGTGGGATAGGGTACATGTTCTTAACTGTGATTTTGTTTAGGGCCCGGTAATCACAACACATTCGCAAGGAACCATCGCTTTTCTTATGGAATAGGACCGGGGCTCCATATGGTGACCTTGCTGGTTTGATGATACCGAAGTCCAACATTTCCCTCAGTTGCTTCCTGAGTTCCACAAGCTCAAGTTGTGACATTCTATATGGTGCCCGAGCTGGAGGCTTCGTACCCGGCACCAGCTCAATTTCGTGGTCCACTGCTCTCTTCAGCGGTAGCTTCCGAGGCAACTCATCTGGCATCACATCTTCAAACTCCGTTAGGAGTTTCTTCACCACATCGGAGATAGGTCCCGATACCTCTTCTATTTCTTCCATTTTAAGGGTACACAGGTAAGATGGCTCATTCTTCCTGCATCCCTTCTCAAATTGTTGGGCCGAAAGGTTATTTTGCCCCACTGTTCCAGCTAAGGCTGGGATGACACATGGCTTACTCCCCATTATCATCAAGGAGTTCACATGTGGCATCACACTGGTGTTCGTATTGCACAGAAATTCAAGCCCGAGAATAAGCTGGAAATCATCCATAGTAACGACTGAGAGGTTGATCCTTCCTTTGTATGGACCAACCCTCATAAGCATAGATTTAGCCACTCCAACAATGGGTTGAGCAGCCGAGTTGATTGCCTTTACGCGACCAACACCCTTCTCCAGAACAAGCCCCAATCTTTCTACTTTTGAGCTTGCTAGATAGTTGTGGGTTGCACCCGTGTCGATCATGGCTCGGATGGGTTTGCCATTAAGCTTTATATCCATATACATCAATCCTTTTTTCCTTCCAGCTTCGGATTTTTTGGCACCGCAGTAGAGTGGGCCTCAATTAGGGCCGGAGTTGTTTTTGTTGTTCTTGGAGTCATTTTTGCCTTCGCCCCCACCTGTTGGGATAGGGAATTGTACCAATGACTGAATGCGCCAAGATTCTCGCCATGTTGCTCGTCCTCCCATTCCTCTTCATCACTGACTGCCTCGGGAGGTACAACTAGCTTGGACGCCAACTCGTTTCCCCCTAGATTGGCTATAGCATTGAGGGTTTGCCTCTTCGGGCATGCCCTAAAGTGGTATGGGCCATCGCAAAAGATGCATTGTCTTGACCCCCATGATCCCCCTTTCTTTTGGAAGGCGCTCGGTCTACTTTCTTGTGAGGGTCTTCTCATAGTGCTCTCTTGGGAACTTGATAGAGGGGAAGGCTGTCTTTCCCCTGAGTTTCGACGAAAACTCGGGACAAAGGGCCTTGAAACACTCCCTTTCGACTGAGAGGCATTAGACCCTACTGGTTTATCTCTTCAGGGCTCGGCTACATAATCCAAGAGTCATTCTGCGGCTCCCATAGTCGTGTTCAAATATGTGATTCTCTACCGTTGAAGTTCAGTTCTCACAAATGGCTTCAAGCCCTCCATGAAGGTGAAGAGCTTGTCCTTCTCTGATATATCCCTAATCTCCAGCATGTGGCTGGAGAAAGCCTTAACATACTCCCGGATGGTTCCGGTATGCCTTAGGTCTCTTAGTGCCCGTCGAGCAGTGTACTCGACATTCTCAGGGAAGAATTGTTGTCGAATCGCTTCCTTGAGGAGCTCCCACGTATCCAGTGTATTCGTTGTGCCTGGATATCCACATACTTTGTTCGCCACCAAAGCTTAGCATCACCCTCAAGGTACATCGTCGCAGTCGACACCTTTCTTGCTTCGTCTGTCACATTGGCAGCTAGGAAGTACTACTCCATATCAAAGAGGAAGTTCTCCACTTCCTTCGTATCTCGCGCTTCCCCATAGGCTTTAGGTTCGGGGAGTCGCAATCTTGCCACGGGATCTTGAGCAACCCCGCCGCCTTCACTCACCAATCTTTGGACCAAGTTTAACTGGATTGTCATATCATCCACCATTTTCCGCAGTCTCAAAGTTCATCAGCATCAATTGCATTGGCTAGTTCTCTGCGCGCCACTCGACTGTCCTTTAGTTCATCAAGGACGAATTCGAGTTGTTCCTCCAATACCAAGACCTTGGTTTCAAGCTCTTCTATCCGTTCGGTCTTGCTAGGGCCATCTTTCTTGCCCTTTCCTTTCTTTGGTGGATCGGGCTCGACCGCATCAATCAGATCATTTTCTCTAGCAGCGGAACTTTTTGGATCAGCCATTGTTTTCCCTCGACTAGCTGGATCAAGCAACCTGGCTCTGATACCAACTTTCACGGGGCACCGGTTTGATTTTAGGAAACGGAGCACAGTGCGGCTAGTAATCGCTGGATGCGATTACGTACGCCTGACTATTACAGAACTAACACGAGTTCTAACTGGGCGTCACACTCACGGCCACGTAGGCACGCTTTAGAGGACCAGCAACACAAAATTAATTGAAAGTCAATTCCATTGATTGTAGAAACATGATTACAATATGGCTGCAGGAATGATTACAATAGGTTGGACCGAGAGGGGGAAATCCAACGCTCGACTATGCTTGAGAAGGCTTCACTTCAATAACTATCCCCTCCCTATAATAGGTTAAAAAAAATAAATCCTTGTGACACCAGTAGTTATTAAAAGGGCTAAACAACGCGCCCGAAAAGCAGTAAAACTGTACAATGGAAGAACAAAAGATAAAAGGGCCTAACACCTATGACACAACAAAATGTTCCTTGCGGTCCGGCATCAGTCGGTGAAGGCTAGTGTGGAATGCGGTCAAGGATGTCTGGTGCGCGAAGGCCCATCCTTGACAAATGGGGCGGGCATGGGTGTATTCGGTTCGAACCTGGGCTTGCGAAAGGGGGTTTATTTTGAAACAAAATTATTGGTAATCGGTTTGTCCATCCAGGAGGCATGGCCTGATTAACAAAATTTGTCTTGTTAATTATAGCGAATGTGCCTTCGTTACCATTACACCATTATTGGTAATCAATAAATATATACATATATGTATTACCACATGCATTCAAAACAAAATTTGTCATGTTATGGTAACAAAATAATTTGTTACATTTTCAAAAGTAATTACAACGAATGTGCCTTCGTTACCATTGCACCATTGTTGGTAATCCATATATCCGTATTACCATTGTTAATTAATACTAACTAAATTAGTTTGTTGCTATAGCAATGATAATGAAGTCAAAAAATTTATTATCTTTCACAATTGGCGACAGGATTTAGCTAACAAAATATATATAACAAAATGTTCGTTAAAATACTTAAAGCAACAAATACTAATCTTTTTGTAACAAAAAAAGATCAGTACTTGAAGTGTAATTTGTTGTAGTGAGAAACATGAGAGATAGAGAGAAGGTAACAAGTGTTATGTGTGCATGTGCGTGTGTGTGTGTGTGTGTGTGAGAGAGAGAGAGAGAGAGAGAGGGAGGGAGAGATGTGCATATGTGTTTGGAGAGAGAGGGGAGCATGTGTGTATATACATCAATATATTTATGCATTACACATTTTTTATTCTAATATTTTATTTTTATATTTAAAGATCAATCATGATCATTCATATTTCAAAATAAGATCTAATGGTTCTTTATAATAGGGAATCAAGGGTATTTGAATAAAAACTAACACCGTTAAGACTACATAGACGAGGAGGGCAAGTGTGATAGTTTTTCATGACATGGGGGGTTGTTAAGACTATTTTTCAATTACAAGGGGTTTTTACCTATTTCACTAAAATATAGAGATTGTTATGAAACTTAACATTTTTTTAAAAATTGGATCGCTTAAAGTCTCAACCACATTTTGTCCCGTATCGAATAAAAACTCTCAAATTAGCTTCCAATGGTGGCAAATTATTGTGTTAATTGCATTTAAAACCCATTTCTTACTAAAAATCTTCGAAAAAAAAAACACCTATGGAAAAACAATTAGGCAAAATGACCCTTGTAAATATATGTAGACACGCCCATACACACAAATATATACATATATATATCCCTATATATACGCATATATATATATATAGATAAATATGTAGATACACACACATATATGCACCCATAGATATACATATGTATACACATGCGCATATACATGCATATTGAGAAAGAGAGAGAGAGAGAGAGAGAGACTTATTGTTGAAGGAGAAAAGATGGGAGATGAGAGAGTTTTACCATTTATTATTTTTTTTTGCAAATATATACATATTAATTTATTTATTTAGTCTAGTGAGGCATTGTATTAATGGTGAGGTGGAGGTTGCATAACCTTAAGGTTATGGATTTGATTCCCTATGAATACGTGTATTTTCTTAATTTGGTACTAGTTTGTTTCTATTGTATAGTAGTTTGTAGTTTTTTGTTATTGGATAATAAATAATTATAATAGTTGGTTATTAATTTCAATTATTATTACATTTGATTGATTGTAATAGATCATGAATGTAAGAGACTGATTTCTATCATGAAAAAATATGTTTATTTACATATGATGTAATATGTAATTTGTATATATTAATTTCTTATATATGTATATATACACACACACAAATATTAGATTTTTGTAAATATAAAACTTTTATTTTTATTAGTTTCATGTTGATTTATATCAGTTAAGTAATATCCAAAAAAATTAATTGAATTTATAATATATTTTTGAATAATTTTGTCAGCATAAAATTTTTATTTTGTAATTAGTTGTCTATATTAGTTTTATTTATAAGGTTAATGTGTTAATTAAGAAATCTTTTTGAATTTTGATAAAGGGGTTTTTTTAGTCTATTTCTTTTTTATATGGTATTTTTTTAAGGGTTTTAGTAACATGGGTCAAAATGCAACACATAAAGTTTTTTCTTTTTTGGTTTAATTAATTTGCTTTGTCGTCATTATTTTTTTTTATTCATTTAATTTCTTACACCATAATAAGAAGGATTTTCCAATTTGCATAATTTTTTTGTCTCAAAGATCCCACTTGATCTATCATTTTTCTCTTATTATTTTTTATTCATTTAATCTATGAAACTATAATACGAAGGTTTTTTCTTTCTTTCTGTTTTTTAGACAGTAATAAGAAGGATTTTTCAAGCTTGCATAAATATTTAATTTCAAGGATCCCACTTTATCGATCATTTTTCTCTTAAATATTTTCATTTGTATGTATAACCTAAGCGATGTTTTTTTCCCCCCACAAAAGTTAATATTTGGTGTTTTCAAATTAGTATTTTTTTTATATAATTTCTACCACTTCTTTGTTTTCTGTTATTTCATTATGTTGTTTTATCATCTTATCATTCAAAGTTGTCATTGATTTGTTTTATTCATGTGTTTATTAATTTTGTTTGATTCTTTTTCTATTTTTGTTCATTATTGTTGTGCTCTAATATTAAGAAGGATTTTATCGAAAATCAACTCATAAATATAAATATATATATATATATATAGAGAGAGAGAGAGAGAGACTACAAGAAAAGCCAGCAATTTTCATGGATTTTTCAGCAGAATTTTGCCGAAAATAAATAATTTCAACTGGAAGAATCCACCGGAGAATCCTTCATCGCTTTTCAATTTCAGTGGATTTTTTTCCCTGTAAGTTAAATCTCCACCCTCCCTCACATGTGTTGACATATGCACAATGCACGCACCCAACATTAAACCATATTTTGCGAATGTTGGTGTCAAACCCTCACCACTTGCTTTGGCAAAGGAGTATCTTACAGTTGGATCGTTATCATTTTTAACTCACGTATTTTCTTTTTCTATACTTTTAACATATACGTCTGAAATTATCAAATTGATAATTTTTGAAATATCATTACATTATTTTTTACCCTTAGTTGCATTAAATTTAAGGTTAAATTATCGAATTATTTATTTTAATTTAGTTAATTTATAACATATCATTACATAATAATAATGATACTAATAATTATAATAATAATAATAATAATAATAATAATAATAATAATAAGGACAACAACAACAACAACAAGGTTAATATAAATGTTTCTCCAATTATATATATACATATATATATATGTATATACATATGTTTATACATATATGTATATGCATATGTTTATACATATATTTTATATATGTAGCATACAACAATTAAATTTTCATTTTTTTGAAATTTTCAGTGGAATTTCTCACCAAAATTTCACCAAATTTTGAAAATTTAAGAATTTTTATTTTTTTTAATTATAAACAGAAATTTTTTGCCGAAAATTGAAACATAACAATTTTTATTTTATATTTTTTCGCCGAAATTCCTCAAAAATTTCGGGGAAAGTTTGTTGATAACTATATTAACATTTGAAACCTTTTCATATCGAATATTTTTGTATTTAAATATTCTCCACAAACTCTATTAAGATTTGCATTTAATGGAACAACGGCCATTTCGATTTTTC
Source organism: Petrea volubilis (assembly GCA_026212405.1). Classification (NCBI taxonomy): domain Eukaryota; kingdom Viridiplantae; phylum Streptophyta; class Magnoliopsida; order Lamiales; family Verbenaceae; genus Petrea; species Petrea volubilis. Next base: position 20,775,199 of record CM047871.1, on the reverse strand, counting down.
CTATTCATCAGGTATTTGTATTTCTTCTTTTTATTTTCAACAAAAATATTTTGAACTCGATTTAGCCATCTGGCATTTGAATTCATTATATGTTCAGTTATTTCCCTCTTTTATTTTTTACTTTTTCATTTTCATGTCATCATGCATATTTCATTTTTCTTCTTTTTCATATTTCAATTTTGATGATTTTCCAAATAATTTTGTTGTCATTTCCACCACTTTCTTTTTAGTATTTTAATTATCTCATTACTTGTTCTTGAAATTTGTAAAAAATTTGTTTTATTCAAGTTTTTATTGATTTAGTGTGCTTTGTAGTTATTATTATTTTCATTCATTTAATATTTGGCAAAATAATAAAAAAAAAATTTAATTCTTCATTACATACTTTATTTCGACTATCCCACTTATATATTCATTGATTTGTATATGTATAGCTTACGCTTTTGTTTTTCTTATCACGAACGTTAATATATGGTATTTTTAATTAGTTTCTTTTGATAGTTTTCGGCTAATTTTCTGTATTGTATTCTTTCATTTATGTTATCTTATTATTTATTCTTCAAATTTGCTATGATTTTGCTCTATTCAAAAATTTTATTAAATTTGTTTGCTTTATCTTTAGGTTTTTCGTTTATTTAATTTTTGGGATAAAATCAAATATGGTTCCAAAATTTGTGGTCTTTTTCAATTTTGGTCCCTTGTTTTTTGAGATCGTCAAAATGAGGACAATTTTTCAAAATTTTCATCAAATTTGGTCATTTTCAGTGGCAGACGTTGATGACCAAATTTGATGAAAATTTTGAAAAATTGTCCTCGTTTTAATGACCCTGTAAAATTAGGGCCCAAAATTGAAAAAGGCCACAAATTTTGGGACCATATATAATTTTATCCCTTAATTTTTAGTAATATAATAAATATAGTTTTTTTGAACTTCAATCCATACATATGTTAGTTTGTTGTTGAGTGAATTTTTTGAAATAAAAGAACCTGTAGGATGAAATTTTTATCTTAAAAAGAACACTGACATGGATTTTCTATGTGTAATTGTTTTATAAATAAAAAAAAAGTTGAAAAATAGATGAAATAGTTGCATGAGAGATTCGAACTCTTATGGGGAATCCCCATGTACTAAGCAAGCACACGCCTTAACAACTTCGGCAAAGCAACAATCTCTATGTTTGAAAGTTTATTTCTGGAGAATTATGATAATTATCCATTTTTATTAGATTTTTTCAAACTTCCACTACAAGAAAACGCATGATTTTCGGCGGAATTTTTCGGCGGAATTTCGGCGGAAAATTAAAAAAAATAAAAAAAAATATTTTTTAAATTTTTCGGCGGATTTTCGGCGGAATTTCCACCGAAAAATTTAAAAAATAAAAATAAATAAAAAATAATATTTTTTAAATTAAAAATAAATATAAATTAATATTTTTTAAATTTTTCGGCGGATTTTCGACGGAATTTCCGCCGAAAAATTTAAAAAATTAAAATAAATAAAAAATAATATTTTTTAAATTAAAAATAAATATAAATTAATATTTTTTAAATTTTTCGGCGGATTTTCGACGGAATTTCCGCCGAAAAATTTAAAAAATTAAAAATAAATAAAAAATAATATTTTTTAAATTAAAAATAAATATAAATTAATATTTTTTAAATTTTTCGGCGGATTTTCGGCGGAATTTCCGCCGAAAAATTTAAAAAATTAAAAATAAATAAAAAATAATATTTTTTAAATTAAAAATAAATAAAAAATAATATTTTTTAAATTAAAAATAAATAAAAATGTGTTTGCCTTAATTTTAAATTGCATAATATATCTTATAAGGTATTCAAAAGCTTATAAATTTAGAGAGTATATGAAGAAAACAAAATTTAATTACAAAATACAAAATACAAAATTTTAATAATAAAAACTCACAAGTTTCAATAATAAAATACAAAATTTTAATAAGCTACTTAAAAATAGGGGAAAAAAAAAGGATTCTCTAACTTAATTATATGCAAAAGATGATATATTATTTAAAACAAATGTCATTCCAATCAAAGGAAAAATATCACTCATTAATTAACTTGGCATATGTTGAAGATTAATATATTTAATTTATGGCTTAAACTTTTGAGTATGCATTTGCATTGAGTTAGCCCACTTTCTTATAATTTCAAAGTTCTAATAAAAGCCTTTAAAATATAGTCAAAGTTCTTACATACTATAAATTATAATTTTTGTTTCATATTTCAACTAAAGATTGATATAAGTTTTTTCACGTGTAAGTTTTTTACTTCTGTTACAAAATATATTTAATAAATAATTGACCACCAATTTTTGATTTAATTTTGTTCAAGAACTTATATATTTCAAATCTATCATTCAATTTCATTTTTCCTATCACTATAAAGGGATAATTATCCTCACCTCTTCTGAGTTTAGGTGAAATTATAAATAAGACCCTCTTATTTCGAAAATTACCAATACTACCCCCCCGAGTTTTGTCCCCTTATTTCTAAATCAGACAAAAAGACTATAATACCCTTCCCCCCACCCCCAAATACTTTCAAGGGAGATTTACCCTCACTTCCCCTAAGTTTTGCCAAAATTACAAATAACCCCCTCTTATTTTGAACATGAATAATACCTCGCCTCGCTGCTATATCGGCACAATTTGGATGGTGAAGCTACACACTAATTTTTTTCGTCTCCTTAAGCCCATCAAAACCCCTTAATAAATTTTGTTAACGCTTCATCCATTTGAATTTAATTGAACGAAAACTACATCAAACCCTAACTCGGTATTACATCTCCTCCGTCTAATTCCTCTACCACTATCGGCCTTATCCAAAAATGGGCTTCACCAATGTGTTGCTCATTGTAATTAGCTCGAGACCCTTTCAGATCCCGCTGAAAAAATCCATCAGAGAGCTCAACCCTTCGTTGCGTGTCTTTTTTTGAAAATATTACAGATATACCCTTATGTAATTCGAAAAATTACAATAAACACCCTTCAAGTTTCAAAACCTTACAATAAATAAGGGTATTTTAGTCCTCAAAAAATGATGAAAAAATTGACCGAGGACATTTTCGGTAATTCACTAACAATAGGGTATTTTTGGTAAACATTGATATATGTCAGGGGGTATTGGTAATTTTCGAAACAAGAGGGGATTATTTATAATTTCGTTTAAACTCAAGAGAGGTGAGAGTAATTATCCCTACTATATATAAAATATAACATTATTTATTTTGTTCCAATATAGTAGTATCTCGTTCCTAGGCACAGGGGCAAGACTAGTTTAAAAAAGGAAAAGATAACTTTGTCGAATGTAATAATTATTTTTCCCTAATTTCTTTCTCACTCTTTCTAGATCTCTCTCTCTATCTTTTGCTTCAACTACATGTATACCTACAATTAAAAAAAAATTATTAATTAAGAATAAATAGTTTGTTTATTATTTTAAGAGCTCGTTTGGATGTGCTTTTTTTTAGAGAAGAAGCATTTTCTTTTTTAAAAAAAGTACTTCACAGCAAAAAAATTGTATTTGAATGGGTTTTTTTTTAAAAAAAAATAGCAGCCAGAAAAAAAGTCAAAACTGGCTTTTTTGAGAAGCTACCTTAGAGTAGCTTCAACTAAAAGTACTTTTAATTATTATATCCAAATGTAAAACTGCTTGGCTTAAAAAAAAAAGGTCTTATTATAAAAAGTGTCATTGGAGAAGTACTTTCAGTACTAGAAAAAGAGCAAATAGCCACGGATTTTAGCCACGGAAAAAATCCGTGGCTATTAGCCACGGATTAGCAACGATTTTCGGTGAAAAAAATTTTTGAGCTTTAGCCACGGATTGGCCACGGATTACCCGTGGCTGATTTAGCCACGGCCAAGCCGTGGCTAAATGTCGTGGCTAAATTTGGCGCCAGTTTTGCCGCCAATGGTTAGCCACGGCCAGGCCGTGGCTAAGGGCCACGGTTTAGGCCGTGGCTAAAAATTTTTATTTTTTTTTTGCAACAAATATGATTTGAACTCTTGACCTGTTAGTTAAAGTTAGAGCATTAAACCAGTACACCACTTTAACTTTTTGTTTAATAATTAATTTTTGCTATACTTAAGTAATATATATATATATATATTATATTATATATATTGATATATATAATAAATGATTCGATATATTACATACGTATAAGATTAGATATACTTATATATATATATATGTGTATTTATATATAATTAGCTGTATATATATTAGATGTATAAGTACATATATAACATATATTAGATATATAATACACTAATATATGTTTATTTCATATAGATGATTGATCATATATAGTACATATGATTAGATATATATATATATATATATATATATTGGATCTATATATACGTACACTACATTTATAACATATATTAGATATGTTCTATATAGATATATACTTATATCATATAGACTATATATAGAGGATTAGAATGTACATATAATATATTAATATATATGAGATACACATTGACATATACGTATATTGATATATGTATATATGATATATATATACTTGGAAATATATATATACACATATATTGATATATATATACTTGAACATATGTATATATATACATGATATATATATATAAATATAGCCATGGATTAGTCACAAATATATATATATATATATATTGGTACATATATACTTGGATATATAAATATATGTATCAATATAAATTTACATATGTATCAATATATATATATATATATATAAATTTATCTGTGGTGCAAAAAAAAATGAAAAAAAATAATTAGCCACGGATAAATTTTTGTTATTGATATTTTAATTATCTCAATATAAATTATCTATATATACTTGGATACATATATATATTGATACATATATATACTTGGACATTTATATATATATATATATTGATACATATATACATAGACATATTTAAAATAGATACATATATTGATATATATATATATATGATATATATACTTGACATATATTATATAATACCACACATATACGAAGATATTGACAAATTATCACGAATTAAAGTTGCTATTATCTAAATATAAATTATATAAATAGACTTTTGTTATAATTTTTGTTTTTGATATATTAGTTTATTAAATATTTGTCATAAAAAAAAAGTTGAATATTGAACGATAAAGTCAAAGGTAAATATCTTTATTTTTTTTAAAAAAATAATTGGTTAATAATTTATAAAAATTACTAAAATTAAATTAAAAAAATTGATAAAACTAATGAAATTTATTAGATAATTTAAGTTTAAAATATTGTAACAATATAGTTTAAGTATAAAAAAAATCAATCAATAACCAAAGAACTCCCTTGGCGCAACGGTTACATGCTCCATTTATAACATTGATGTCCCGTGTTCGAATCTCCTTGAGCGCAAAAAAAAAAGCTTGGGGACGCGGCTTTCAGGTCCAGGGTTGGGGCGCAGGTCTGGGTTGGGCCGCGGGTTTGGGTGTAATTAGCTTTTTTTTTTTTTTTTTCCAATGGACCGTGGCTAATCCGTGGCCCTTAGCCACGGCTAGGGCATGTCTAGAAAAAAGTGGCCAAAGTTGGCCACGGTTTGCCCGTGGCTAAGCCCAGCCGTGGCTAAAAAGCCGTGGCGAAGGTTAGCCACGCCACTTTTAGCCACGGAAAAAATCCGTGGCTAATCCGTGGCCAATCCGTGGCTAATCTCCTTGGCCACGGATTTTTTGCCAAATCCGTGGCTAAAATCCGTGGCTAAATGCCTTTTTTCTAGTAGTGTTTTTTTAAAATCCATCCAAACGAGGCCCTAAGAATAAGTGGTTCACCATCGGGGAAAAAAATAAATAAATAAAAAACTAAGTGGTTCATCTTACTTGACAATAAAATTTGTATATAACTTGCCTTTTTTTGCATATAGTTCATTATACTTACTAATTATATTAATTTTACTCTTTAAATTTAATTTAAAAAGGTTAAGTGCGTATATATATTTTTAGAAAAAGATATTTTAATCGTATTATATTTGAAATTATGTCATATATATATGTATCGTATTATATTTGAAATTATGTCATATATATATATATATATATATCTTAATTTTTATATTACTCTTATTTATTTTTATATGTTAGTTATTATTGTTATTAAATAAATATGATGTCACTAGTTCGACTACAATTCACTCAACGATTGTACCAATGACCCTCGACACAATTAACCTTTTGGTTTGATGATCAGTCTAGCTTTAATCATTTGCCGAAACAAGTGAAACTATTGTAGCATTTTTTAGTAAACATTCTAGACAATTGTCAGAAACGTTCCGATCAAAGGTAGTTGTTTTTTAAGCGACACTAGCAATCAATGGCAAAATAAAGCCTTTTAACAGCTCACTTCATTTCAAATTCCGAATGAAGTTCCATAGAAGATCTAAACGAAGTTTCAGCCAAAAGGATCAAAAATTTGTGCTAACGCCTATGGTTGGCGTTGGAACTGGTGGGTGGTGGTGGTGGTTGTGGTGGTGCGCACAAGTGGTGTTACCAATATGCAGTTATTAGTTAATACTTTATCAAGCACTTAAATCATGATCATATATTACTATAAGAATGCATCATTTTCGCTAACATATTAATTAATTGCAAATTTAGTTTTTGTGACGGATTTCATCGATCACAAGGCTGCGAGTAAATGTGTTTTCACTAATTGTATTTTAAATTCTATTTATTTTGAATTTCTTCACTAATCTAACACAAATACCTTAAATTTATCACAAATTTTTTCATTAGCGAAAATAGTGATTTCTTGTATTGTATTAACGAAAATTGTCTTGGTTAAATATCAATGCAAAATAGATAGAGTACTATACCGCGTAACACATATCTTTTGCTTAATCTTCCTATCTGTGGACTTTATTGTGTGGATCCAATCATAACTGGCTTCCATCTATGAATAAATCTATCCATAACTAACTATCAGCGTTGGGGAAGTATCATTTTTGAACCCATATATTAGGGTATATATGTTCAGTTTGAGTCCAATTGAAAATAGGTGTCTCAAGTTGCATATTATATCTTTCTAATTATCTAAATTTTATTTCTGCAACTATTTTTTAAAAACTTTTAATGCCGAGTGCACGAGATTATTCTAAGAAAATTGATATTATTATAAAATAATCCAGCTAAAATCTGATTGAAGTTAGTTGGAGGATTAGAATTAAAATTAGTTTGAAGACACTACTAGAAAAAATTAGTTTTAGCCACGGCTTTCCTTAGCCACGAATTAGCCACATCCAAGCCGTGGCTATTCCGTGCCCATTAGTTAAGTACATCAAAAACTAATTCTTAAGCAAAAAATTAAAGTGGTGTAGCGGTTTGAAACTCTAATTTTAACCAAGAGGTTAAAAGTTTGAACCACACCGATTCAAAAAAACTGACCACATACTAATTGTACAATGCGTGGCTTATTGGTAATTTTACACTAAAATATTGTAAATTATCAATAACATTACGTGTCATTGAATTATAGATAAAAATATAATATAAGTTATGACAATTGATCAATTACAAACTTTCAAAACTAGATAATTAACTTGTATATATATACAAGTGATCATAAACGTCGAACTAAACTGATAACGAATACATATATATATATATACACACACACATACACACACACTTACACTTAATTAGTTATATATATAGTATAATCCAATATATTGTGATATTATAATAAAATGAAAAAATGTAAACAAATAATTATGAAACTTAAGTTGTATATTAACTCAATAGAACAATATAATATTGTCAAATAATTGAAACGATTATTGGTCATTCCAATTGATATTCAGCACATATTCGTATCATTCAATTATATAACAATTTAAAAGATTTATTTGAGTAATAATAGTAAATTAAATAAGGGTTATTATTTGTTATATATAATACAATACTTATGAAAACTAATTAACACATTTATATTCAAATAACATATTAAATCAAGCACGAGTAAAATAATTGAATACTAAAATAAGAGAATAGCTACGGATTAGACACGGAAGAGTCACGGCCTATCCGTGGCTAAATTTAGCAGCGGAATTTTTCCGTGACTATATTTTTCTGTTTATAAAAGAAAAAGAAAAAGAAAAAGAAAAAGAAAAAGAAAAATTATTTATATAAGTTTTTAGCCACGGATTTTTCCATGGCTAAGATTTTCCTTGGCCAATCTGTGGCTAACGCTTCTGTTAAAATAAAAAATAAAAAATAAAAAATAAAAAATAAAATATATATATATATATGCTACATATTAGCCATGGATTGGCAACGGAAAATTCTGTGGCTAATCTTGTGAACCACTTTGGCCACGAACTAGCCACGGAAAATCTATAGCTAAATTTTTTTTTGTAGCTTTGCATTCTGCAGTGGCTAATCCGTGGCTACTAGCAACATATTTTTTTCCGTGGCTAATTGCTCTTTTTCTAGTAGTAAGATATGAAATGCAATGTGAGATATTTATATTTAATGGGATCAAAATTATATATGGCGCAACATATGAGATCAAAGATATGAAATGCAATGTGAGAAATTTATATTTAATTAATTGTCTTGTTATTTAGAGGGTGTTTGGCTAAGTTTATTTTAAAGAACTTATAAGCTCATATAGCTTATAAGATTTTTTGGAGCTTATATGCAGATATATCTTATTTTAATAAGATCCGGTAACGTATAAGATGTTTTTAAAGCTTATAAGCTGATATATCTTATTTAATTAATAATTCTGTATGGAAAAAAATGAAAGCTTATAAGTTCTTTTAAATATAATGATAACCAAAGAAAATAAACTAAATTTAATTTCATGTAAATAAATAATTTTTTGAGATATTAGAAATGAAATACTGAAAAAAAAAACAATAGAGACATTTATATTATTTTATCTTTTAGTATTACACAACTTATAAGCTGTTTCAAAAATAAGTTAGGGGAGTTTACTTTTAATAAGTTCGTTCAAATTATAGGACGATCTCCATCATATATCGGTTTGATTTGCTGGTCCCTAGATTAAATATGATGTAGAACAGAAGGTTTATGCATTTTTTGAAGCATTTGGATCAACAAAAGAACTTGAACTGAATCAAATATTAAACTGTTCAACAAATCTTTAAATTGTCGTAATATTTTTAGTAAATCAACTTGCATTGTGAGTGCTGTTATTCGTTGCCAAACTTCACTACTTCGATCCCAATCTCGCGTTTTCTGAATTTTACATTTTTAGTAATTTTTATCTATTTTAAATATTTTATGTAGCGGATCTTTTGATCTAGTAACCTCATGCTACTATTTAAGTGTTGTTTTTAGCCATTAGATATGAATATAATAATATTAAAAAATGTTAAAAAAATATAATTGTAATATTATCATACTTAATCCAACAATTAAAAATACCATTTTAAGTGGGTAGCATGTCATATATACACATGCTCACTCATATCTTATAGTATTTCATGGCCGTCCTAGTATCACCTATGTTACAACTATATATGTATATTGTAGTTTTTAAAATTAAATTTAAAAAATATAATTTTCAATTCAATTTAAATGTAGATGCAAAAGAAAAAACAAAGTATAAAAAGTTAAAAAAAGGTAAAATTGTTGTGGATTTTTAATTGAGTAAAAGTATTTTGGTATATTTTTAAAGATATAAGAAAATCTATTGACTTTTTATTGTATTTATGTGGGTTTTATATTAGTTTTCAATTTTACAAGATGATCAAATGCAATTAATTCTACATTTTAAACAAAATATTCACAAAAATTCCATCAAAAATATCATTAAAACACAATTTATAAAAGTTAGATATGAGGATTGTACCTTCGCAAAATTAAATATCAAAATGAAAAATATTCCAATAATTGCGATGCCCAAAATATTTTACTTTTTACAAAATATTTTAATGAGTCTATAAAATCCCTGGAACACTTTCCAAACTCTACATCATGCTCGGATTTAGTTGTGAAAAGCTGAGTTGCCAATCTCTAGACGGAGGATCTCCAGAAAGAGACATACCACACCATGTGGAGAAGTCCTTCAAAAGAAGCAACAAAAACTAGAAGACAAAATTTCATTAATTACTTAAGTAAATAGTCAAACATTTAGCAACACAAAAATGTTAGCTCCATGAAATTAATGCTGTTGATACACTAACGTACATGTGTAGTCTTAAAGGTCCCCACTCCACACGCATGTTAACGCGAGATGCATGCATCTCTCTTGAATTTATACAAAATTATAAAAAAAAAAAAAAAAAAAAAAAGCCCTCTTGTGTGAACGTAGAAAATTCTTATTCAAATTTAGTTTAACCGAATCCAATAAAATCATACGATAAGTGAATTGTACTTGTCAAGTAATTAGTCACTTTTTCTTAATTATCGATCATTAACAGGACAAATGTAAAACGCTCGCCATGTGATTAACACTGGTTCGATCAAGTCGGGTCTGGGCTAGAATTTCCTGTGTGAACATTTACAATTAACCTTGTAATAGGGATGGCAACGGGGCGGATTTGGCCAAACCCGGGACCCGCCCCGCCGGGAAAATTTTGGACCCTGGCCTGGGTCCTGTCCTGGACCCGAGCGGACCTCGCCAGACCAGGGTTGGACCCAATAGATCCGGTTTATGTTTTAAAAATAATTAAAAATATATATTTTTTTAAGAAAATTGATATTATTACAACTTTATATATATGAAAAAAATAATAGCACTACTAAAACACTAGTTATTTACAAATTTTTATGAACATGTTTTAATTTTTAAAAAATTAAACATCATTTTCACATATTTATTTATACATATTTTGAAATCATAACTTAATTATTAATCTTATATAATTATTTTTATATACAAGAGTATCATATTTATTTTTTTAAGTAAGTATTTATATAATATATACTTTTATATATGAAATATAGATATATATTATATAAATTTACATAAAATAATAAATAAAAATATATATAAATTACTAACCGGGGCGGATTCAGGGCAGGCTCGGGTTCAAAAAATGAAGACCCGGGACCCGCCTCGGACCCTATTAGGAGTCTTCAAACCCGCCCCATTAGAGTCGGGTCTGGGTCCGGGTTCGGGTCTAACCCGGACCCATTGCCATCCCTACTTGTACATTTATGATTCATTTTGTTAAATCTAACGAACAAAGTAAAAGACATTACCCTTAATTAATTTTCTTTTTTTTTTCTCTCACTCTCTCTCTTCAAGCTAGAAAAACATAAAATATGCAATACCCTTTACATCTACGTTTCCAGAATTTAGGCGAAATTACACAAAACATCTCTTGTTTGCGAAATGCAATTAATCTCTTAAGCTTATGCTTCCTTCCATTAAACCTAATGGAATGACCAAAAAAAAGGAAAAATTACACTGACTACCCCTGAAGTTTGGTCAATTTACAAAAAATTCCTTATTTTTTTAAAAATTACCAAAAATCCCCTAAGGTTCTATCTATATTACAAACTTATTTCAATTTCTGAAAATACCCCTTCCCTTTTTTTGGGTGATTTACACTGACCACCCTGAGATTAGGTTAATTTACAAGAAACCCCCTATAGTTTCCAAAATTATCAAAAATCCCCTGAGGTTATACCAATATTACAACTAGCACCTACTTAGGTTGACTTATCAATAATATTAATTTTTTTTCCTCTGTAAAATTGCTATCATAAAATTTTCATGTAATAGATTTGGACAAAAAATATGATTAGGTATTCAAATAAATATTTTGAATTCAATGTTATGAATTTATACTAAATATACGTAATATGTGCTAAATTTGAGAAAAATATACTTATATGCATCGTATATATCCATAATGTGAAATGAGAAATATAAACATTGATTGAAACAAAAAATTGAAATTAAATAATGCACTTGAAAACTTTATTTAGCTTGAGGACTCTAACTCATTTCTCTTAAAATTTACTCCGTATTAACGATAATATTACATACTTGATGTGTTGGTAGATACTTTTAATGTATTAAATTTAAAATATTTATTTGAATAAATAATCACTTTTTTTTTTCAAATCTATTAATTATATGAAAATTTTATGATAACAATATTATAGAGGAAAAAAAAAATTAATATTGTTGATAAGTCAACCTAAGTGGGTGTTAGTTGTAATATTTGTATAACCTCAGGGAATTTTTGGTAATTTTTGAAACCGCACGGGGTTTCTTGTAAATTAACCTAATCTCAGGGTGGTCCGTGTAAATCACCCAAAAAGAGGGAAGAGGTATTTTCGAAAATTAAAATAAGTTTGTAATATTTATATAACCTTAGGGGGTTTTTGATAATTTTTTAAAAAGTAAGGGGTTTTTTGTAAATTAGCCAAACCTCAGGGATGGTCAACGTAATTCGCCCCCAAAAAAAATAAGAAACATAATGTTTAACTTTTTTATTTTTGTTTCTTAAGGCTAGAAAAGTATAGAATTTAGAGTATCCTTTGGTTCAAAAAAGGAAAAGAAAAAAGTGGCTAAATTTCTTATGTTTCCATTTACTTCTTTTTTCTCTACAATTTGTCTTAAACATGGCAAAAGAATCCAAATTTTGACTCCAAAATATCATAGATCTAGGTATGGTGGGAAACAGTAGGTTCTACAAATGCTGTTCAAGTGACCATCCATTCCTCTATCCTACGCAAATCAAAGTGCATCGTGATGATGGTGGTTGTTAGATTTCGCCATCAAGTTTGGATTTTAGGGGGTGGGGATGGGCCACCGGCGTTGGTAGGGGGGTGGGATGCGAGTTACGATCTAAAGCACTCTTCCATGTTTTTTAAAAAAATTACTCGTTTGCTGCTTTTGCATCATTGAAATGGAGTTGGGGTGGGACGGCGGTCCAAAGAAGTCGATTTTGGCTCTTTTTGCTGCATGTTCTTTTTTTATCTTTTTAAATTTTGTCATGGGATTTGGTTTTGGGTGGTGGGTAGGTGGTCTGGTTGCAGCCAATAGTGACTGTTGGAGGTTAGTGATCACTAGGACGGCGTTATTATAGGGTGGTATTGATTGATCGAAGAAGAAAGGGTGAAGAAAAACAAGGAAAGTGAAATTTTATGGTAAATAATTTAAAAATAGTTAATGAACATTTATATACAATTATTTATATTTTTGATTAAATTACATAATGAAAAGTAATAGAAAATGGAAACAAATTAAAACTATAAGAAAATACGCATTTTTCAACATAATAATTCCGCCAAATCCGTCGGAAATTCGACGAACATTGATTTTCAAGAATTCGGCTAAATATCAGCTGCATTTCTTTCGAAATTTAAATAAAAATAAAAAAAAATATGGCAGAATACCGACGGAATTTGTCCAACATTTTAGATGGAATTGAAGTAGTGATTTTGCCAACATATTCTTTTAAAAAAAATTAATTAAAAAAATTCTTGGTGGAATTCTGATCGAAAAAATTCATTGGAATATTTAAAGAAATAAATTACACAAAAATGTAATACGTTTAAGAAAAAAACAATATTATACCAATAACTTCTAAAATAGCCTAACAACAAAGCTGCTCTCTTTACTTGTGAGAGACTAGTGTTAGAATCTAAAAAAGTGTAAAAATATATTAATCTTTTGGAGGTGACTGGCAACGATAAATAATTTTTTACAAAAATAAATCAAAAAAATCTGGTGGAATTTTTCCTCCGGAGAAATTAACCTTTTCCGGCAGATTGCTAACGGAAGAAGTCTGCTGGAATTTATTTTTTTTAAAGTTACACAAACATATAATAAATTTAAATAAAAATAAATTATATCAACAATTTCTTAAGTAGTCTAGTAGCGAAACTCTTCTCTTAACTTGTAGAAGATCAATATCTGAACCTTAAAAAGTGCGAAAATATATTTATTAAAATATGAGTTTTCTTTAAAATTTCATACAACCATTTTTCAATTTTGTTTTGAAAAATACAATTATTTTATTTACTTATTCACTATGAATTTTATTCTATTTATCTATCTAAGAAAATTTTAACGTATTAAGGATATTATTCGTCTTAATGAATACAAATGCTAAATAATGATCTAAATTAAATGAGGCAATAGAAATTATTGATTTAACTGTTCAAGCACATCATATTCAGAAATTGTAAAAAATTACAAAAAATTAATAGATTATGTAATTAAAAAAATGAAGAGTTACATAATTCTAAAAATGAAAATTAATTAACAAATTAAAAAAATTAATAAAATAAGGATAATTAAACAAAAATATAATAAGTACAAAAAAAACGCATTACAAGTTCTCACAATAGTTTAGTGGTAAAACCCTTCTCTTCTTATTTGGGACACCTATGTTCAATTCTCTATAGCTCCAAAAAATATGCACATTTCAGGGCGTGTACGGTCTCGGAAAGCAGCAGTGGGCGATTCTTCTACGACGGAGGAGGGCGGTTTCGTAAACATTTTGTGATAACATTCTATTAGATTTCGAGTTGGATTTTGATTATCGAATACTGTTATCCGATTCGAATTCGAATACGAATATTTTAGATATGCTCCAAATCGACCCATTGACAGTCCTTAATTTATATCAACTTTTTGTGAAGAGTTTGAAGACGTTTTGTATGTAATTTACGGGAAAATATTTGTTAATTACCATGAATACAATCGGTAACAACAGGAAATAAAAGAAGAAAATTTTGTGTGAAACTACTAATCTAGTGGGAAAAAAAAATCACATCCCACTAATAGAAGCTATTCAATAAACATTTACTATCACATCATGAAGGCCACTATGGGCAAGTGCCCAAAAGAAAGCCCACCAAGTGTATGTCATGTGTTCTATTTGTCGGGGTGGGAGTGCAAGGAGATAGATTTTGTGGTAATAAAAGAAGAGAGTTTGTTTTTAGTTAAGTATAAGAAGATATCCTCTATTTCAAATTCTATTTCATCTTCTATTTTAATATATCCCAAATCAAATGTATAATTAAGAAATTAATTTTATACATATATCTTGAATATGAATTATAAAATAATATTGAAATAGAGGATCTTATCTGCTAATTAAGCCCCTAATTTTCAGTAAACTAACATCTGGGGCTTTGTTCCACAATGCCTTAGTGGAACAATCTAACTGACAAGAAAAAAAAAAAGAAAGAAAGAAAGAAAGAAATTGTATTTGATACAAATTTTATCTTTTTATTTTTATTACTAGGATTAAATACATTTTGCCCCCTCGAACTATACCACTTGTATTATTTATCACTCTAAACTACAAACTTACAAAGTGTAATACTCACCCCCCTCAATTAAGTTTTTGGATAAAAGTACCCTCATCCATGTCTATTTATATATTTTTATCATATTTGTAGTATTTAGAAACTTATATTAAGCTTAAAAATTTTTCGTTAACTATAAAAATATTTTATAAATGTTGTATTTTTTAAAATTATTAAAAAATTTAATTCAATTTAAAATTAAATTGTGTGGTTTGTATTTTTTTAAATGTGCAAAAGATTAACCCTAGTTATTTGAACTTAATGAATTAATTAACAACTTATTCAAAATGAAGTTTACTTAATTAGAATAGAAAAATAAATATTTATTTATTAACTACAACTTAAATATGTGCTCTTGTTGAATTATAATATACTTGAACAAAAGTGGATTCTTTTTGAATAAAAATATGAATGAAAGGAACACAAATAAATCTAAGTTAATAAAAATATACACTCCATCCATTTACATTGAAAGATCCTGAAATTAATTTTTACTTAAAAGTAAAAAAAAAAATTCAATTTTAATTTCAAATAATTATTTTTTAAATATTAACGTGAACTTATTACTTTTTTTAATACCGAATCAAAATTATTCAAGTACTTTTATATATAATATAAAAACTAGTTTTTGGATAAATAATAGTTTAACATTGAATGCAAAGTATTAGTTGTTCTAAATATTTTGTGTATTTTTTATGTGTGTATATATATAGATTGTTTAATTTTGAAGTTTATAAAGAGAGGGAAAGACAAAGAGAGACTTGAAGGGCATTTTTGTCTATATTTTAATTGAGAGGGTTAATGTTACATTTTATAGTTTAGGGAGGTAAATGAAACAAGTGGTACAGTTAAAGGGGTTAAAATGTATTTTACAAAGGTGCATTTAGGCAATCTTTTTTAGCACAATATTTTGATGCATAAATTGAATAAGAATAATTACTTCATTTCATAATTTCTATTGAATAAACATATAAAGGGGTGAAATTTTAGGACCATGCACTATTCGAAAAGGCTCCTCCACAAATATCCAAGTGCAGCCTCAAGTTGTAGCCCCTTGATTATACGCCCTTTGGCACATTGACTTTGAGCTCTGACCCTTGAGTGGGCCTTCGAGGAGATCGGCCCCTTTTATGTTTCTGTGTTGAGGTGGCTAGTTCTCCCTCAATTGTTCGACCAAGTTAACCATCCTAGTACTGGAGTCAAGCTGGTCTTTATGTAATAGGTAATTTTATAAAATAAATGTGTTAAATAAAGGCCTCATCAATCCATGTACTCATTAAACGCGTGCGAACTCGACATCACTTCATCCAACTTGGCTTCCTATGGCCTTTAGTACAACCACTTTAGCTCATTTGATTGCCAGGTACGCAAGTCAACTAGATACTTACGAGGTCCACTCAACTCATGTGGGCTCATGATTATTTAATGAAATTTAGGTGTGTCTCTAGATAAATATCCCAACCCTTAGAACCCCCAAGCACTAAGGCTCTCCTATCTAAATACCCATCATTTATCTCACCTTTCAATCACTGGCTTAGGGATTGTTCGGAAATGCAAAAATAAGTGTTTTTCCTACTTCTACTGGAAAAAAAAAAAAAAAAGCAAACAATGTATATCTTATTTTTTTTGTTTCTGCTGAAAAAAAATTTAAAATAAGTTAAAAGTTGGAAGCAACTTTCAAACTATTTTTTTTCAGCTTTTAGGTAACTTTTTCATAATTCAAGAATTGTTTTGAACTTTTCCTTTCCAAATATTCCATTTTTATTACATTTTTTCAACTTTCTTTACAACTTTTACTTTTTCAAAAGCATAAGTGTTTACGATACCCCCTTAAACATTGGAGAGTTCTAATCAAGACATTCCTTAACTAGTACACGTTTGCTTACCCTTCTTTTGTAGAAAAACTCATCTCACTCATTGCTTTCGACCACTCCAATAGTGTTCCCTCTCGATTCGTCAAACTCCCAAATTCAAATAACATTACGGTGGTAAGCTATTTTATTTTTCGTAAACCTTTTTATGATAATTAAAATAACATAAAATTTATTTCTCTACTAAATAACACAAGGAGTTCGATACCATTAGCTCTTACGTCTTCATCGCATACATACAAAATGAGCAACAACAATACAATTATTATCCCCCCATATAAGTTGGTGTAAAAAAGAAAATTGTTGAGAAGTTCTTATTGACGTGGGATGCACTTGTAATTCATGTGAACTTACTACATATTCGGCTATGATATGATTATTTTTAGATGCATACACTTAATCAGAAATATAAAAGGTAAAGATGGGCCGCACGTTTTGCACCTTAGAAGGTTTTTGGCTAAATTTATAAATTTTTGAAACTATCTTATAAAATGTAGGGCAAAATACATTTTGCCCCTTTGTATTAAGACTTTTGTAATATTTACCTCCTTTTACTATAGAAAACATCATTTACCTCCTAAAATTGATTGCACTAAATATTAATGATAAAATTGTCCTTTATTTTATTATAAAAATGCTTTGTCTTATTACATTAATATCAATAATATTGGTGGGAATGATTGATTTTAATTTTTTTCTTAGTAAATTATATTTTGTCAAGGTCAAATAATTTTCTCAATTATAAAAGTTAATTAAAACATGTATCATAAACAATATTAAATAATTATAATTATAGTCATAATACAATATAATATAATATAATATAATATAAATATGTTTTTTTAAAAATAACTAATATTAACTAATAAACTGAAATTGATTAAAGTACTTGACGTTCAAAATATTGGAAGCGAATTACTTCATTAATCAATTATACACAACTAATTAATATTAAGTCGTTCGAAAAATAATTTATTTATATTTTATTTTAGCTATTTATTTTTTCATAAAAAAATATACATAAATACATGCTTTAATTGAGAAATGAACATTTATAAATTAAAGAGTTATTTCACATTTTTTAAAATATATTTTACTAATAAAAAAAATAACTACTTACGCAAATATTAATGTGAAAATAATTAGATAAAATATATGTATGATGAAATAAATGATAATTTTGTCATTAGTATTACAAGGGGGTAAATGATGTTTTTGATAATATAGGGGGTACGTATTACAAACGACAATATACAAGGGGACAAATTTTATGTTGCCCTAAAATATATTAGAATTTATAATATATCATAGAGAGGTTGCTAATTTTTTAGAAAAAGAGCTTATAGACTCATAAAAATAAGACGTTTAGAAACTTCTATGCTCTTTTTAAAAAAAGTAAAGAGCTGTCGGTATATTTTTTAAATCTTTACAAGTTTATTTTTGAAATAATATCCAACATCTTATAAAAAGAGCTTATAAAATAATTAAAGAATTCTTAGCCAAACACCCTCGTAGTAAACTGGAGAAATTAAAACTCAATCACAGTATACCCCAAAAACTCATAACTCGCTCTGCTAGTAGACAGAGACGAGAAATCTTCCCGCTCGACATAATGGACAGATGCAAAAGAACAACCGATGTTCATTTTTACATAAACAATTAACACGTAGGCTTTAATTCGAATTCGACCCGAGCTCGATTCGAATTTCAGTATATTTAATTAATTTAAATTAATGTTTGATGGATCCTATTTAATTATAAATGTACGTAATTCAAGATAAGTGAATCGAATACGAAATTAAATATCCTTCTATTTATATATATATATATATATATAAGTAAAGATGCTTAAATAGAATGTATTACATATGTAATTATAAAAAGTAATACACTAATTTGTATTTTTTTAGGCAAATTATTTCACAAAATAATGCATAATTTTTATAAATATTCTAAAATATATTGTTATTATATTTAATTTTATTTTACATTCGAGATATTATATTGGTTATTTAATTTTTAAGTTTTTTTTACTTGTTAATCCTATCAAATTTTCTTATCGAGTTTCAGCATTTTATTAGATTCAAAATAATGGACAACGACCTCTATAAGATTCACGTCGAACTCGGATTTGAGTTCAAATCCGTCCTTATGAAAAATAAATACAAAACCCAATCACATGAGAAGAAGCCCAATTAGCCGAGAACTTAATACAGCCCAAGAGGGGCTCAAAGTCTTCTTAGGAGCCAATTAATCTCAGTACGTCATAATCATCAGAGCAGTAATAATTGGAGATTAATTCATGTGGCAATTATCAATTCCCACCATAAATAATCAAAATTCCAATATGAAAAGGTAATATTTATAAATTATTTTAATTTTAATTGTTTCATCTTTAACTTTTCCTTTTTTGACTTTTCTCAAATCCCTGGCTTGACATCTTTTAAGCCAACCCCTGGCATACCAAAACCATTGTTCGTGTACGTTGGTTTATGTCTAGTGATCGAGCTCACGGACGGAGCCAGGGAGAGGCAGGAGGGGCCCACCATCCCCCTCAAATTCATATCTAATCAAATTTTACATTAATTTTTATGAAAATTTTAAATCCCGTTCCCTTTTTTTAAATTATAAAAATTTCTTTAATATTTTATAGAAATTTAACTTCACCCCCACCTCCCTCTAAACAAGAAATTTTGGTTCCATTCCTAATCAAGCCATCCAACCCATCTTCACCAAGAGGTTTGTTAGTGGTCCCAAAAGGTTCACCAAAAGTTTTATAGTGTGGACTTATGTTAATGAAGTTCAACCTTGACTAAATATCGACTTAGACTCTCAAAAAGTTCGACTCGTTATATGTTTCTTCAAAATATCCAAATAATTAAAATATGTCGGGAAAATTCTTACTTCTTATCCAAATTCAATTTGGCCGCACCCAACCAATCATGTAGTAAGTGCTAATACACTTGTCATGTGGTTGGTCATTTTCCTTAAACTGTACACCAGTATGGTAAGTGTAAAATACTTGTCACATGATTAGGTCCGGTGTGACCGAATCCGGTATGGGTAAGAATTTCCCAATACATCGTAACCATTTTAGTGCGTAAATGAGAGTTAAACCAGCCTTCCATATTTGCACAAAATGAAATTATTTAGGTGGACCTATGATTTTCTAATTTATTATAAGTAAATATGTGATCGATTTGGCAGCAAAGAGTGTGATCTATTAATAATGGGACATGGGAAACAAATGAATAAATAAATAAAATGAGTGATAAATGCTAAATAAACAAAGAGCAGCATGTGTTTGAAGAAGACAAGATGCAGCCGCAGCTTGCGGGCAGTTGTTTCCTGAGGGCGCATCTTTGGTCATGTGCCTGCCCCATATGGGCGCACATGCCTTACCGCGTCTTAGTTTCATGCATCCAATAATTGAACTTGGTTTTTTAAATTGTGATTATTACCCTACCAAAATATATATATCTATACTATCTATATCAATATTTATATAAAAAGAAAACTATTTTTGTCTCACAAAAGGCGATTATTTACGTGATTTTACAAAATTTGCCCTTCAATTTTATATGGAATTAATAGAGATATATAAAATTATGGGTAAAATTAAAAATTCACATGAAATCAATTCAATTCGGATATCAAATTTTGATGTGCCAATTTTACCCTTCTAATTAGTAAACACATGTAATAAATAAACAAATAAAAAGGTCAATATTATAATATTACATTCAATTTAAAAAATCCATGTTCTCAACCCACTAACCACTTTCTCTAATTACAATTACTTGATTTTTTTTTTCTTTTTGTATTTATTCTTTATCATTTAATTATATTTCATATAATTATTTTATTTTTAAATTATTTCAAATAATTCTTAAAAAAATATTCTTATAAAAGAAATTTAATAATATATTTATATTTTCATCCTAAACAAATTTGAAGTACTAAATTAGAATATATACATTTTATATTTTGCACTCACGTAGAGTGTGCAGTGTTGTTAGTATATATATATATATATATATATATATAGTAGCAACATACTCAATGCATGTGCAAAATAAAATTAAAATATTTATTGTGTTTTATACATTATTATATACTTTTTTAATTATTTTTAAGGTATGTATTTTATTAAAATTATTATAGAAAAATAGTTTAAAATAAAAATAAAATTATAAAGTAACAAATGAATAAGAGATAAAAAAAAAGTTAAAAAAAGACAAAAGAGAGATGAATATATATATATATATATATATATCGGTAGAGGAGAGAGATGGAGAAAAGAAATAAATTAAAAACACGTCAATAGTGGGGAGGAGAGAGGAGAGAGAATATAAAGGCGGGAGTATTGGAGAGATCAAAAGAGACCAACGACACCAAGGTGGTTATTACACTCTTTAGGTGCTTTTTTATTTGTACTAGTCAATGAGGCACACTTGATATCTGTGAAAAATGAAAAACTAAAATATTATTTAATACATATTTAAATTATGAATATAAAATAAAAATATTTATTAGATTTTATACATTATTATATATTTTTTAGTTATTTGTAATGTATGTGTTTTTATTAATTTTTTTTATAAAAAATAACTTACAATAAAGATAGAATTATAAGATTAACAAATAAATAAGAAATAAAAAGTTAAAAAAAATGATAAAGAGATTTGAAAAAATATAGGTAGTGATAGAGTCTAGAATTAGATGAAAGAGAGTTAGAAAAGAAATAAATTAAAAATATACTAATAGTTGGAGAAGAGAGAGGAGAGAGAATATAAATAACAATGGAGACTCCAAAAGAGACCAAAGAGACCAATGTAGTTATTAGACCCCCTAAACGTTTTACTAATAACTACATTGGTCTCTTTTGCTCTCTTTTGAAGTCTCCATTGTTATTTATATTCTCTTTCCTCTCTCTTCTCCAACTATTAGTGTATTTTTAATTTATTTCTTTTCTCATTCTCTCTCATCTAATTCTAGGCTCTATCACTACCTATATTTTTAAATTATAAATACAAAATTATAATATTTATTAGATTTTATACATTATTATGTATTTTTTAATTATTTACAATATATGTATTTTATTAAATTTGTTATAAAAAATAAATTAAAATAAAAATAGAATTATAAGATTAATAAATAAAAAGTTAAAATAAAAGATAAAAGAGATATGAAAAAATGTATGTATTGATAGAGGAGAAAGAATGAAGAAAAAAAAAACTAAAAGCACGCTAATATGAGGGAAGAGAAAGGAGAGAGTATATAAAGGATAGTGAGAGACCAAAAGAGACCAAAGAAATCAGGGTGGTTATTAGACTTCCTAAATACTTTATTAATGATATAGATTATAAAATTAACAAATAAATAAGAAATAAAATGTTAAAAAAAATAAAAGAGATATGAAAAAATAAAATAAAATATGTATTGTTAGAGGAGAAAGAATGAAAATAGAAATAAACTAAATTCGTGCTAATAGTGGGAGAAGAGAGATGAGAAAGAATATAAATGAGAAGGAGAGACCGTAAAGACCAATGTAATTATTACACCTCCTAAATGCTTTATTAATAATATAGATATAGCTAACTAGAAATAATGTCTTAAGTAATAATATTTCCTATTTTATCATTAATGGTATCTATAGCATTCCTCCCACAATGGATAAGAAATGAAAAATAACATCCTTCTAAATTTTGGCCCCAAACTCAAATGCACTCAATGGGTATCTATTTACGGTGAATTATTCACAATTCAATTTTAGGGTGCACTCGATGCATTCAAAGATAGTTCTCCCATCTAATGGGTTCGCAGGCTTTAGGGGTTACGTGTTATGAGCGGCAAAGTGCCAAATAGATTGGAACAATCTCTACTCTGTAGTGTCCTAACATCTGGCAGTTGATCCTAAAACGTATCGCCTTACTATGAGAATGTCGTGTTTTAAAAGAGTGGTGACTATGGCATCCTCCCACGTCAGATAAGAACCAAAAAACGAACTTCCTTATGAGTTTTGACCTAAGAACTCATTTATAACCATTGAATGTTTATTCAATTTTAGGTGTACTTGGTAAATTTGGAAGCAACTCTCCCATTCAATGATCTCACACATAGGACATAACAATAGAATTAATAGTGACAATAATTAGTGCTTTAATTTGTTACTTACCGACAATTAGTAAAAAATTTACAATGATAATTTAGTGACAGAAAAATTTATGACCATATTTGATGACAAATATTTTCACCTCCCACTAAATTATCATTATAAATGTGACATTCATTGTCGGAAGTTATAATTTAATTACAACTTTTATCCCTGCATACTATGCTTGAAACGATGTTATTATGACAAAATAGGACTTTCTACTCCATTAATATATATTATTAGTAACACCTTTTTGTTGTCATTATTTTCTATCTTAATATAGCGTTGCTACGCATGTGGCTGCAGTACGTGAAATGTCCTCTTTTTTGAAAATTTAGACATTGCATTAATTGTGTCATTTTAATATCTTTTACGCAATTGCTTTTTTTGATTATAAGAAACATAATTATTCAAAAGTTAATCAAATATATCTTCAATCTTAGTATTTCTGAGACACAATTCGATAGTTCAATCCTAAAAGACCCAAATTCATATTAAAACAGTGCCTTAAGAAAAGAATAAACAAGATCATGTACATGTCCATATCCCGACTTCGTTCACACTAGCTAGTGCCCAGAATCCTGCCGTAATTTTCTGCTGCATTTATTGATAGCCCTTAAAACCATGTGACTCAATTATTGATCCAGATCCCGAAGCTCATTTAAGTATGCACAAAGTAGCATTACTTTATTAAACACGTAGTTTTAAAAAAATATTTCAATTGTGACTAAATGAATGCATGACATATGGTATCAAATGTTCCATCTGATTTTCCTATATTTGGATGTATATATATATATGATACATATTCACCTTATATTTTACTTTGTAGATATGCTATATATATATATGGATACATAATGAAATATAAAAAAAGTGTAATAAAAGATTTGACAGATTTATTTTAATAACTAACTTTTAAGTTTTATGATCACTATTGACACTCAATTGGGAAATTTTAATTGAACTTGATCTGATCACATTAAAATTAGCTGCATAAAAATGCTTCATACTCTTCGTCTACTTTACGATTCTTACAAATCTATTTTTTTTTCTGAAAAGAATCTTAAAATAACCCGATTGAACTTGTGACGTGTACGAACTAATGTAAGAATTAAGATGTACCAGCAATATTCTTGATGGATAAAGAATGAAATGGAACCTATCTATTTCACCTCACCACATTTATGTCACAAGGGCATACGAGATATATGGCCCCAAACACGGATCATAGCCTATGACTAATACATAGATATTTAGAGAGAGAGAGAGAGAGAGAGAGAGAGAGAATCTTTTAAGTTGAATCTCGAAGACCTACCCTAATCCAATGTGTATATATAGTCCAAGCAAGAAACAATAGTCAGAAAACAAAAGCATTTGTTCCCTCCTCTGTAGACTTTGTTTGGTGGCAAGGCAATGGCTAAGCTCGCAGCTCTCATCCTGCTCGCATTCATCTCCATCAGCACGCTTGCCACCACGGTATATATAGTCCATTTGTTTATGTGTGTGTGTTTGTGTGTGTAGATTTTGGTAAATTAAGTAGCTAGTTCAATAATCAAGTAATCAACCATATGTGTATCGCAAATTAAGAGGATATATATGTGATGAATTTTGTTCATTTTCTCTTGCAGGCACTAGCTGGCCAATACCACCTTGACTCGGTGAGTTTAATTTCATGACGAAAAATTCTTGCATGCACTGATTATATATAAAGATATCGGCACAACATAAATCTCGCTGTTGATATGACTTAATTTTTACTTACATATAAGTTGATATTTGGTGCATATAAAAATTTTACTCATACTAGCTATTTTTCTCGCATTATAAAAATTTCACATTGAATGGATTTCTCCTTTTGTTTTCATAAACTTACAATATTTTAGCTTCTCTAACATTCATATAAATCAATATTCCAGAAACGTTATGGTCCAGGCAGCTTGAAGATCACCCGTAAGTACACTAACACTGCTGATCTTGTCCCGTTTTTCTTGTTTATTATGCACTTCAGTTGGAAATAATATATTTAGATGATTAACTTTTTTATTTCTTTAATTGTGAAATTACCAGAATGCCCAAAAGAATGTGCAAGAAGATGCAATCAGACACAGTACAAGAAGGCTTGTTTGACCTTCTGCAATAAGTGCTGCAACAAGTGCCTCTGCGTTCCCCCGGGCTACTATGGCAACAAAGGGGTTTGCCCTTGCTACAACAACTGGAAGACTAAGGAGGGAGGACCAAAATGCCCTTGATCAAATAAGTCGTTAATCGTCATGTGTCTTTCTTTTCCAAGAATGTTTTAACAGTAATTCTGGTGCTCCTCTGGGCTTAGAGATTTTTCGTGCCCTGATGAGAGCTATGCGACCACTTATTTGGTCTTTTTTTACATTTTATGAAATGATTCCCTAAGTTAATTAAATATAATATGGGTATCCGAGGTGCATTTTTCTCTTGTTTGTTTTGGGGTGAATTCGATCTCGAGAATACAAAGTACAAATTCTAAACCAGCTAAATCAGTAGCATGAGATGCTACATCGAATATCATGCATATATAGTAGATTTAATAATACATCATAATCCATGCACTCACACATACTAGAACTCGAACCCTAATCATCATACTTCACATATCTTTAAGGCGGGGATATAGGCCCTAAACACATATATAATATATATATATAGTACTAAGAGTAGATTGTAAGATCGATAATGTGTGTGTGTTTATTTTATTTTATTTTATTTTTCATCACTCAACTAGAATTATCACATTACTTTCGAATAAATGTAATTTATCTAAACACCTCGTACAGAATACCAAATGTAGCATATACACTACAAGAATGAGAAGATAAGACAAATGATGTTCTACGAACCAAAAAATATATTAGAAAAATATCTTAGCTTATCCAACACTTTCATAGTGGCGCTCATAAATTCACAATATTGCTTCTTGAAATTTGTTTTTATATATTTTAAGTAAGTTTAGATTTAAGTTAATTTATATATGCGTATATTAAGGACTGCAAATTGAAACATTACATGATGAAGAATTGCATTATAATATGAGGAAGGAGAATAGTTGTGTCAAATAATTACATTATAGTTCTGTAGTTCTAATTTGAGTGATTGTGATTAATTCGCCGTAAGAAAGGCTTTCTATATTGTCAAGAATCGGCAGTAATCGTATTGGCCTTTTTCACTTAACTCTTTGGGTGAAGCCCAACATAATGACTTCGAATTTAAAACGTTTATTTGGCTCCCTAGCTAGGGCTGCCAATGGAGTGGATTTTAATCCGAATTTAATCGATTAAAATGTTTAATAAATCAGATATGATTACAAATATCTGTAATTCGAAATAAATAAATAAAATATGGAATCAAACAATCCGATCTATTAAAGATTCGAATCCAAAATTTAATTCTACGTTTTATTAGATTAATGACTCTATGTATATAATGTTAGTAAAGATGTTTAAGTAGGATACAATATATAAACCATAATAATTAATAATTCACTGCTTTTTATTTTTCAAAGTAATTTTTAAGAAAATAATGTATCGTATTTGTATATATTCTAAAATAATTTTCTAATTAAATAAAATTTTATTTTTTACATAAGAAATAATTTTTTTTATTTGTTACTTGATTTTCAAGTTTCAATTTTTTTAACTATTAATTGGATTGGATTTTCTTATCGAACTTCAATTTTTTTTTTTTTTTATCAAATTTGAACTTAGTTATCCTACAGGATTCAGGTTCGGATTCGATATTGAAAAAGTTTATCAGTTTAGATTTGGATTCTCAAAGTTTGCTTGAAATCTAACCCATTTACAGCCCTAAGTCCCCCGATTAATATTGCGTGGGAAATTAGATGTAAATATTAGTCCCCCAATTAATCGAGTGTTGGTTGAGGCCCAAAATCAATGAATTGGATGATCTTAACTTCATCACAATGTTTTTTTTTTTGACGGTCAAGTCGCGGGAGAAATACTCCCGAAATTTCATAACTCTGCCAGTAACTTATCGATGCACAAGGTATGGCTAATACAATCCGGGATCTCATCCCCCCAACAATCGAGTACAACTAAGCTACTAAAGGTAAATTTGGCAAGACAATGTGCCTCTCAGTTTGCAGAATGATGCACATGGCAGAAGCAAACATCCTCAAAGAACTTCGCAATATGTAGAATGGCTCCACCGTGCACCCAAGACTTGATATGCACAGACCTGGACTCTTGATAAAATTAACAGCCGTTAAGCAATCCCCTTCGAGACACAAGAATAAAAGGAATTTTAGCACTCTAATTGACCAAAAGGACATATATCAACCGGACAAATAAGATATAACACTTTGATATCATGAAATATCCTTGTTAGAGAAACTACTAAAGAATAATAAAATAGTTATGAATCTAGCCACAGACAAAATTCATGGCGTGGAAGTCTAGCCACGGAAAATGGCCACGGACTAGTCACGAATTTTCCGTAGCTTTTTCAATAACGGCCACAGATTTTTTCCTTTCATTTTTAAAAAATATATAAATATTAAATGTGCCATGGATTTTTCCGTGGCCAGTATTTATTTTTAAAATAATAAAAGTTGGCCACGAATTTTTCCATGGCCAAATATAAGTTTTGTGGAAAAAAAAATTAATATTGGCCATGGATTTTTCCATGGCCATATTTAATTTTTTAAAAAATATATATTTAACCACGGAAAAATTTATGGCTAAACTTTAATTGGATATTAGAGTGCAATTTATTGTAATGCACCCAAAACCTGCATATTTTTTAACCACAAAACCTAAACACCAACAAATTAACTAAACAAATACTAACACAATCATATAAATACAATATTATAATACAATCAATTATCCCAACAAAATATATATTATCCAACCATATATTACCATACAAGTGCCACATACCTAATAAACTAACTAAAAATGCCACATAGACTTAGTAGTTGGACATGCCATCCAATTTCATAAATTTACTGTCAAATTTTGGCCGGTAGAACTAAGAGGGTGTTTGGCTAAACTTATTTTAAAGAGCTTATAAGCTCGTATAGCTTATTAGATATTTTTAGAGCTTATAAGCTTATACGTCTTATTTCAACAATAAGTTGTCAAAGTGTTTGGATAAAATAAGATCTTGTAGCTTATAAGATGTTTTTTGAACTTATAAGTTGTGATTCTGTTTGGTAAAAATAAGAACTTATATTTTATTTTAAATCTAATGATAATAAAAAATAATAATGTAAAATTATTTTAGGTAAATAAATATTTTTTGGAGATAGTAGGAATGTTACATTGAAAAAATAAAGATATTTATGTCATTTCATGTTTTGATATTAGACAACTTATAAGCTCTTTCAAAAAAAAGGTAAGGGTACTTGACTTTTTTTTTTGGAGCTTATAAGCTCCTAATAGTTTATTTTTGGAGCTTATAAGCTCCTTTACTTAAAAAATTACCAAACAAATTTTGGGAGCTTAAGGATGTTTTGAAGAGCTTATAAGCTTAGCCAAACACTCTCTAAATGTGGCCCAAAAACCCATCCTATGAGACTTTTGATCCTATGGAACTAAATATGAATTGACACGTTTCTTATGTGATAAAAAATGAAATTAGCTCGAAAAAAAATAAAACAAAACTATCCCCATTTTGATAAAAAAAATTGATAATTTCAGGTTTGAAAGAAGTTGACTATATATATGCAATGTGCATTAGGAAATACCAGAAAAGCATAACAATTAACTATTACTTAATGCATGTAAGTTCACCATCACTTCAATTTGTTTCAGTTTAATCAACAAAAATAAGCAAAAAAAAAGAAGAATTTTTTTTATATTTTGATATATAAAGAAATATAATACAAAAAGCACTTTTTGTTACATAACTACATAACCAAGTTAAAAATAATAATAATCTAAAAGGTACAAACACTAAATGCAAAAGAATTACATATTGAGAAGATGAATACAAAATTATCAATTGATCTTCAAAACTACTTAATGCATGTAAATAATATGACGTAAGTTGCACCTATTATGAAATAATATTAACTCCAAAAAGAAAAATAATAAACTTTAGCATTAGAGAAAGAAAAACAAAGAAAAGAAATGGATATTATGGTAATATTGCCTCATATATATATAATATGTTTTTTTGCAGCAAAAAGAGAGATAAAAATTTGCAAAAATCAACTTTCATGTGCATTAGTAATTTCTCAAAATGCAAATTGGAGTATCACAATCAAAGACCATCATATGCCTCCGAATACATCTCTTGTTGAAATCAAAGAAAGGCTTAATTACAATAAATCATGCTTATGGGTAGGGGGAAGATTATGTGAGGTACTATGAAAGGCAAAAGTTTTTGAATAGACTCGAAAGGCAGACCGGATTTCCTACCCCATAATAGTACCCCATCCGCTGCCCCACACTCTAGATGTGCGACACATGTAAATCTTGAAAATTTACTTAATGGCAGAATGTTTAATCCCGTTAATTGTATTTTTGCCATTATCTAATTTGATAAGAAAATCTCTTTTCTATCGTTAAACAAATCTTCAAGATTTACACTTTTTGCACATCTGAAGTGTAAGGCAGGGCATGGGGCACTATTATGGGGTAGAAGATCCGGTCTGCTCAAAAGGGAATGTTTTTAAATAAAAATTAGGAAAGTAATTAAAGACAAAGAAATTATGAGAATAAAATAAGTAATTGATATGGATTTTGAGGGAATGATTAGCTTAGTTATTGTTCCACCTAAAATAAAAAAAAGTTTATATAACAAATTTAAGGAAAAATTATGTGAAGTTAAACAATTATAGAATATGAGACAATAATAGATTTTGTTGGTAAGGATTAATGTGTTGTAAGAATAAAAACATAAATGTGATATTAATTAGTAGCTTGAATGGCTAGATTTCATGTATATATTTCTATAAATACAATGACTCGAGAAATTTATGATTTACTATAATGATAATAACAAGATTCATATACAAAATTAGAAAGTCCAACATAAAAAATACAAATAATAAGGCACGGTTTTCTTAAAGTGAAGAATGGTACAAAACATATATAATTGACCATGTCAATTAACTACTTATCAAAATAAAATCACATGCTAAATTAAGTTGTATTAGAAAATTATTTTATAATTTTTTTGTAAAATTAATTTGGGGTCACTTTTATGTTTATTAGAGAGAATATTAAATTTTTATATTTTATTCTTCCAATATATACTCGTCTTCAATATTTTGCATAAATCTATCGACATTATAAGTGTTTGATTTTGATATACACACACATAAAACTAAAAGAAATATTGTGAGATAATGGATATGACATATAATTTAACAAAAGTAATTGGACAAAGGAAAAAGTATTAAAAGTACACGTTCAGACATATTTGTATTTTAAATACTTTTTACAAATGTAAAAAATAAATGATATGTCAAAAATAAGGATATGAAAATTATTTTTAATTTTCCTTTTCTATTCTCTCTCCTCTCTCTTCTCTTACATCCCTTTTTCTAAAATTTTCTCTTACTTCCTTTTTTACTTATTTTTTTTAATTATAAAATTTAATCTTACTCTAATTTTGATTTTTCACTTATCATAAATTTAGTCAATATACACACACATTTATCTAGATTCAATAAAAGTTTCATTTTAAATTTAAACATTTCATTAGATTACATCTCATATTTATTTTGCATCCACATCAAATGGATCTAATATAATAATTCTTATAATGAATTAAATCATGAATCATCAATATCTTCGACCTTACGATTGTTGAGACACAATTCGATGGTTCGATGGTTTAAAAGACTCAAATTCTTATTTAAACTGCGTCTTAAGAAAAGAATTAACAAGATCACATTCATATGCATTTGATATAATTTGTTTGCGGTTTCGCTCATACTAGATAGTACCCAGAAATCGTGCTACATTTTTCTGCTACATTTATCGATACCCCTCACATCCAAACCATGTGACTCAATTATTTGATCCAAATTAATTAAATCGCAAAGGTCATTTAATCACTTAACAGGTGCCACGTGAAAATTGGATCAAATGCCTTAGAGGTTTGTTCTCAATCACTGCTTACCTCAGGCTATAATGTAGTTTAATTTGCTTTGTTGTTTGCGTGTTTGTGTCCTCAGGCTATAAGGTTTCTGTGAACCTCTACAAATCTTCTATATTTGAGTCAAGTCTCAAGATCAAATAACTCTCTCCAACATTGGTTAAAAAAACTACCTACACGCAAGACCTAGAACTTCGGATGAGGTATGCTTGAGGGATCCGGTGTAAGCTCTACGACAATTAAATCAAGTCTAGAAATAGGACAAATTGCACTTATCAACCCCGCGGTGAAGTGAAATAACAAAAAACACCACTACGAGTGAAAAATTATCTTTACCCGCTAACTTAGAGGACCAATGTTAAGTCTAATGGAATAAAAAAAACGAAAATGCTAGTTTTGCCATTACTCAAATAAAGCAAATTACACTTACTATCCTTGAAATATCACTGCTAGAAAACTGTGATTTACTAACGAATTTTTTCCATCACTAAGGATTTAGCCAAGCATTTTAAAATTCAACAAAAAAAATTTAGCAATGGAAAAATTTGTTGCTAAAATGGCAGCAAGTTTTATCCATATTTTTTTTTGTGGCGACTAATTTTTCCATCGCTATATTCATGGCTATTTTGGTTTCCTTCTAGAAACCACTATTCCTTAGCTAAATTCATCACTATTTTGGTGGATGGTTTTAGCGACCACTTTTTCATTGTTAAATTGGTTGCTATTTCTTTTAATTTATTTTTTAAAAATTTTCAATTGGTGTTTTATTTCAATCGTCGCAAATTGCTAATTTGATTACTCTATTGAGTAAAATGTACAATAGCCCTCAATCAATTTAAACATATAAGTTAAAAATATGAGTTGATTTTCGCGAATTAGTGATTCATTTCTCGAACAACTAATCATATGGGTTTTCGTTAAATACATTGATTATACAATTTAATTAATTCAATTGGTCAGTTACACATAATGAAAAGAATTTATAATTTGACTTTTAAATCAATTTAAACATATAAGTCAAATATTTGCGTTTATTTCATCGAATTAGTGATTCGTTTTTTGAAGAGCTAATCAAATTGAATTTTTCATTTAATATGCCAATTTTATTATATTCAATTAATTCAATTGGTCAATTGGTCAGTAGTCAAACTTCAAATTTATTGATTCGACGGTAGCAAGGGTTTCCAATTTGATTAATTTCATTCGATCAATTACACTAACTTTAAATAAATAAATAAATTGATAATTCGACTTATAGTGAGTAATTTCACCTAAAGTACACAAACTGAGTTAAAAGTAATAGAAGAAAGCCTCTGAATTTTGATAAGATCAAAGGTAAATTATTAAATTTTGACTCTTAGCAACAGACTTTTCGGTGGCTAACTTAGCCCCGAGATAACTAAATTGTTGAACTTAGCTAAATTTCTTAAATCTTAGCTATGAATTTTCGTTCAAACAATTGTGCTGAGAAATTACAAAAGACATCCTCACATATGGTAAATAACCATTATCCCCTCACTTGTTTGATGATTATTTCAAGTAACATATAGTATGTTTTTTAAGCAGACACTAAACTTTATGGCATCAATGATAATGATACTTTTGGTGTTTATTTTTTGTATTTTTGTGGTGTTTGTACAACTTTCTATTTTACTATATAAAATTAAGGGATAATTATTCCCACCACCCCTGAGTTTAGGCCAAATTACAAATAACACCCCCTTGTATCAGTAATTACTAATACCCCCCTGAGTTTTGTTTCCGTCTTTCAATTTCCAACTTCCGTTAGGTTGACTAACGATCAATGTTTGTAAACCCAAGTGAATTTCCCAAATTGCCCTTTTGAAGGCAGAAATATATTTGGCCAATTATGAATGGACTCTTTTACCCTTA
This sequence comes from Petrea volubilis, assembly GCA_026212405.1. Taxonomy (NCBI): domain Eukaryota; kingdom Viridiplantae; phylum Streptophyta; class Magnoliopsida; order Lamiales; family Verbenaceae; genus Petrea; species Petrea volubilis. Next base: position 20,741,878 of record CM047871.1, on the reverse strand, counting down.
TGGCTAATTTTATGTTTGATATTGAATAAATAGGAAAATATATTTGAACATTTTTTATTTATAATGTCTATACATATATATATATATATACATATTTACACATAATAAATATTTATATAAATATATTTGCACATTTTTTAAATTTATATACATAATATAAATATATATAAAAATAATATACAAAACATATAATATAAAAATTATTTATACACAAACGGTCGGCTGCTGCCGCCTCCGTCCGCCGGAGACAGAGGGAGACGAGAGAGAGAGATACAGAGGGAAAGGAGAGAGAGAGAGAGAGGGATATACAGCTGGGGGGGGGGGTAGAGAAACCCTCCTCCACTGCCATCTACGCCCACCATTCGTCGCCTCCGTCCATCATCGCCACCCCCACCACAACCGCTCACCGTTCGATCTATAGTGAGAGGGAGAGATACCAAGGGAGAGAGAGAGAGAGAGAGAGCGAGATATATATATACATATATGTATATATATATATAGAGAGAGAGAGAGAGGGAGGGAGAAGGGGGAAAGAAACCTCCGTCCGCCACCGCTGTCGCTGCTGCCCACCGCCCGCCATCTCCACCCACCACTACTAGAGAGAGAGAGAGGGAGAGTGATCTCATATCTAGATCTGAGAAAAAAGAAGGAAAAAGAAAGAGGAAGAGGAAGGTTGGGGTGGGGGGCGGTGGCGGTGGTGTAAGCGACGGAGTAAGGCGGTAGTGGAGGGGGGCGGTCCGAGTGAGGCAGCGGCGGCAGTGGTGGAGTGAAGGGTGGCAGCGGTTTGGTGGTGGGGGTAGGGGGTGGGGGTGGGGGTGGGAGTTAGGGTTTTGTTGGAAGAAAATGCTAATTTTTCCCAAAAAATGTCGAGGGGTATTTTGGTCAATTTAATCATATTCCTATTTTTTTATTTTTTTTTAAATAAAAAATATTTCAAATATTCAAGGGACAAAATGGAGATTATATTACTTCCATCTATTTTACCAATAAGTTCACAAAACTTAGGGGGTATTGGTAATTACCGATACAAAGGGGCGTTACTTGTAATTTGGTTTAAACTCAGGGGTGGTGGGAATAATTATCCCTAAAATTAAAGTCTTATATGATTAATGAATAGAATTTTATTAATAGATCATACAATATATAATTGTTGAATGTGATGTCGCATGAACATACACTACTAGAAAAAACAGATTTAGCCACAGATTTTAGTAAAAATCCGTGGCCCAAAAAATTAGCCATGGATTTTGGCAAAAATTTGTGGCCCAAAAAATTAACCAGGTTAAAAGTGGCATGGCTAATTTTAGCCAGGGCATTACTCAGCCACGGATTAGCCACGACCTAATGACCACCAATTTCTAGCCAAGGACATTAGCCACGGCCAAGCCGTGGCCAATTTGTCCACAAAATTCTGGAAAATATAAGGTCGTGGCCATCCGTGGCTAATCCGTGGCCATTAGCCCGGCCAGGTCGTGGCTGATCCGCTTTACTTTTTTTGTTCATAAATATATTTAAGTATAACTCTATCTTTATGTTGTGGGATAACTTTCATAATTTAATGAAAATCATTTATGTTGAATCTACTTCATTGCATCAATATACATCAATTTTAAATATTTTAAATTAAGTGTATAATTAAGAAAATAATTTAAAACACATAGTTCTATAGCATAAATCCACATTATGAAAAGTATTCCTTTCTTTTTTTTTTTTTTTACTAATCTTTAGCTTTTCTTTTTTTGTTATTGAAAAGTATTTATTGATTGAACAAGTAATTTATTAATTATAAAAAATATTTAATAAATTAATAGCAAAAACAAAAATTATCAAAAAAATTTATTTAGATAATTTATATTAAGAATTTCGCATAATTTATATTAGTTAAGTACAACAAAAACTAATTTTTTAACAAAAAATTAAAGTGGTACAGTGGTTTGATACTTTAATTTCAACCAAGAGATTAAGAGTTTGCACCACATCAGATTCAAAAAAATAAAAAAAATTTATTCTATGGCTAACAACTAGCCACGGCTAGCCCGTGGCTAAAACACTTTGGCCTTATTAGCTTAGTTATTTTACATTTAAATATTGTAAATTACAAATAACAATTATACGTTGTTGAATTATTAATAAAACTATAATATAAGTTATAACAATTGATCAATTAAAAACTTTCAAAGCCAGATAATTAACTCTTATAGATAAACAATTGACAATAAACGATGAATTGGACAGATTAAGAGTATACTTATATACTTATATATGTAGTATAATCCAACATATATATTGTGTTATTATAATAAAATAGTAAATTAAATCTAAAGAAATAATTATGAAAGTTAAGTTGTATATTAACTCAATAGAACATTATAATATCGTCAAATAATTGAAACGATCATTAGTCATTGACGGCAAATTTCGCGCCAATTTTAGCAACCAAAAATAGCCACAGCCAATCCGTGGCTAATCCATGGCTAAATTTTTTTCATATTATTTTTAATCCGTGGCTAATCCGTATCTAATCTGTGGCTATTAGCTGTTTTTCTAGTAGTAATAACAGTTAAAAATTAATAATTTGGTAACTATAATACATACCATCCACCAAAGGCTATATAAATGGCTAGTTTGAAAAAGTAACATGAATATTACATTTAACCCCCTATAGTTTCAAAAAATTACAATGCAATACCTCAAATTATGACACATGATAATGAAAACACCGTTGAGGGTACTTTCGAAAGTTCATATAAGTTGACTAAGGGTTGTCGTTAATCAAACGAATGACATGTGCAAATTGTTATATGACACATAACATTAAAAGGGGTGATGGTAATTTTCCACACGTTGAGATACTTTTTATAATTTCACCATACCTCAGAGATTGCAACTGTAATTTGCACTTTAGAAATATATAAGAAAAGCATAAGAAAAACACAATCTAAAGATAAAATGACATGTACATGTTACCTTTCCAAATGTGAGTATTGAGCTATTGACATTGTTGGGATTAGATCTCTGGGTGCCAAGTAGCACAATCTCATTACTTGTTACTCTAAAAACAAAAACCAAAAGAAAAAAGAAAAATGATATTGAATTTGATCCGATCACATTAAAACTGAGCACAAAAATGCTTTACACTCTTCATGTAATTTACGATTCTTACAAGGCTAATCTTAAAATGACCCTATTGAACTTGTGACATGTACGAACCAATGTAAGCTGTCCAACACTATTCTCGATAGATAAAGCAAGAAACTGAATTTATCTTTTTCACCTCTCCGCATTTATGTCACAAGGGCATACGAGATACATGGCCCCAAACACGGATCATAGCCTATGACTAGTACATAGATATTTAGAGAGAGAGAGAGAGAGAGAGAGAGAGAGAGAGAGAGGGAGAGGAGAGAGAGAATCTTTTAAGTTGAATCTCGAAGACCTATCTTAATCCAATGTGTATATAGTCCAAGTAGAGGGGTGCATCTATATCACGCAAGAAACAATAGTCAGAAAATAAAAGCATTTGTCCTAATTTCCTCTTTAGACTTGGTAATGGCTAAGCTCACAGCTCTCATAGTGCTCCTCGTATTCATCGCCATCTCTGCGCTTGCAACCACGGTACAGTTCCTTTGTTGGTTGCTATATAGCGCGCGCACACACACACACGTGTATGTGTGTGTGGGTGTCTCTGTGTGTCGAAATTGTAGTGATTTACTAGCTAGTTCAATAATCAACCATAAGTGTGTCGCAATTCAAGAGGATATGAGATTAATTTAGTTCATTTTCTCTTGCAGGCACTGGCTGGCCAGTATCAACTCGATTCGGTGAGCTTATTATTTTTGACGTGCCAGTTCTGAAAAATTCTTGCATGCAATGAGTAAGAAAAGTATAGATTAATACTTGTATAGCATAATTAATCTGACTACTCTATCATTTTAAAATTTCACATATGGTGCATATGAAAATTTTACTTGTATTACTTCTGTTGCATTATAATAATTATATGTATATATCACGAAAAAAAGTGTTATGTACTAAAAATTGAATGATTAACGAAAAAAGAGACACAAAAATCATTTCTAGTAAAAAACGACTATGAAAATTTAATGAAATAATTAGTTCTATTTATTTGACTCGCATAAATTTACATTATGTATTTCACTCTCTAACATATATATGATCCAAATTTTCAGAACCGATATGGTCCAGGCAGCTTGAAGATCTCCCGTAAGTACACTAACTGCTGAATCGTGTCCCTTTTTTCCTTGTTTATTATATACTTCAACTGAAAATAATAGGGATTATTGCATTTTTGATTCATTATAACGGACTGTTTTGACATTGGGGATACTTTTTTTGACTACTGGCAAAATTGGTATACATAGTTTAAAAATTTTTGCAATGATAGGACATTTGCCAGATTCCGGCCAAAATTTGCCCTTTAGTACCAGAAAAGTGTTAGTTGGCTAATTTTGCTTACATGAAAGTCTTAGTTGGTTGATTTTGCTTACGTGGAAGATGAATTTGTAAACTCAAAAATTTTTGTTTTAAGGAGTCGAACACGGGTGGGTTGAGGGCAAAACTTTAAGCTCACTTCTTAAACCACCTAGGTTCAACTCCTTAGAACAAAAGTTTTTGAATTTGCATACTCATCCTCTAAGTAAACAAAATCAACCAACTAGGACTTACATGCAAACAAATTAGCCAACTAACACTTTTCCAGTGTTGACGTGACAAATTTTGACCAGAATCCGATAAATTTCCTAATATTGCAAATTTTTTTAACTATATGTATCAAGTTTGCCAGTAATAAAAAAAAGTGACCTCAATGTGAAAACATGCTACTATAATAGATAAAAAAAAAAAAGCAATAATCCCGAAAATAATATATTTAGATAATAAATTTTTTTTCTTTAATTGTGAAATTACCAGGATGCCCAGGAGAATGTGCAAGAAGATGCAAGCGGACACAGTACAAGAAGGCATGTTTGACCTTTTGCAAAAAGTGTTGCAACAAGTGCCTCTGCGTTCCCCCGGGTTACTATGGCAACAAAGCCGTCTGTCCTTGCTATAACAATTGGAAGACTAAGGAAGGAGGACCAAAATGCCCTTGATCAGTCTCTATTTCTATTTTTCACTATTAATTTGGTCCAAATGGCTTATCATTTTCTTTTCTTTTTTCGAAATAAATCCTTTATCGTCACGTCTCTTTGTTTTCAAAAAATGTTCGATGTTATTTCTGGTGCTCCTATGGGTTTGGAGCTTTTCATGCCCTAATGAGAGCAACGCGACCACTTATTTGGTCTTTTGTTATATTTTATTTAAATCATTCCCTTTAGTTAAATATCGGTATTCGACGTCCAAATTTTCTTGTTTGTTTTGGGTAAATTTAATCTCGTGATTTGTTATGTTGGGATACGGAGACTACTAACATTATGACCAATAAAAACAACGTAATAAGAATCGAAAATTTTTTATATGAGCCAAGTGTTTGTCTCCACATATGAACTAATCAAAATATGTGATATTTTGTATTATTATGCGAAAAGGTAAAATTAATGACAAAAATATACAAGTAAGAATATAAAAGTGATCATCAGTATTTATATTAAGTGATAATATATTGTCATTAATTGAATTTATTTAGTAAAAACCATTTTTATTATGTTACAAGATCAGTTAAAAGTGACAACAATTATTATTTTAATTCTCATCATTATCAATTAGTGGTCCTCAGAAATTATTACTATGATTTTACGACAAGATTTCTCTATCACTAAATAGTCATCATAAGTGTGTCACTAAATACTGTTAACAATTTAGATACTATGTTGTAACTAATTAACATTATTTTGTGTCAATATAATTTTTTTTGTCATTAAATATATATATAATTAATATCAATTTTTTCATTATTATTTGTGATATTATCACCAATTCACTTACTTTCTTGTAATGTATTTTGAATTTTTTTTCCCAAATGACTTTAATATGTGTCACAATCTGAAATATTTTGTGCATATGCGGCTCTCAAATTAGATGTACAAAATAATTTTCTATTACAATGGATTTTGTTGACGCTACATCGAACATAATGGAAACTTTTATTTGTATCCGACTTGATCGTATCCAATAAATCAATAGACAATGGAAATTACACCTGTCATGTGATTATTTACTCTCCCATAAATATGTACCATTCACCGATGAGTTATTAGATAGATAATGAGTGTCTATTTACTCTTAATTCCTCTTTAACCGATCCATTGAATTAAAATTATTATTACATATCACTATCAAAAGGATACATTCATCTAATGCCCGATGAGCTCCACCGACATTGTACACACCGTAGCGATGGGAGGACAGGACAAATTATGTCCTCACAAACCAATTAGTAAAGTGTTTTGATCCAACTTTTGATACTGACGCACACATTTCCACATTGATTCTCGATTTTTTTTTATATTGTAAGTACGTTTAGATTTGATTTAATTTAATTTAATTTATATATTCATATGCCAAGGGACACAGGTTGATATATATATATATATATATATATATATATATATATATATATAATTCTGAAGAATCGCATTATAACACGAGGAAGGAGAACATCAAACATGCTTTTTTTTTTTTATATATATCAATTACAAAATCATTATGTCAATATCAAAAACATAAAATATGCTACCATCGAGTCATTAGATATACTCTTTCCATCTCGAATGGAATTATTGCATTTTTGGTCCATTATAGTGGCATGTTTTTACATTTAGGATACTTTTTTTGACCACTGGCAAATTTTGTAAAGATAGTTTAAAAAATTTTGCAATGTTAGGACATTTGCTTGATTCCAGTCAAATTTGCCACCTCAACACCGAAAAAGTATTAGTTGGCTACTTTTGCTTACGTGGAAGTCCTAGTTGGCCGATTTTGCTGACTTGGATGATGAGTGTGCAAACTTAAAAATTCTTGTTTTAAGAGGGAGTCGAACCTAGGTACTTTGAGGGCAAAACTTTAAGCCCACATCTTAAACCACTTTGAGACACATAGTTATTGTTGCTTATATTTCTATAACTTATACTTTAAATGTTTCAAATCTCTAAGTTCAATTCTTAAAATTTATTAATCAAATTTTAATATTTTACATTCAATTGATATTTTTTTTAAAAAATAATTATATAAAATTTATTAATCTAATTATAATATATATTTTACATTCTATTAATTTTTTTCCAAAAAAAAATTTCTAAAAAGAGTTTTACACACACACATATATAACTTTACAAAAAGAATTTATGAAAAATTATATTTATTTTATAAATATAAATTATTTTTATAAATTTTTGTATTTATTAAAAGAATTTAGTTTACACACACACATACATGTGTGTGTATATATATATATATATAATTATAAAAACAATTTGTGAAAATAATTATATTTTTAAAAAGCATTTATAATTTTATACGTATTAAAAGAATTTTACACACACACACACATATACATATATATATATATATTTACAAAAAGAATTTATGATAAATTATATTTATAAAAAGAATTTATAAATATAATTTTTTTTATAAATTTTTATATGTATGAAAAGAATTTAGTTTACACCCCCCCCCCCCCCCCCCACACACACATATATAAATATATAAATTTATAAAAAGAATTTGTGAAAAAAATTATATTTTTTAAAAAAGAATTTGTGAAAAAATGTATTTTTAAAAAATAATTTATAATTTTATATGAATTCCTTTGAAAAAAAAAATTAATTGAATGTAAAATATTAAAATTAGATTAATAAATTTTAAGAATTGAACTTAGAGATTTGAAACATTTAAAGTATAAGTTATAGAAACATAAGCAACACTAACTATATGTGTCAAAGTGGTTTAAGAGGTGGTCTTAAAGTTTTGTCCTCAAAGCACCCGGGTTCGACTCCCTTTTAAAACAAGAATTTTTAAGTTTGCACACTCATCATCCACGTCAGTAAAATCGACCAACTAGGACTTCCATGTAAGCAAAATTAGCCAACTAACACTTTTTCGATGCTGAGGTGGCGAATTTTGGCCGAAATTCGACAAATGTCCTAACATTACAAAATTTTTTAAATTATGTGTACCAATTTTGCCAATAGTGAAAAGAAGTGTCCTAAATATGAAATATGCCATTATAATGAACCAAAAATGCAATAATCCCCATCTCAAATAGTCAAAGTTATTAATGCGTGTCTTTCAAAAGAAGCGAACTTCTAGTATCATGTAATAATACGATACTACTAACTACAACTTGTTTGTCAAGGTCATAGACAATTTATTTATTTTTTTTTAATTTGAAGAGCAAGATTAAATTTTTTATAAAATATTGATGTAGGGCAAGAAGTTGGTTAATTTTAGGACTTTATATCTGAACCAACAAAATTCCATTTAATTTTACTTAGTTTTTATATTGTTTATATGTATCTTTTAGCCCAATAAATTACTTTCAGGTCAAGTTTAGTATTTTCTATATTTTAGAAACAGTCATGTGATGTTTCAACTAGAATTAGGGTTTAGCTATTTAGATACTAGTCAAGCTCTTATTAGTTACATAGCTCACATATAATAAACTATATTTTGTTTTCTTTATTCCAATTCTCTCACGTACTTAAAGCTTTGAAAATGAGTTTTTCAAAACTCTTCAAAATTCATAGCTTCCGTTCCGTCAAATATGAAAAATAATTTTGTGATTTAGTTTTGGGGGGGGGGGGCATGGTCCACACCATCCAATACATAGCTCCGTCCTTGTTCCTAATTTTCGAAAGAAAAGTATAAATTATATAAGTTCTTTACTTTTTTAACGCTCATTCCAAAATATATCTCAAATTTATTTTTTAAATACACACACCACCCACACGCACGCAATCAATCAGAATTTAGCCTCTGATGATAAACTCGTTATGTTTCTAAGGACGGGATAATATCCTTAACCAAAGGCCTGCGGACTAAAATATGTCTTAGTTCAAAATAGATATATTTTTTTATGGGACGGTGGGAGCATTTTCTTTCACTATTAAATGTGTCACAAAATTGGGCCTACATGGGATTAGATTATTGTTAAACACGGACACATTACTTGTAAACACTGCTTGGGCTTCGCTTTGTCAGTTCATTGTTCAGTGACGGCCTCCCATTATTGGCAATGATTGCAACTTGTAGGCCTGTCAATGGGTCGGATTTGAATCAAATCAGAAAAATCTGAATCCGACCTGAATTTTATAGGGTTTATATTTATTTTAATTGAGTTCGAACCCGAGAAAAAATTTGAAATCTGATAGAAAAATTCGATCCGATTAACTGTTAAAAAATTTAAAATTTTAAAATCAAATAAGCAATAAAAAAAATATTTCTTATGTAAAAAATAAAATTTGAATAAGTCGAAAATTATTTTATGTTATGTATAAAACTATACATTATTTTTTGAAAAAAAATTACTTTGAAAAATATAAAAAATTATATATAAGTTATAATGGTTTGAATATTGCATTCTATTTAAAATTCTTTACTAACATTATATATGTAAGGTTGCTAATATAATAAAAATATTATTAAAGTTCAGATTCAGATCTTTAAGGGATTGGACTGGTTGATTCCAAATCCAACTCATTTATTTCGAATTATGGATATTTGCTATTGGATATGACCCATCTAATATTTTAATTGATCGAATATGCTAACATTCGGATCGGATTCGGATTAAAATCCTCTCCATTGACAGCCCTAGCAACTTGTATATATACAGTATAAATGAATTAGTTAGTGGACGGTCTGTAGCTAAAGCCCGGAATATTTCCAGAGCCCAATAGTAAATTGATCAATTTTTAATTCGAACCCCATCTGCACTCGGTCCAAATTTTAGGAACTTTAACGGATTATACTTTATGATGATTGAATTTGATTGTATATATCTACAACCCAAAAGGCAAATTACTCCATTAAAGATGGCCAAAATTTATTTTAATTGTCGAATTTTCACCTTAAAAGCAGATTAATTCCTAGCTTTTCAGTTTTCTTCAATTTCATCCCGTTTGGGCCCAAGATATACAAATTTTAAAAATATTGGAATTGGCTAAATTTAATCATGCAAAAATAGTATTCAAAAAAAAAAAAAAATCATGCCAATCTAGATAATTATGGGAAAATTAGTCAAACTAAACATGTTGAAATACAAAAATCAGTTTGTCGAGGAATAGTTGGCATATGGCTAAAAATATGAGGTTGTTGGCATAACCATATTGCCAAAAATAAAGGTCATGTACTAAATGAGCACAAGCCCGGAAGTTTGCATTTGAATAAAGCTATCTGGCTCCAAATAAAATGAAAAAGTTGTTGCAACTTGAAAACTATAAAAAGGGAGTCGGGAGCACCAAAGAGGATGGTCTACACTCAACAAATCAACACAATAACTTCAATCAACAAGTCTACATTTCTCTGATTTTTTAGCTAAAATGAACCAAAATTAGCTTTATTCCTAGGTAGAAAACTGCTGCGCGAGGCTTCATAGTATTGCCCATTCCGCTCGAGATAGAATTTTCAATGTGTCTTTTCTGTAGCATCGCTAAGTCATAGCCATCATCTGTTCAATTGGAATGAGCTATTAATATGGCTTAGTGGTATACTGCATTCACGTTGAATGCATGTATGGGGAATCATAGTCAATGCCATCAATGTTCATAGGGTATCACAAGCTTTTTAATACACTTGTGTGTAGCCATTATACGAATTTATCAATGGTCCATATATTTGTAGCCAAAGTTCCTAGGGTCTTTCAATGCACTTATTTGTAGATATGACTCGTGTCATAAATATACACTTTTTGAGCCAAAGTTTGTAATATTGATTTCGAATAGGCATCATCTTTCAATGTAATTTCTAACTTACTTTTATAGACAATCCTTTAAACACTGAATTTTTAAGTCCTATATTAAGTTGTATGTGGGCAGAACCTCGGGGGTAGTATTTGCCTACTCCGATTTAATCATTTTGATTTAGAAGTTAAGTGAAGGCGCAATTTACATTTCGAACACCAAAAATTCACAGTGTGTGCTCATTACACACTGGTAGGGACTGCTAATCTCTTAGCAAACAAGCGGGGTTGCTATTTCTTTTTTAACAAACACATCCATTTATCAATATACTTCGCCTTCAATTTAAGAATATCTTAGTACTTTGTCTTTATAATAATTAAATAAATTCAATGTGAAAAGAAACCGAATGAGTAAAATTCATTTTAGTCCTTAAGTTCTTAATTCATATAAGTTCATCATGCATTTCCCTAAGTACCTTAGCTTTTTTTCTTCATTCATTTCTAAAATTTTCACCGACTAAATGGAAATCTTTTAATTTTTAGGGAAAAACAACATTAATTTTTTTTTAGTTTTTGAGTAATCTTGACCTTATATGGGTACACCAATGGGAGAATGGTTACCACCTTTCTTTTTCATTTTCATTTTCTTTTTCTTTTCTTATAGAAAATGGTAGATAGAATATTTATATATATACCACAAAACATGTTTTTTTAAGCTTCGAGAATCAAAATCAAAATTTTTAATTAAGATAAAAATTTATATAAATAGTAATTAATTATGTTGTTTTCATGAAAAATACTAGTTTATCCTAACAATATTTTTCTTGAGTCATTTCTATTGATTTTATTTTATATAATTTTGTATTATTTTATATCATAAATCTTAAACTATCATAGATAAAAGGTTATATGTAGTAAACGGCGAATAAAAATAAGGAAGCATACAAATAGATAGATATTAAGCATGATAATTTGAACGCTCATTCAAATGCTAATTTGTTTCAATAACATCCCAAAATTTAGGATCAAAATTTATTTAATGGTGATTGTTTTAAATTAAATATTTATGTTTTAATATTAAAATTAAATTTTAGATTTTGAAATGAAAATTGAGGACTAGGTTGAAAAAGGAGAAGTAGTAGATTATCCAACAATTGATAAATAATTTCGTCTCATTTTATGAGACAGTTAGAATTTGTGGGACCGAATAGCAAAAATGTTGAGATGAAAACACAAAAACTTAGGAACGGTACAATTTTAATGAGGGACCAAAAGTGAAATTGGTATAAAACGTGAGGGATGATTTTTGATAGGTCACATATTTTACTATGACTTCCATGTCTTTTGATTCTTGAATTTAAATTGGAGTTTTCTCTATGTTTTTCTATTTCCGTATAAATTAGGTTGAGAATGTGAAATCAAGTCTATCATAGAAAAAATTAGAGGAATTTGAAGTAAAGTCAGAAGTAAAGGAGAAGTAAGCCGTAGTGAAAGAGTAGTAACAAGGGAAGTCTCAGTCGTGGGGATGTTTCTGCACGGATTCAACTGGCATATTCAACAAATCTAGCAGATTTGGTGGGAATTAAGTTGATCTCTTCCCTTTTTGACCCAAAACATGTTTAGTAAGAATTCTCTTCTTTTTAGAATTTTATTTTAGGGTTAGGGAGTCATATATAGTCTTAGTTCTCACACTATCTTTACGTTTTTTTTTTATTTACTTTTATTTTTCGGCTTTTTAGGTTTCTTCAAGCTTTGCCAATAACCATTTGTGTTTTAAACTCTTTTATTTCAGTTGAACGTTAATTCAAAGACAATGTTTAAGGATGAATTGTGTAATCTAACCATTCTCTTATTTGTCTTTTTATTTTTTGCAATATTTCTATATTCTCCATGTTTATTGTGAAAGGTCATCTCTTAATATTATTTATTATTTGTCCAATTTTGGCCGATTGTTTAATTAATAAAATCGTATATATATCCAATTAGTTGAATTAGATCCGCAATTGTTCAATTCAACTAATACTAAATGGTAATCAGCAGAATTTGATTGTAGCAAAGCTTTTGAATTATGTTGAGGGAATATATAAAATGGTTTCTGAATGAATCCCGTTCATAATTTATTGGCCAGGATCAGGTCCTTCTTCGTTCTTAATATTGTTAACAAGTTGAATTTTTCCATTTAATTGAATTTATTTATTAATTAGAAATTTCTCATTGTCTTTGTGTATTTAATCTAAAATCAAAGATGGGTTGCACTACTAGAAAACAACGATTTGGCCATGGAAAAATTCCGTGGCCAAAATTGGCGTTGCTAAACAAGGCCACGGACACTGGCCACGGATTTTTTGGCCACAGATTTTTTCAATTTAGCCACGGATTTAACCGTGGCCAAAAATAAATTTTTTTTAAAAAAAAATAAATCTAGCCACGGATTTATCCGTGGCTAAATCCGTGGCCAAAAATAAAAAAATTTAAAAAAATGATAAATTTGGCTATGGATATTTCCGTGGCCAACCTTTTTCTTTTTTAAAAAAAATTACATTTAGCCACGGATTTATCCGTGGCTAAGATTAAAAAAAATATTTTAAAAAAATTAAATCTAGCCACAGATAAATCCGTGGTTAAAAAAAAGTACTAAAAAAAAAAGAAAATTGGACCTAACCCAACCAGGCCCACAGAAGGCTCCGCACGCCTACCAGCCCAGCGGTGCGACCCGGCCCAGCTCGGCGTGCCCATTTCAATTAATCAAATTTCACCATTACCAGTGAGACTCGAACTCGAGACCTCTTGGTATATTACCAAGTGCATTACCGCGAGGCTATGATGAACTTCTTGTTTAAGAAGGCATGCCAAGAATATTTATATACATTTATATATTGAGTTTTGTTATCAAATTTTACTAATGTATATCTATATGTGAATATATTTTATTAATTCATACTTATTATGATTTAAATAGGAAATATTAAATCGTGCAAATTATAATTCTTTCTAATTTTAGTTTTATCCACAGATAATTTTGGGATACAAAATCAAAATTAAAAAAAATTATAACTTTGACCTTATAAAAATTTGAAATTTTTTATCGATTATTTTGACTTCAATTTAAGAAGTCAATGCAAGAATTTTGACTCAATCTAATATTTTTTTTTACCATTAAATATATCTAAATAGTGACAAATTTATTATTATTATTATTATTATTATTTTAATAATATCACTAATTTACTTTTTTTTTTTTGTAGTATTTGGGAAGAATATTACTGAAAATTATATTATAAAATTATTTTTTTTTAAATTAGATAAGAAAAAAGAAAAGTTAGATGAATTGCAAAAATAAATTTAAACGAAAGCATCAAATGAAATATATGCATAAATATTGGATCAAATTACTTTTTACATGGAACAATATTGGAAATTTAAAGAATTATTTTCATAAATTTAGAATTGAAAATTAGATTTTCGATATAGAGTCACTAATAAGAGAAATATATGCATCAAATGTACGATTTTATGAAACTCTAGCAACATTAGAAAAACGAAAGCATTCAATATATAGGTTAATAAAAATACAAAGACTAAAGAAACTCAAATATTTAGCTCTATCGTTTTGAGAGGGATAGGGATAAAATTGATAATATTAAGTCACCAATTATACATACACAATGAAAATTAGACAATCAAAATTATATTAGGAACAAATTAGATAATAAAATTATATTATTTACTAGATAGCTCTCTAATAATCAAATTAAATTAATTATAAATTATGGTATGTAAAGATTAAATAGATAAGTTCCGCATGATATTATACAGAAGAATATAGTTTTTCTTAAAAGAAAGATTATTCCATATACTTTATGAACATTAGTAAAGTAATAAATTAAATAAAATAGTTTATTGAACTAAGCACATTAATTCAACTCTCGGTACAACATGATAATATATTCTTTTCTAAATAATAATTTTTCAGCAAACACTTGAATCATATATCTAGAAACTAAAAGAAGAGTAATAATAAAAAAATATTCAAATTATATCTAGAAACACTTGAGTCATTTAAAATAAAAAAAAAGTAATATTATTTATTGGCCACGGATAAATCCGTGGCCAATGGTCAAAACTTCATGTTGACTACTTTTGCCGAATTGTGCGTTTTCGTTAATTAGGTTAGATGGAACCGTACGATTGGAGCAATACAACTTCAACACTAATCAATCTGCTTGCAAGTCCATTTTTTTGATAATTCCTATACAAGTTAACTGATGTTAGTATATATTGACACTGGATTACGAAGTCATTCGTATATGTCACCGAAAGAGGAAAAATATATTTTCGCTAAGCAAACTGTAATTTTGAACGCATAAGATGGGAAAATATAATAACCGCGATGAAAATAATATGATTTTGAAATGACTCGAACCTTTTGGTGCTCCATAATGCCAGATCGGGCGATTTAAGCGAGTCATTTAAAATTAAAAAAATTAAAATTATTTATTGGCCATGGATCAAGTCCAAATTTAAAAAAAAAAATTAATTTATCTATTGGTCACGGATAAATCCGTGGCCAAGTCCAAATTTTAAAAAAATAATAATTTATTTATTGCCCACGGATAAATCCGTGACCAAGTCCAAATTTAAAAAAATAATTAAATTTATTTATTGGCCACGGATAAATCCGTGGTCAAGTCCAAATTTAAAAAAATAAATAAATTTATTTATTGGCCACGGATTTATCCGTGGCCAAGTCCAAATTTTTTTTTTAAAAAATTTAATTTATTTATTGGCCACGGATAAATCCGTGGCCAAGTCCAAATTTAAAAAACAAATTAATTTATTTATTGGCCACGAATTTAAGTCCAAATTTTTTTAAAAAAAAATTTAATTTATTTATTAGCCACGGATAAATCCGTGGCCAAGTCCAAATTTAAAAAAAAATTAATTTATTTATTGGCCACGGACAAGTCCAAATTTAAAAAAATAAATAAATTTATTTATTAGCCACGGATAAATCCGTGGCCAAGTCCAAATTAAAAAAAAAAAATTTATTTATTGGCAACGAATAAATCCGTGGCCAAATCCAATTTTGTTTTTAAAAAAAATTAATTTATTTATTTATGTTTTTCTTTTAAATAAATTGAAATGGCCACGGATAAATCCGTGGCCATATGTTTTCGTTTTTTTTTAAATCCGTGGCCATTTCCGTCGCTATTGGCAACCGATTTCATCCGTGGCTAAAAATCCGTGGCCAAAACCGCGTTTTCTAGTAGTGTTGGATCATCGGGGTTCTCAAAAGGGTATAAATGGTGTATTGCATGAAAAGAGAGAGTTATCTTTGCATCAATGAGCATTCAAGTAACATCGCTCAATAAATTACCTTTAATTGAAGTTCCCTTACATTTATTTAATTGTTCTCTATTAATTTTTTGCATTTTATTTTAGTTAATTTGCCTCGATTTTTATTGCTTTCAACCCCCCCCCCCCCCACACACACACACATCTTATTTTTCGATTTATTCATCTAGTTTTCTTAGAATTGTCAAGACTATTCCCTATAGGATTGATCTTTCTCATCCTATTTGTGATTTTATTTATTTTTAGGAAGAGCAGGATTTTTGATGTGGCTTTGACACCCATCAATTTTGAATTCTTGAATATAGGTAAAAGATTGTCCTAGGGGTGTTCTGGACAATGTGTACTTACATGATAGAAAAATAATTTATCATTTATGGTTAAAATTTACGTGATTTGGTTATTAATGATTCAATTGAATATTTTAGAGTAAAATTCACACCTAACCATCAATAGCCAAACTACTTCAATTTTAACTTTAAATGTTAATGACTCCTAATAATGTATGTAACTCACGACAATTTTTACAATATTAGCTAACACTACAAGAAAATTTGTTTTTTTTTTTTTTGACTAATTTTGTGATAGATTTTGGCCTAAATTGGTCACAAAAATAGGTTTGTGACCAAATTTGAGATCAAAAAAATGGGTCACCATAACCTTGGTCACAATTTTTTATGACCGAATCTGTGACCGACTTTTGTGACTGCAATTTTCTATCACAAAAAAATCCAATTTTGTGACCGAAATTTTTGGTCACAAAAGAAATAGACAGTGACCAAAATTTATCTCTTTTACTACTAGGATAAGGAACATAATAGACTTGAGACACATGCTGAGCAAGAATGAATGGATCGAATTTCGGATAACTTTCATTTTGTTTAATCTCAACAATACCGCGATTAGAGACTGAATCAAACCAATGGCAGTTAAACAACACAACTCTTTTCTCAGGACTACCCAAATACTCAAGTTCAATCACTTCGTTAAGTTTCCCATAAAATTCGGAGGATTCTCGACCTTTTACACACACACACACACACACCAGAGTTACAAGTCTTCTTTTGTTGTGCTACTGAGTCTATATGAAAACGTATCCATTAACATAATATCTAGGCTATGTCTTAACTTCAATCATAGGACCCCAAGCTAGATCACGTAAGTATTGATTTTGCCTTATATTATTGGGATTGTGAACCTATTAACAATATGTTGTAATATCAATTAGTAACTTACAATTTCATTTATAATAATAGATTTAAAATTTCAACTTCAATTTAATTATCATACTTTCATATAATTTAGACCACTCTACAAAATGCTTTCAACAAATTCTTCAACTTATTGGTCTGTAAGGTATGGCCAGTATTGCCAAGTTATGGTATTATACATCCTAAAAAATTGAGTTTGTTAGTATTGCTCAAAATGTATTAATTCATAAACTTTAAAATTACAACTATTGAAAGTACTTACTCGAGAAATGGCAATACTTCATCACAATTAATGAGAACATGAAGTGCGTCAGCCTTCCACTCATTAGTTGTTAGAAATCTAGTATCACACTTACTAGCCAGCTCACCCTGTTGATTGAAACATGACAGGGTACATGGAATTTCATCATTAGAGTTCCCTACTTCATTTTGTCGGCTCCCTGTGCTTTTCGATTGGATACAGGATTCAAAATAGTGTGATGAGAAATAAACCGACTCTTGAGCTAGATATGTTTCGCGTATAGAGCTTTCTACTCTGGCTTTATTTTTAACCATACCCTTCAAATCATGTGAAAGCCTCTCAAATGGATATATCCATCTATATTGGACAGGACCACACATGAGTGCCTCATAAGGTAAGTGGATTGACAAGTGCTCCACCGAATAAAAAATTACTGGCGAGAAGATGTGTGCCAATTTACACAAATGATCGGTATATTTGACTCCAAACGTGACAAGTTTTCCTCCCGTAACTCTGTTGGACACAAACCCTTGGAAAAACTGACTTAACTCGGTTAATGGTTTCCATACGTTCTGAGGAAATACACTAAATGCACTAGGAAACAAGCTTTGCATAAACACATGACAATCATGACTTTTCAAACCATGAAATTTATGCTTTGTCTTGTCCACGCATCTTGCCAATTTTGAAGCATATCCATCTGACCTATTTTTTTAACAAAAATATATTTTCTTAACATAAAAATGGGATTTTTTAACAATTATAAATATTATTCAATGTTTTAATTACTATTAAATTCAAAATATATAATATTATTTTGCAAATCATTCTATTATTTTTATTTTCTAGATGTATATCTAAAATACTTTTCAAATTTCAAAATCAATTTTCAACTAATTATATCATTTTTAAATTCTAAAAATTTAAAATCATTATCATTAATTAATCATGAATAATTAAAATGATGAAATAAAAATAATTTAGTTAATCAATCCCTCTTAAATCAATTGGTTTATTCAATTGAACTCATAAGTCAAATGAATAAATTGGTCAAAATATTACCCTAATTCAATTGAATCAGCTATTTCAATTCCTCAAGTTCGATTAAATCAATTGGCTAACTTTCTAAATTCAATTGGTCCAATTACTCAATTCCCCAAATTCAATACAACCAACATTACAAAAAAAAAAAAAAGTTAACATTTTGTAACAAATAATTTCGTTACTAGAAGTCTATTTTTTGTTACTATAATTTTTGGTACCGAAAATATGTCGTTACAAAATTCATCCCATAAAGCCGGATGATAAAAGGTCTTGTAACGACTTTTTAGTTTTCATTACAAAAACATTTGTAACGAATAACTTTTTCCTCACAAAAAAGGTTTTGTTTGTGATAAATAATTTCGTCACTAAAAATTCATCACTATATTTAAAAAAAAATGGTGAGCCGCACGCCGACCCCGTGAGAATATATAGCTTTGTTTGCTAGGGAGATTTGAACGCCTGACCTCGGTGCATAATTTGGCAAAGTGTTGTTGCTATGCTAATTGCTATTTTGTTGATAATATTGGCGTTTTATTATTCTTATTTTTTTCCTACCTCCATTTATTAATTTTAATTTAATTTAATTAATTAATTATGTGTTAATTAAATAAATTCAGATAATTATAAGAACTTTGTTAGTTAAAACACGTACTTTACCTACATAGTACTCGTACGTACGAATAATTAAAAAATATTTTTATTTTTCATACATATTCTGAACTTAATGAATAATATTCTGAACTTTATGTTCAATATACAATATTCCATATAATACTTGATAAAATAATACTTTCATTTTATGAAAATTTATTAAATTTGTTTCAAAATTTATAATATATAAAAATATTTATTGGTAAAATATATCAAAATTTATTAAATTATAAATTGAATATCATATAAATAAAAAAATTTTAATACTTCCTAAAAATATGAATAATTATATAAATAATTATATGTGATTTATATGATGATAATAAATTAAATAATTTAATGAATATTTTTAAATAATCTTTTTTCGTTACATAAAAAACATAACTTATCTGAACATAATATCAAAATAAGTCGTATTTTTACTATCGAATATATTTTCACATCCATATTATGCTCGTACTTTTAATAAATTCTATAATCGCTGTTTGCGTAATATTTAGCCAATTTTTTCACTGTAACTTTTGAAAAATATTTGTAATATGTACGTATGTGTTGATTGCCGAATATTTTACATGTCCAGTATTTAACTCTAACTAAGATTATGTGTGACTATATACATATATATATATATTAAATTATGTGAACAAATTTTATTAATCTTCCTAATTTTTGTATTTTTTTTAATTTATTATTTTTTAATTTTTTTTAACCACTATAAAAATACATGGCTAAAAGTCAAAATTACAAACAAAATTGTAATGCCCATCCAAATACAATCTTTTTCTCCAAATTCAATTGAGCAATTTACTTAACTCCCCCAATTCGATTGGATCAATTACTAATTTCTCTCAATTCAATTAAACTACTTGGTCAACGCTCCCAAATCAATTGGACTAATTACTCAATTACTCTAATTAAATTGGGTCAATTACTCAATTCCCCCAATTCAATTCAACCATTTACTCAATTCCCAATTCAACTAGATCAATTACTCAATTTCTCCAACTCAATTGAACCAATTACTCGATTCCTTCATTTAATTGAATAAATTACTCAATTCTTGCAATTCAATTAGGCGAATTACTCAATTCTACCAATTCAATTGAACGATTTGCTCAATTCGCCCAATACGATTGGATCATTACTTAATTGCCACAATTCAAATATTGAACCAATTATATAGTTACCTCTCCCAAATTCAATTGGACCAATTACTTAATTCCTCCAATTCAATTGGACCAATTATTCAATTCCACCAATTTAATTGAACAAATCAATCAGCTTTCCCAATTCAATTGAACCAATTACCCAATTCCCCTTAATTCAATTGAACAATTTATTCATTCCCCCATTTCGATTGGATCAATTACTCAATTCCTCCAATTCTCAATTCATCCAATTCAATTGTACCAATTACTCAATTCCACCAGTTTAATTGGGTCAATTACTCAATTTTTCCCATTTAATTAAACAAATCAATCAACTCTCCCAATTTAATTGAAACAATTACCCAGTCCCCCCCCCCCCAAATTCAATTGAACCAATTAGTCAGCTTTTCCACCTCAATTGGACCAATTACTCAATTCCACCAATTCAATTGGACCAATTACTCAATTCCACCAATTCAATTGGACCAATTACTCAATTCTCCTAATTCAATTGGACTAATTACTCAATTCCACCTATTCAATTGGACCACCTCGTCAATTCCAACAATCCAATTGGACCAATTACTCAATTCGTCATGATATCAAAGGATTGATTTTGTGACCGAAATTTTTCTTCATATCAATCAAATGATGGATTTTGTGATCGAAATTTCAATCACAAGTTCACCAAATCAAAGGATTTTGTGACCGAAATTTTGGTCACAATATCTTTTAATAATTAAAAGAATTTCCAAAGTCCTTGAATGATATAGATATCAAGGGTGTATCAAAGGATGGATTTAGTGACCGAAAATTTAGTAACAAATCCTTCACCATATCAAAGGACTTTGTGACTGAAAGTTTGGTCACAAAATCCTTCCCATATCATTGAAGGACTTTGGAAATTCCTTTAATATCAAAGGAATTTGTGATCGAAATTCTTCTTGACATCAATGGATTTATCGGCCACAACATACCCATTTTGTGACCGAAAGCATTTTGGTCACAAATCCTTCTAAATATCAAAGAATTTTGTGACTGAATGTTCGGTCACAACATCCTTTATGATATCAAATGATGCATTTCGGTCATTGATATCAAAGGAGTTTGACCGAGATTTCGGTCACAAAAGTTTTCCTATGATATCAAGGAACTTTGTGACTGAAATTTTGGTCACAAACTTTGTGCAGAAAAGAAATGTTAATATTATTTCTAGAAATGTTTGTGGCTGAAAGTTCGGGCACAAAGCTATTTCAGGGTCTACAAATATTAGTGACTGATATTTTGGTCAAAAAAGGTGTATTTGTAAAACATTTAGTGACCGATACAACGATCACAACAGTTTTTACAAAAGCAAAAAAATAAATAAGACTACAACACACTTTATCACCAAAATATCGGTCACAAAGATCAATGACATACGTTTGTGACCGATATTTCGGTCACAAATATTTTGTTATTATAAAAAATATTATGGACCGATGTTTCAGTCACAAAGTCGTATTAACATTAATAAATATTTTTTTTACAAGTTTTTTAATACTACAAACGAATATAGTGGGTAAGAAAATTGAAAAATATTATTAATTTATATTGTGACAGTTATTTTTTATTTTTTGTGACCGATTCGGCAGTCACCGAGACTACTCTTATTTTACCGACAATTGGTCACAAAATCGGTCACAAGTGCACATATTTTGTGAGCGGCGCATTTTGGTCACAAAAGCCTCTCTCAAAAAACAAATTTTCTAGTAGTGTGGTATGTTGTCAAACCTTTTTTCCTTGTCTTTTTCTTTTAGGGTTGGTTCCATTTTATAAATGTTGACTTAATAATAAGTTTTATAAAGCGCTTAAAAGGTAAATAAGATATAATTAGCGGTGTAAAACATTCGATGTGCGTGCAAAATATAAAAATAATATAATTTAGTTATATGTTCACATTTCGTTAGAATAAAATCTTAAATATTTACTAATTTTTTTGTATACAATTTTAGAACTTTTTGAAATATTTTTATTAAGTTAATGATAAGTGATATAAAATAACTTTTAAAAATAAATTTATATGATTAAGACTAAATATAAAAATATATATATATATAGATATATTGAATAATGGAAGATGTGTGTGTGTGTGTGTGTGAGTGAAAGAGAGAGAGAGAGAGAAAGAGAGAGAGAGAGAGAGAGAGAGAGAGAGAGGGAATCTATAAAAAAAACATGTCGAAAATGGGAGAGAAAAGAGGAGGAAAAACAATAAATAAATTGGACATCAAAGATACCAAAAGTTCAAAGACACCAATTTAATTATTAAAGGACTCTGGTGCTTTGTAAACGAGTATAGATTTACTAATTTTTTTCTGTGAGTATACTATTTTAGAACTTTTGGAAATATTTTTATTAATTAATTATAAGTGATATAAAATAACTTTTAAAAATAAATTTATATCATTAAAAATAAATATAAAAAAGATAAAAAAAAAAGAATATTGAATAATGGAATATGTGTGTGTATGAGAGAGAGAGAAAGAGAGACAGAGAGAGACAGAGAGAGTCTATAGAAAACATGAAAAATGGGAGAGAAAAGACGAGGAAAAAAGAATTTGAACACTAAAGATACCAAAAATTCAAAGATACCAAGTTAGTTGTTATTTGTTAAAGGATTCTAATGCTTTATAAAAAAGTATAGATACTATGTTTGAAACTAGTGCATGGTGGAGAAGTCTCTAATCACTTTAATGGGAATGATTAATTGCATTTAGATCAGTACTTGAATTAGATCAATTCTACACATTTCGATCAATTCTATGCATTTAGATTAGTAGTTAGCACATTTTAATATGAGTCATGTTGTCTCTCCCAATGAGAGTTTTGAGTCTCTTCCTATCAGAGTTTTCATCCTAGATTTCTTAGCCATGAGTCTAGAGTCTGTTTGGACTTTTTGAAATCTGCTTGGGAGCCATTGAATGTGCTCACCGTTTATTTTGCTGATCTAAACTTTTTATTGGATCTACTTGTTAACCTTTTTATTGTGTTTATCATTTTTTTTGCTTTCATGTGTTATTGTAGATCACTTTTTTTCTTTTTCTTATTTTTTCATCACTTTGCTTACTTGTTAGTTTACCAAGGTACCATCTTCTTGGTAATTCCGGTATACACCTACGTAGTTTCGGAGTCTGTTTGGTTTTTGGAGTCGACTAGAAGCGATTCTCTCCTTGATTATTAGGGATGGAGAAAGAGTTGGAAAGATAAGAGAGGGCGTTGACATTGAATAAAGAGAAGTTGTTCGATGATATTGTTTTGAAGATAGCGTGGAGAGGGAAGTCGGAGGGACAAAGGTATAGAGGGGAGGTTTCTAAAGTTAAGGAATATATATTTTGATTCTTTAAGGCCACGATGACGAATGTTGCTAGTCCACATAGGGAATGGAGTTCAAGAAATTAGTTGGGGGCCGCTTTCTAATCTTTTTCAATCACAAGGTGGGTCATAAACAATTCCTAGAGGGGTCTCCATGGGCCTTTGATAATAACCTTATGGTTGTACGTTCAATGGAGAAATCAAAGGACCTTATCAAGGTGAATTTGATTTGGGTTTGTTTTTACATACACATACCTTCCTTACAACATGATAAATCCAAAGATAGATGAGTATGAGGGGAACAAGATTGGTCAGTTCGTGGAAGTAGACCTTGATCCCAAAAGAAGAAACAATGGGGAGAGTCTCCGCATACATGTCCAAATAAAAATCACTCAACCCCTTAAGTGGGCTCTGCAACTGCAAAGCGGACGGGAGGAGTCAATCATCATCACTCTAACCTATGAGTGACTACCAAATTACTGCTATTTGTGTGGCCATTGTGACCATATAGCGAAATTTTATGACCTGCATTTGCTAGACAACTTCATTGATCCAGGAAAAGAAGTACTATTGGACAATGGCTTAAAGAAGGGATCGTCGGTAGAACTAACCAAATAACAAATATTCTGTCAATTCATGATACTTCTCTTGCTAGATCGAGATTTTTAGAGATAGGAAATAGATTGCGAGTGATTCGGGATTGCCATATTCAGTAGGGCAGAAGTAGATATCTCGGGCACTTACCATACCTAGCGAGATTAGTAATTATCAAGATCATGTTGCCATTATGGACTCTTCCCACAACCCGAATAACCAACCCAACCCATAATTGTTCGCCCATGAGATTTGGATCCCTACCTATATACATTAAGCCAACCCATTATAAGAATGCCAGCTACCTCAGAAAATAAAGCGCAATCTACCCGACCTACATTTGTTAACAAATAAGGAGAATATGTCGATTCTTTCAATGGAGCTCATCACTGCCCCACTCCAGGTTCTATTAGGACATCTATCTACTATTTGCCATTCGAGTTTCTCTTATCAAAATCGATTAGTAGTCGCAACCTAAGGAAAATCATCCATGTGTCTAGAAAGAGGACAGCCTAAAAACAAATTGATCTTGTTGAAAATCATCTCTTGTTTGCAAACAACACCCTGAGATAGTTCAATGTATTAAGGGAGATTTGGAGAGGTACATGGTGAATTTGGGTCAAGATATAAATGTTTAGAAGTCCTTTATTATATTCAGTGGTAATGTGGGAGGTGATTTTCAAAAGAGGTTGTCGACGGCGTTGGGAGTTCAGTTAGTCCCTCGTCCTGATCTCTATCTAAGATTACCTTCAGTGGAGAGGACAAGACGTACCATATTTGCATCAATCCGGTAAAGAGTTTGGTACTATATTCAGAGCTTGAATACTAAGACCTTGTCTTCCACTGTTAAGGAGATCGTAATCAAGGTCATGCTGCAAAACAGTACCAACATATGTGATGTCTTGTTTTTGCTCACCAAACGGGTTTATAAACAAGATTGAGGTGCTTATTAGGGATTTTGTATGGAGTAATAGGGATAAATTTAAAATCCATTGGTGGGGTAGATAGAATTATGCCAAAGTAAATGAGAATGGGGATTAGGGTTTAGGAATTTGAAAGCGTTCAATAAAGTCTTATTTGCAAAGCATGCATAGAGACTTATTTTTGAGCCGAATTGCTTAGTGAGTCGGGGTCTCGAAGGGAAGTATTTTAAGAATTTAGATTTTCTAAAGGTGAAAGTGGTATATTGCCCCTCTTATACATGGCAGAGTATAGTAGAGGTTAAAAAGTTGATCGAAAAAAGGGGTGAGATAGCGAGTTGGATCGGGGGAGAGAATTAACAGTTGGTTACATAAGTGGCTGCTTAAACCCACCATATATAAATCAATCACTGTTCTAGACCAGTAAGGGTATATACACATGTCCACCAGCTTATTGACCTTATTTCTAGGGATTGGAACATTGGATTGCTCACAGCGGTGTTCTGCACAGAAGATGTCGAAGCTATCTTGAGGGTTCTATTTAACCATTGTAGTCATTTGAATGTTATGGTGTGGCACCTATTGCAGAATGGTCATTTCTAGGTCTGAAATGTTTACTACCTTGCTCTTGATGAGATAAGTTGACGAGAAGCATCGTCTTTGAACCAAATATGGGCGTTAAGTTGGTTGGCAATTTGGCAAGCAAATGTACCACCCATATGTACAGGTCTTTATTTGGCGAATTTGTCAAAATGCCATCCCTGTAGTGGCAAACCTCAAAATTAGGCACCGTGGAGAGGTCATTTGTTGCACTCTCTGTGGTGATTGTGAAACGGATGTTAGGCATGCCTTGATGGGGTGTCCATTCACATGGATGGCCTAGTGTTGACGGTGGAATGGTGGCACTTTGGATTGGGTCATCCAAGCACATGTTGCTCTCTTAACAAAGATTTTTCCATTTTCCTAACCGTTGCTTGAAGCCTATGGTGGAACCAAAACAGGAAATTGATGTAGGTTACTTCGCTAGAACCTCTGGATCTTGTGAACTTTGTTGTGAGTTTTCTTGGCTTGTACAGTAGTACACGGTCTATAAACAGGCGTGGGGCTAGTCAAATAGATCAGGGGTCTAGAAGGGGAATCTTGTCAACACCCACTCAAGGCGTTGTCAAGCTACATTTTGATGGCTCAATTTTTGGCGATTCAGTGGAGGTGGGTGTGGGAGCGGTGGCAAGAGATCATGGAGAAATGTGTCTAGGCCGGTTGACGAGACAATACAATAGTTGGCCATATGCTGAATTTGAAAAAACAAGCCCTTGATGTTGTTAGCTGGTCCTTAAAAAAAATGGATAAGATATGGCTTGAAGGGGATTGCTTGGCATTTATGAACAAACTTCAATCAAGTAAAGAGGATCACTCCCCCTTAGGGAATTCAATCAGGGACATTTGATCATTGTTCAACTCATTTAAGAGTGTTAAAATATTGTTTATTCATCAAGAGGGTAATAGTGTTACTCACTCTCCAGCTAGGAACGCATTGACTTCGGATGAAGTGGATTCTAGTATTCTTGCTCGCGTTGTGTCTTTGATGTATGCGAATATTGTTTCATAATTAGATTCGCATG
Source organism: Petrea volubilis (assembly GCA_026212405.1). Taxonomy (NCBI): domain Eukaryota; kingdom Viridiplantae; phylum Streptophyta; class Magnoliopsida; order Lamiales; family Verbenaceae; genus Petrea; species Petrea volubilis. Next base: position 20,714,886 of record CM047871.1, on the reverse strand, counting down.
TTTTCTTTCAAAAAAAAAGGTTATTATTTGAATTAATAGTTATAATAGTTGAGGACACCTTGGTCAATAGCAAGGAGAGACCTCATGAGTAGGGGTGGGCATCAGGACGGGGTTTGGGGATTTCGGGCAAGGTACTCAAACTTTCGAGTGGCAAATTTGGCTACCCCATCCTGTCCCGTATTTGTCGAGTACCCGAATTTAAAAAAAAAATAATGGAAGTTCTAAAGAATTAAAGTCGAACCCTTGAAACCTAGATGAAATTTTTTCTCAAGATCGAATCTTTAGTCTTACGGGGGGTAATGGAGTTTCTAAAGAGTTATTGGGGAATACCCAGAACCCAGATGAAAAATCTGCTCAAAAACAAGTCGTGAGTGTTAGTGAGATTGCAAAAGAGATTTCGAATCATATTCGAACCTTGCCAAGATAGGAAAAGAGGCTTTTAATTGATTTTGCGGCCATTGATTTCAGGAATCCAACTGCTGCTACTTCCCCGCTGCCGCTGCTACTGCTACGTTGCCTTTGCTACTTTGCCGATCACCATTGTGATGAGAGAGATGGGAAAGTGGACAGGCGAGACGCGACTAGAGAGAGACTTGAGAGTTGAGAGATGAGAGAGACGAGACGAGAAAGAGATTTAATTGATTTGAGAATGGAGAGAGAAAAAAGAAAGAGTGAGACTGGGTAAGAGACAGAGAGGGTGGGTCTTTTGAGTTCTGAATTCATTTTTCCAATTTTGTGTACTTTTTTTTTTTTTTTTGAAAAATCAAGTACCCGATCAGGAGTTCGGGTAGAAATCCCAAACCAAAATCCCGTCCCGATTTCATTGATCGGGGTCGGGTACCTATCCCGAATTGCTGAATCCTGATCGGGTTTAGTACCCAATACCCGACCCAAAATGCCCTCCTCTACTCATGAGCATGAGGTCACGAAGTTCGAATCGTACTTGATCTTTAGTTAACTATAATTAGTGATAATTGATGTATGAAAACTGATAATAGTACCTATTTTTTATTTGTAGGTACTGATCTAATTAATTAAAATGATTGAAACGGTGATAATTAATATAATAATTTGCTCGTAATTTGCAAGTATTGATATATTCAATTGAAATGTAATAAGTTGGTTTTAATAGATCCATCTCTAAATTCAACGGACTAACTAAATTCAAGCCCATCAACCATCATACCACAATATGCCCTCGATCTCAAGATCATGGCTTTTATTTACTTAATGGTTAATGGCTAAGTAATCCGAATCAAGTACTGCAGATGCCCATTATGGAGCGCGGTCCTCCCAATCCAATTGCTCCATTCACAATTTCAGAATTCGAATCATGGACGTTGTTGAAATGATCTATCGCATCATCCTACTAGACCAGCTGGTAGTTGGTAGACCATGGCTTTTATTTTTCTTTTTTCAAAGAGTAAATATTATTCAAATATATCAATAACTCATCTATTACAAATCAAATTATTATATCATACTCCAAAATTAAAAATCAAACTATTTCTTCAAGTTACTCTCGAAGTAGAAGCAAGATTCACATGCTTCAATGGGAATCAAACCCAATACATCATAGTTTTGGAACCTCAACTTCGCTAAAACGCTCCATTTTCAATGTAATTGACTATTATTAAATATAAGGATTTCAGGAATATTAGAATTCTCATCATATAAGTATGATAAGTTAGTTAAAGAAAATATAACAACTGAACTTTGTAACAAAGACAAAAATTTTGAAAATATACAAGGAACATAATCAAATTCAAATGTGAAACTTTGCACAAATATTAGTCATGTGGCATGCAAAAAACTGGGACGAATAGACATCTACAAAAGATGCTACATGCCATTCAATATAAGGTTTGGGACTCGTGCTAACCGAAAAAAACTGAAGCTTCGAGTAGTCAGAAATCCATGAAATCTCCACACAAACGCTCCCTTGCATACTACGATATGATAGGACAAGAATTTGGGGCAACGCACATCCAAAAGATGCGACAGACTATCGAAAGACTTATGATAAGGGAAAATTTTAAAAGATTCTCTTTCCTTATTTTAACCATCTACCAATACTAGCGTATGTTAATGAGTGGAAAAAAGAAGATATAACACCATTTTAGAGGAGATGATCCGAAGTTATCCATGAGTATTCTTAGATTTATGTGGTGTGGTATCATTGGTAAAAATCGTATTCTCTATCGTTAAGACCCAATTGTGATAAATGAGTTGAGATGCTAGGTATTTATTGTGTAATATTTGTCAATGTAATTTTTACAATAAACTGCATATCACATAATTACGTTTATCTCAATGTTCTGAAAATCGGACCGGACATCGAACCGGCAGCCTTACTGGTTACCGGTCGGACCGGTTCGACCACCGGTTCGACCGGTGTGATGTCATAAATACGTAATAATTAATTTTTTATATAAAAAACTCATAAATACATTAAAAAATTGCAATGGTGACTTTATATAAAAATATAAAACTAAACTTACATAATGCCCTAAAATTTTTGCCATTTTGAAACTCATTTTAAATGTCCTATAACTTTTGCAATGGTATATCATACATAGAATTAGAATTTTTAAAACTCATCTTAAATACCCTAGAATTTTTTGTATCTTCAAATTCATTTAAAAACCCTAAAATTTTTGCAATGATATGATAAAACTAGAATTAAACATCATAAATAAAATTGATTTTTTCCATATTGCACTTTCCAAACTAATAATTTACAAGTAGTATACTAATATACTTGAAATTTGGGGTGGGGGGGGGGGGAGGAATACAAAAATAAAAAGAGGGGATATATTTGGGCAAACCGGGAAAACAAGAAAAAAATGGGAAAAGGAATTACCTACCAGCAGGCAGCTGGCGACAGGAGCAGGTTCGTGGCGGTGAGGCGCGGCGGTTCGTGGCGGTGAGGCGGCGCGGCGGTGAGGCGCGTTTCACTGTGAGATTTGAAAAAATAGAAGGGAGTAGGGGATTGAAGTCTGAGGCAGAGAGAAAGAGGTTGGTGCTAACCAGGTTCCAAAAAGACCAAAAAAAAAAAATTTCAGCTCGCCGAACCGGTCCTCGGACCGGGACCGGTTCAACCGGTTTTTACCGGTCCGAGTCACTACTGGTTTTTTGGGATAGTTCGGATCGGACCAGCCACCGGTCACCGGTCGAACCGGCCGGTCCGGTCCGGTTTTGAAAACATTGGTTTATCTATAGGGCCAAAGCGTGGCGTTCGTAAGAATTCGTTATGACATTCTAACCCCAAAATATACCAATAATTTACCAACACTCTTCAAATTCTATTAACCAATTAAATCAAATGAATAAAAAGACAATGGCAAACAATTACTAAAACAAACGCAAACACGACTAAACTAACTCTTTTTTTCTATCAGTTAGTTAACTTGTTAAATTTAGTTGAACCTACCCTATATATAGGGGCAAGAAAGAAAAAGAAAAAGTCATTCGTTATGTAAATAAATAACCCATGAAATACGCAAAGATTTTCCTTTCCAACTGAATTACTTTTGGACAAAAAAACAAATGATTCATTACACGAGATAAGTCTGTTCAACCTACTCTACCACTTGTTCATAAGTAGAAATTAAGCCCAAATCACACGAACATATACGCGTATATACGTACAAGAGAATTGTAATGATAAAATATTTTTATTGTCAACATTTTCAGCCTCATTCTTAGGTGAAAGCGGGAATTTCAATAGTGAAAGAGTCTTTTTTTTGCACCAGGAAAAGGCTGTTTCACCATGTGAATACACTAGTCAGGTAACTTATTGCCACCGTATTTTTTTAGTTTTATTCTTTTTAATGTTTGCTATTAATTAATACGATGAATCTCAAAGCCCCAGACAAGAAAAAAAAAAAAAAATTGTTTCCTAATATACATGCTTACATGTTTTACATGTTGAGACTAGATCTGGATTTAATTTTATGTGATCCTCTGTGTGCGCGCGCGCGCATCTTTATAATGTGAAATACTCGATAACTTACATTTTATTTAATATGCTATGCAGGTTGGCAATTTCTTTTGGCATATTACATTGTTCAAATATCAATTTTGGGAAGTTTTTTCTTTTTTTTTTTTTGGTTTAATAGAGGAAAATTTGAGCTCAAGGTTTAGTTAGACAGTTGAGGGTTGATGAAGGCTGTTGAATTTTCTTTTTGTTTTTTTTCTAAGTAACATTAATATATTATTAAGAAGGTACCATATTGAAATTATCTCCAAAAACCTTTTATAAAGCCCCGATTTTGGGTTTTGCATGTGAGCTAAGAATTTTTTTTTTCTATTTCTTTTTAAATCGTTTGAAGCTTGTTAAATTGGTGAGTCGTATGAGTTTTCTTGTCTGAAATACTTCTGAGTTTGAAGATGTCTCCGGTTTATGAAAAGACCATTCTAACCTCAAAGTTTCGCTCTTTCTTAATATCATTTTTGGTTATTCTTTTGATTTCCTTTTCATTAACCCTTCTAGAGCTGTATGACGATTCTTATATTCCTGACTCAGTTCTTCGATTATTAGTAGTGAATAACAACACATCAATTATCCCAATCCCAAATACACAGAAAACATTAGCCAAACAAGATATTACAATTGCTAAGGTTGCTCCTCAACATTTCAATCCCAAGATCACTATACAAAAACAAGAAAAACATTGTGACAAAACACAAGCTCTTCTGAGGGTGTACATGTATGACTTGCCGCCCGAATTTCACTTTGGGTTGTTAGGTTGGAAGGGAGAAAGTACGAACCAAACATGGCCTAGTTTACGAGGCCATGTGAAATTACCACCTTACCCCGGCGGGCTAAATCTACAACATAGCATAGAGTATTGGCTCACCCTTGATCTTCTGGCCTCGAATGTCGACAATGTAGTTAGGCCATGTAGCGCAGTTAGAGTGCAAAATTCAAGTGAAGCGGATGTGATATTCGTGCCATTTTTCTCTTCCATGAGTTATAACCGACATTCCAAGAAACATGGGAGGGAAAAAGCGAGTGAAGATAGAATGTTGCAGGAAGAACTAGTGAAGTTTTTGAAAAGTAGGAAGGAGTGGGCACGATCCGATGGGAGGGACCATATGATCGTGGCGCACCACCCAAATAGCATGTTGTTTGCTAGGAAGAAGTTAGGTTCTTGCATGTTCGTGCTTGCTGATTTCGGGAGGTACCCGAGTAAGATAGCCAATCTTGAGAAGGATGTCATTGCTCCTTACAAGCATATGGTGAGTATTATTCCGACGGATAATTCGGCCTCATTTGATAAACGGCCGATCTTGATGTATTTCCAAGGAGCAATTCATCGAAAAGATGTAAGTTATCCAACATATCCACTTTTGTTACTTGTTTATAATAACTTTCTACTTTTATGTGATAATGATTTTTTCAGGATTTAATATAGATGTTTCATTTGAAATTTAGCATATTCCTCAGGTTTTTCTCTTTATTTATCTGATTTGTGTGATATTTTATTTAACTATTGAGTAATCTAAAATGCGAGGAATTGTAACTTCAAAAGGAGAAAAAAAAAAAGAAATACAAGTAGGAAAAGTATAGGCAGGGAAAAGCAGAGAGAAACAGAGATGAGGCGTAGGAGGAGGCTTGGCAGGGTCTCTCTCTCTCTCTCCCCCGTTTAATATAAATTTCATCTTGGTGGATATTTAGGGTGGAATTATACGTCAAGGACTGTACTTCCTTCTTAAAGATGAAAAAGACGTACATTTCCGATCCGGAAGTGTTCGTTCGAATGGTGTAAGTGGGGTAGGCAGAGGAATGGCGTCATCAAAATTCTGCCTAAACATAGCTGGGGACACCCCTTCGTCGAACCGTCTCTTTGATGCCATTGCCAGTCACTGTGTTCCTGTAATAATTAGTGATGAAATTGAGCTGCCATTCGAAGACATCCTCGACTATTCTGAATTCTGCATTTTCGTCCGTGCTGAGGACGCCTTGAAAAAGGGCTACCTTCTGAATCTTCTCAGAGGCATCGGGAAAGAAAAATGGACCGAAATGTGGGAGAAATTGAAGAGGATTAGTGGATATTTCGAATATCAATACCCATCCCGGTCTAATGATGCTGTGGATATGATTTGGCAGATGATTGGGCGCAAGAAAATACCGACAAGATTGAGTGAACACAGGAAGAACAGATACAGTAGATCACAGGTTCAGTAAGGACTGGTTTTGTTTCATATATGGTTAGTGTGATTTTCAGAGTTGGTGCTGCTAGGGTACTTCAGGATACACAAAAACCAGTTTTGGGGGTTTTATACTTCTTTATCATGCAAATTTTGAACATTATGTAAACATTTTATAATTTGGAGATAGCCCAAATATTTAGAAGATTGTTATATATATATATTTATTGAAATTAGACATTTCACTATTGACATTCAGAGAATTTCCTTCCTAACCCGCCTTGACTGAAGTTTTGGCTCCGTACTTAGTCGACCACCATCTAGTAATCTAGGTAAAGATATCTATTGAAACTCCGGATATAGAAGTTTGGAATAATTACACCTATAACCCTCTAAATTTTGTGTAAACACAATGAGATTCATGTGATTTGCATAATTATAGAAACCAACCCTCCTATTGATTTTTTAAAGGGTCCAACTGTGAGAGGAAAGTTGATGGCAGGAAGTTTTTGTAATTGTGTAAATTTCAGGAGGGGTCTAACTATGGGGCAACATTTGACGCCAGGGGTGGGTTTTGTAATTACGCAAAGTTAACCAAATTTCACGGGGTGTAGGTGTAGTTATCCCTAAGAGTTTTGATATCTCATCATGAACTAGTGAATTATATATACAGAGTCATTTGCATAGAATAACAAGTAGAACGTCAGTTTTCATTAATTTAAAAGATAAGTAAAAGAGAAAAAGAAAAGATTAAGGAAACAGAGCAACAAATGGGAAACTGCCTGTAAAAGGATTTACATACTAACAACAAACATTGAACAAAAACATTTAAATCTATAGAAAGATTAAGCAAAAAGAACTACGTAAACCAAGTATTTTGAGCTTTAGTTAGATAATGTAATATACGACAGAAGTGTGATTGCTTGTTCATCCTATCTGCATTCCTTTCAGGCTTTCAGCTCATTATGGACAAAAGTCATTGATGATTTAAACAAATAAAACAATCAAAACCCAAAAAAAAAAAAAAAAAAAAACAAACCTATACTGACAATTAAGAACCTCAGAAGAAGCAAGAGTTCTTCATCACTCACAAATTTCTTGAATCCTCATGGATCAGCACTTGTTGTGAATCGGGGTCTGATCCTCGACGAACCCGTCTCTTTTGCCATTCGTTCGGATCGAAAGTCTGTGAAGGCGAAGGCGCGATATCACGTGGCACGTTCAGATCTCTCCGGCCGGCGTCGTCGGCTTTCAGAATTCTTGAACTTCTTACAACAGCTAGATCATCTAAGTTTCTCAATCCTGAGACATTGTTTGGTTGAACAGACAAAATCCCAATACAAAAGATTGCAAGTATGATGATTTTGTATGTTGAGCAGCTCATTTTCTTACACTGCACAAAAAAAAAGAACAGGATTTTCTTGTTATATAAGTGATGAAAAGAATAGTGGCTAATTCGGGTTTTATGTGTTTTTGAGGGATTTAAAGTGATAAAGTACAAAAGTGGGGGCCCAAAACATCTTGAGAAGTAGTTAGATTCACCTCCAATCATAATAAGGCCTGACATAGAAGCAAATATAAGGCTGTTTTAGAAGACTCTGACAAGTTTGAATAAAAGTTAGGTTTTGGAAAAACCATCATTGTTGAGAAGCACAAGAATATTTGCATTTGGTCCCTCAAACTCTATTCCGTGCTCTTTTTGGACCAACGTTCAATCCATGACCAATCTCTTTCTATCTCTAATGTTGCAAGACCAAATCTCCACGTCATCTTAATTATTGCACACGTGTATTTTGGATAATAAAATGATAAAAAAATTGGCACACTAAGAATTTTTATGAACATAGTAAGGAAAAATAGTGATTTAATTATTACAAGTAACATATCTACAGTGAGAATTATTAAAAAGGAAGAAGATGTATTACAAAAAAGCACTACCTTCATTAATAAAGCAATTCATCACAAATATAATTAATCTGTCAGAAATATAGTTCTGCGATGAATTTTCTTTGCCACAATTTGTTAACAAATTTCTTGTCTACATTGTTGCTTTAATTTTATTTTTTTTAAAAAAATTATTTATTAATCCATCACAAATTTTCTATATATGCATGTGATAGAAAATTGTCTGTTGCTGATTTTCCATTATTGAAATAAGTGGTTTCTTGTAGTGATACTTATAGCGACAAAAATCTTGTACTTAGCTAAGGTGAAACTTTTATTATTACTGCACATACACACGAATCGTCAATAACAAGTGCTTAAAAATACTTCTTAACTCTATTAAGTTATATTTTTTTCGAAAACAAAATTATTTATCACTTAATAAATAACCGGTGGTTAAAATAAAAGGCAATGCCAGTTGATACTTATAGAGTGTTTGGTTGAGCTTATAAGCTCCTATAAACAACTTATAAGCTATTCTTTTTTCTTTTCTTTTAGTAGACAAACGAGCTAAAATATTACACTAGGCAGAGGCATCAGCCTCTAAAACATCAGATACCTCCAAAGGAGGGGATTCCCAAATAATTAAATCATTACCATTCCTATGTCCTATCTTGACTAAACAATCGACGCAAGAGTTCTTCTCCCTGTAAATATGCTTGAGCGTAGTTGTCCAGGGCTTTCTAATCAATTCGCAGCAATCTTCGAAGATAACCCCCACAAGATAATCATCTGTTCTAGTTTTCAATATCAGTTTAACAACAACGTATGAATCAAGTTCAATATGTAACTTTGGGATCCTCCTTTGCCAAGCTATACGAAGACCTTCTCAGGAGGCCCATGAGTTCCGCAGTCGTGATCGAGACCTGTCCCAAGGACATGGAGAAGCCCGTTACCCATCTCTCCCATTCGTCCCACACCAATCCTCCGGCCGCTGCAATTCTTCTTACAAGTGTTTGGTAATTTTGTTAGTATATGAGCTAATGAGCTCCAAAAATAAGCTATGAGGAGCTTAAAAGCTGTCTAATGTTAATTGATAAAATAACATAAATATATTATTTTTTTTTAAGATTATATTTTAACTATCTCAAAAAAATATTTATCTCCATGAAATTAATTTTACCTTCTTTTTTTATCATTATTACACTTAAAGAAACATATAAGTTCTAAATTTTACCAAACGAAATTACAGCTTATAAGCTGCAAAAACATCATATAAGCGACATAGTCTTATTTATTCAAATACTTTAGAAATTTATTTTTAAAATAAAATGCATATAGGAAGCTTATAAACTCTAAAAATATCTTAAAAATTCTATATGCTTATAAATTCTTTAAAATAAATTTAGCCAATGTCTTATTCTTTGTGATAAAGCGCAAAGTAAAGATGGACTAATTAATATCGTAGCAAGTACAGAATTTTTAAGCTTGGCCAAAAAAGGAAACGAATGAGTGTGACTTGGCTGCAAGAATTGAAAGACAAGCCAACCAAAGTTAAGATTGCTACAGTTACAAGAAAGCCGGATAAAGTGGGATTGTTGGCGTTGGCTAGTAGCTAATGTGTTGTGTATATATATATATATATATATATCCCCTCAAACAATACCAAGCATTTGCTTTATGCTTATACTCACTTTAAAATTCCAAGCTCGTCCCTCTATGCACTAAAAATGACAGTCTTGGTTTCTTGTGCTTAATGGGTATCCCTTTATGCTTTTCTTTTGCTTCTTCTTTAGAGTTTGCAGCAATTATAACTTATAAGCCCTTCACATACAATTTTCTGGTTTTCTTTTTCTTTTTTTTTCCCCCTTCGTACTTAACTATTGACAGTTTCTTTTCTTTTATTTATTTATTTATTTGTTACTTTCCCTCAGAATTTATTTGATTTTTGGTCGAAATGCATGTTTTCCCTCTATCTTCACGGGAATAATTTTGAAGTGTTATCTATATCTATTTATGATCTATATATGTACTCTTTTTTAAAGTACTTGGCTCTTGTAATAACCATTTGACTTTTTGTGTCCATGAATTCTTGGTGTCTCCTAAATTTTGTTGTCTTCATATGGTGTTTATTCACTCCTCTACTTCTCTCTATTTCCTTACGTGGTTTAACTCTCTCTCTCTCTCTCTCTCCTCTCTCATTTTTTTTAAATCAAACTTTACATATCATGAATTTATTAAATACATAAAAAAATTTAAAATATATATATTTCACATAGAAAATTTAATATATATATCTAAAATTTTATTCTATATAGTTAAACTATATCTAATTTTTATTTGCACACGCATCGAATTTGCCATGTTCACTGACTTCATTACTTAAGTAAAACAAATATGCAATGTTTTATCTTATTTAGTTACTTAGAACCACAAAATTTTCGGATGTATTATTCTTAAGAAATAAAATTTTAATTTATAATATTCATTACTTAAGTAAAACGAACTTATATATACAAGCTAGAGTCAAGAAATAAATAATTACATAGGTAGAAACTAATTATCTTAAACACAACCTTATAATATATACTAATTATTAAGAATAATCGATGATTATAGTTTGCTTTCATAATAATATAATATATTTTCTTTATTTATACATGATAATTTAAACATTGAAATTATGTATACAGGATGAAAGCAAAACACTTCTTTAATCTATTGCATGATTGGTATACAGGAATTGAGTGGGGGCGGAATGGGCATGCCCATGTTTAGAGTTGGGAATACTCATTTTCATAAGAATCACCATTCTAATATATGTGGGTTTAATGATTACTTCCATCTCCTATAAGTTCAAGTATTAATAACAAGTTGACAATTAACTCTTTTTTTATATTACTAGCATAATACTTATTAAAATTTATCATATATTACAAAGTTTATATTTACACTAATTAAATATTAATAAATACATAAATATTTATTAAATTACATTTATTACGTAAATATACAAATATACACACATAAATCATATGTATTTATCATTGATATCTAATATTTTATTTTAAGATGTATAATATATCCATATATGCTATAATATATTCATATGTACACATATATGATAATATAATGTCCATACGAAACTATATGTCAAATTTATTTAGGTGATATATTATATCAAATATGGTAAATACACACGTAATTTTATATATAAATATAAAATAATTGACATATATATGTACACACTTCGTAATAAGTACACAAAACATAATATATAGCATGTATAATAAACAATATATCAATATATAGAAAATATATAATACATACATAGATCATCAACATAAAATACTAATATATTATTTAATAAACAATATATCAATATATAGAAAACATATAATACATACATAGATCATCAACATAAAATACTAATATATTATTTAAATACAAGATATATATTTCACTTTAAATTAAAATTTTTAGAATAGTTTTTCATATAAAAATTATTTTAATCATGTACTTAATTTATTTTTATTCCTATTATTCATTACACCTTAATTATCATATATATGCAAAACATGAAATAAATTAATGCATTCTCTTCTTAATTTATTCTTTGAGCATACAAATTATGAAAATACTATATCAATATCATTCCCTTCTCACACCATATCAATGTGATTCCCTTCTCATCTTTCATTCCATTTTTAATTGCATTTCATTCACATTTAAATCCTTTCTTGCATACAAATCACCACTAGACTTAATTCATTGTTGGGTCTTCTAAAAACTTTTTTTTTTTTAAATTTTATTTTACTTGAGTAATAGACATCTACCAACTACAAGTTGGTCTAGCGGGATGAAGCGTTAGATCTTTTAAACAACGTCCAGAGTTCGAATTCTGGTGTTGTGAATGGAGCAAAGGAGTTGGGAGGGTTGCCCCCATAATGGGCCTCTGCAGTACCCGATCCGAATTAGTCGGTCAATGAATCGGAACCGGATGGTTAAAATAAAAATAAAAAAAAAATTAGACATCTATAAATTAAAAAAAACATTAGGCATTGTTGATATTTAATGTCCAAAGAAAAAATTTACGAACATCTTTTTACATAAAACTTTGATATAAAGATAATAAGAAAACATATGCATATCATAATAAGAGATACTTACGTTAAATCTAAAGTATATTATTTTTACCAGCCAGTCGACTTGAGGGAGCTGATAAATAGTACTTTTTAAAATATAAGAAGATAAATGCTACACATGTCGTAGTATAGAAGGTAAATTGTATTTTGCCCCCTTTTTTTAATCTTTTGGCTTTCTATTTTCTTTGCTAGCTGTTGGGCACGTACGTAGTTCCTGCGTGCATATACTTACACAAGTTGTAGCTAATTTTTGCTGCATTCTAAAGTGTATCAATATAAATTCCAAACAAATTATCACTATATTTATGTCCTAACCAATTAAAATTTGTTTTCATAAAATTACATGCACTTTATATAAATAGAAGAAAAATTCTCATTATGAGACGAATATCTTTCTCCCTTGGTTTTTTTCTTTTTATTTGGTTCTTAGAGAAAACCCGAAAACTATAATTGGATTCTCTTGACACCTACCTTTTCTTTGTATGTGGAATTTTATTGATGTCTACAAAACAAATAAATAAATAAAATAAAACAAAATAAATTGTATTGAAACTCCCTTGAAAATGCGGCAATATGGGAGAAGAAAAGGAGAACATGTGAAGCAAAACGTTATACTAATAGAGAAGTAAAAGTTCATTTAAGACCTTAAAAGATTTTACCATTAAATACAAATTTTAAGGGTATAATAGGTATATCAAAATTTGGTGTCGTGGTGGCACCAAAACTATCATTTTCAGTGTGTAAAATCTCTTTCTTTTTTATACTAACCATCATGACACGTTGTCCCTGCGTGCATAAACTTGTCTTTTGAGTTTAATAGACTAACAAAATATACTTAGTGCAATAGATAATGGAGATTACCACAATCACAAATTAATTGATAGTCAGATACGTAAAGCTCAACAATGTTAGCAATAAATAAAATTTAAGGTGCGTGAAATATTGAAGTGTCAAGTAGTTTATACGTTATAAAAATTAAATGCTCAAATGACATAAGTTAGCATGATTGCAATTATAATTAAGTTTCTTAAGCCAATTGCAATTATATTTTAAAAAGCGGAGAGATGTAATGGTGGATCTCATATTGAAGTACTGAATAAAACTACATAGATATGACGTTAGACCTAAAAGGTTTTGTTTAGACAATTGCAAATTTATTCGATTTATTAAAAAATATTTTTTAAAAGAATGGGATAAAAAATAAAATAAAATAATATTTTTTAAAAAGAAATGGGATAAATAAAAAATAAAATAAAATAAAAAATATTTTTTTTGAAAGAAATGGGATAAAAAAGTAAAATAAAAAATATTTTTTTGTCAATTTCTTTTTAAAATTAATTAATTAGCAAGACAAAATTTTCTTTAAATGAATAATTTATTCCTTTTATTTTTTTGGATTAAAAATTGATATTAAAATAAAAGTAATATCAATTATTAATTCACAAAATAAATATATTTCTTTTATTTTTTTTTGAATTTTAAATTGATTCTAAAATTCATTTATTTGAATCTATATAGTACAAATATGTCAATTTTCGTCATATTTAACAATAATGGTAGTTGGTCAATTGGTAGTGGTAGTGGGTGTGGCTGCACACCTTCTCAGCTCAAGTTTGAATCCTATGGGATATATTTTTGCAAACAATTTTTCTACAAGTGCAATGATAGAAATGTCCCTACCAAGATCACATGCCATGCACGTGATACTATTTGGGCAAATTTTTTGGCCGGAATTTACTCCCAGGTGGTAAAGTCAAAAAATCGTGTAGTTGGGATAGCAATTGGAGACAGTAAAAAGTTTAGATGGCAAAGCCCAAAAAACTTCATAGTTCGAATGGCAAAAAATCATTACCTCAAAATAGAAATATAGTGTTTTTCGATTATGCTTAAGCATGACAATTTATGAAATTGAATCAAATGTCGGTCCAATGTTTATTGGTAGCCGCACCACTGCTTTTCTCTTCACAAATTAACAACCTAAAAAGGATACAAATAAATTAACATAGCAGTTAATAACTATAATACAGCAATAAAACGTCGAAATGCAAGTCCCAATTCAAAAAAAATTATATGTAGTGAGTAAGGCATTTCAACAAATACATACCATGCGAAAGTATTTCCGAAAGGAAAAGCTAATTTACTGTTATAATAGTGTTAAACAACTTTGCAATCAACTTGCAATTAATATGACTTGAGAATTAACTATCAGATATGATTCAATAATGTTATAATAATTTGCACCAATAAATTTAATGAAGTAGACATACCGACACACACTAAATAAAGTTTGACAAAATAGAGAAAAAAAGAAATGATAGTTCAATTCAAATTAGGAGACGTCCCCGGCACTTATCAAGATACAAATGAGAAAAAAAAAATTAAAAAGAAAATTAATGGAAAAAGACGCATTTACACATATCCTTGCGTGCATGCTCTTTCTTGCTCAAGCATTTGAATCATATTCACCATGTTATTTTCATACTTTTGGTCAAGAGAATAGTTTCTGCCAAAAATTGTTATTTTGGTTTTAATTAGTAGAAAGTTTAGGAAAGTGGTTTCTAAAGAATGTGGGCATATGGGGGTTTTGTGGAGAGCAAGAAGATGTGGGGTTGTGGAATGTGGGATTCATCCTATGTGTGCAAAAACTGTAAATGCATTGTTAAATTCCCCAAAGGACCTTTTCAATCTTTGTGTTATATATCCTTATATAAGGGTATATTTGGGTTATCAAAATTTGGTGCGGTGGTGTCAAAACCACCACTTTGAGTCTATAAAGCCTCTTCTTTTTTATATTAGTACTAGTAGTTTTGGCACATCCTATGTGTGTACGTACAAAATAAATATATATATATATATATAGACACACACACACATATATAATTTAATTAAATTCTTAAGTTTAATTAGTATAAAACTAGCAATAGTTGCACGCCGTTCTCGCGCACATAAAATAATCATCCAGCATTATTGCGCACACATTACTAAAGTTGTACCACTTAATATTAATGAACTTTTTATATTTCTTGTTGGAAGATCCTCATTATCACTCATAATACAATTAAAGTTTTGATTTAAAAATACCCCCAACATTTTTTCAATAAAAAATATGTTTCTACAAGAATAAATAAATAAATAAATAAAATACAAAAAATGAATAGACTTTTGTTACATTGACCTAATCAGTTTGCCTCAATTTTATAATCAAAACATGGTTTACTTATTTCTATTTTAATTTTTCTTTTTAAGTGGAATGGGTTTAGTTCACAAAATTACAATTTAACCAACTTGTTTTGTATTAGTGCAACAGTTAAAAAGGCAAAATTGGTACACACAAAGTTGGTATCTTAACTACCTTTGATGTGGAGAAATTTCCAATTTTGTCCTCATTTGTATTTTCATGTTTTAGTGCTTGAACATAAGGGGTAAAATTTGTAAAAATACCGAAATAACTACCACTTTAGACATAAAAGTAGCTTTCTTTTATCTTTTATATAAATATAACTTTTAATTATTTTTAATCTATTATTACTTAAATTAATGATAAGAGAAAATCAAGATAATTTAAAATAAGATAAAATCAAGAAAAAAAATATAAAGAAGTAATAAAAGATATTGAAAGTGACATGAAAGATGATAAATAGAAGAGAGAGAGAGAGAGAGAGAGAGAGAGAGAGAGAACAAAAAAACCGTGAAAAATGAAAAGGAGGAGAAAGAAAGTCAAAAATAAGGAAAATAACAAACCAAAACGGTTCAGATATCAAAAGGTAGTTATTAAGTAGTACTCCATCTTTATATAATAGTTTAGATAGATGCAAAATATAAAATTGAAAAAAAAGTAGAATATCCAAAATTATACATTATTTTATTAAATAAAATACCACAAAAAAAATCAGTGCATTATTAATTATAATATAATATGTATTACATTCTATTCGATGCCTGATTAATTTTAGATACATATGATTATGAATTTGATGAAATTATTATTCAAATTTTGGTCTAATAATTTAACAGATCTAGTTAATTATTTAATTTCCTTTTCTATTTAGTTATTTCAAATTATTGATATTTATATCATATTTTATTCTATTATACTTAAATCAATTAAAAATGCTAAAACTCATATCAAATTCAAATTAACACCGGCTCCATTAATATAGTTCTCAATATGTCGAATTTGGAACGGGTTTGAAAATTTCAGACACAGATCCAGTTATATAATCTGATAAACAAGTCAAATCCAAAATCCTATAAGATTATCATTAATACCAGACCTTTGTCAGGTAAAGATCCAAATGTTGAATAAAAGAAAACTTTTTTTCTTTTTTTAAGGATACATATTATTCAATTGTATCAATAACTCGTGTAGTACAAATTAAATTATTACATCATATATCAAACTATATTATTTACAAATCAAACTCTTTCATTGATAAACGAACAAACTATTATTAAAGTGAAATAATAAAGTAACATTAAGTTAGGGATAAAGACTCACACATGCATTAGTGGAAAATTGAACCCAAGACGTTATAGTCTTCAAAATAAAAGAAAACTAAAAATACAAATTAAATAGAAAATGAAAAATAACCGTGAACAATAATTACTATATATATAGATATATTACTTTATGAATTATTCACTATATTTGTCCTTCCTTGATCTTCAAAAAATTATTATTTTAAACTTTAACAAAAAGTATTTTAATAGAAAAATGGCCAATTTGTCTATGAATGAAACATGTTATATAAATACAAAAAAAAAAAATTATTGATCTTAAAATTTTATAAAACAATTAACTATTAAATATAATGTCATTTAAATCTGAGAAAATAAAAACTACAGAAATATTTTAGGGTATTTGGAAAAAGGGGCATTTTTTTTTTGAAGTAATTTACGCCAAAGTTATTAACCAATGCATTATGAAATATATTGTTACACATTTTGCATTCTATTTAAATGTCTTTATTAATATTATACTAGCGGCAAGTGCACTTTTGATACATGTGCAAAATAAAAAATAAAAAATAATTTAATTATGTATTTAAATCTATTATATTGAATATAAATTTTTTATCGTAATAGTTATAAGAAAATCAAATAAGACTTACTTATATAAATAAAAGTAAATAGGAAAGAGAAAATATAAAATTAAGTTGAATAATGGGGAGAAGAGGAAAAAAAAAATAAACGTGATAATAGGAGAGAGAAAATAGATGAGTGGATAAATAGTAGATAAACGAGAAAATAAATAAATTAAAAAGTTAGACCAAAGACACCAAACAATTATTAGAAATTGCTATTGCTTTAGAAAAGAGTATAGATATATAAGATTATAAATTTTATAAATAATAGGAAAAATTACTACGAACTCCTTAAAATGAAAAATCCGTAAAAGTAGTTTCCAATTCAAAAACTCCATTTTGCCATTCTTTTCATAATAAATCAAGGTCAATCCTTAACGTTGACCCTTTTTTTTTTTTTTGGTAAAAAACTACCCTTATTTTCTTACATGATTCTTTTTTTATTTATTTATGAATCAGTGTTATGTACCGATACAATTATGTTTTGTCTCAAAATTAATTTATAAAAACTCGTATTTTTATTTATTTCCTTCAGCTTTAGAAAATTGAAGTTATCTCATTTATAATTTATGTATCTTAAAACCATAAAGAAATACTTTTCATTGTTTATACGTGTTAAAATGCAAAGAAGAAAATATTATTCCAGAAAATTGAATTTATTAAAAATTATGATTGATACAAATCGATTTAAGAACTTTAAAGAAAAAGTTTGTATTGAAAAAATAATCAATTCATTAAGTTTATTAACTTAACATGTGAAGTAGGGTTGTTATTGGGTCGGATTTGTATCAAATTTGAAAATTTTGAATCCGAACCTGATTAGGTTTTCAAATATCCGGATCCATCCTAATCAAATTCTGTAGGATTTATATGCATTATTATCAAGTGTGAATCCTATAGAAATCCAACGATTATATTTTTTTTAGATATAAACATTAATTTTAAAGGGCTTTTAGTGTTGTTGTTGTTCTTGTTTTTTTTTTTTTTTAATAATGTTATGAAAATGGAATTTAAATTTTTAATGGATTAAACGGGTTGATTTCATATTCGGGTAATTTATGTTATATAGCGGATGTTAATGATTAGAGATGATCATATGACCCGCCGAATATTATAATTAGTTCAAAAAAATCTTACATTTGAATCGCTATGAGATTAAAATCCAGTTTAAGGAGAAATATGTAAACAATGAGAGGAGCCCATGGGCCAATCTGGTAAAGGGGCCTGCCAAGAGCACTTTAGGGGGAATCACATGTAGATCCATCAAGATTTGAAAAGACATTAATGCCCTTTCCTTAGTTTAATTATTTTCTTTTTTTTTTTTTAAAAGAGCATTACTACTACTAAACAAATCCTACTAGAAAAAGAACTCTTTAAGTCATACAACTCACTTTCATTCAAGAACCATTCACTTTATCAACAAAACCAAACCCTTGTTGCCGAATTACAACTCTGTTGCCCGTCTTGTTAGTGTCTTTGCCGAATTACAACTCTGTTGCAGTGCTTTCATCTTGCTAGTAGCTCAACAAAATCACAACTTTGTTGCCATTATTATATCCATCTTTTATTAGAACATATACACATTATCGATCATCTAAGGAGTTAACTAGAAACAATGTGGGAAATTGATGATACTGATGATGTTGGGTACTCGGCCAACGACAAACGATGGAAATACTTGAATCATCTGACCAAGTTGTTGTCTGAAGGCAAGGTTGAATTGGAGCAGTTGGTGATGACGAGCCAAGCAGGAAAACATAATGCATACGATGTTGATCATGGTTTGATTAAAGGGAAAAAATCAAACCCAAAATCATCCTGTGTTTCCAAGCAAATAAACATCAAGAAACCCACAGACGAAAGTTCAAAGGAACCCAACAAAAATCCTTCCGTTCAAGTTGAACCACAATTTGTGATAACGAGCCACGTAGAAAACATTATCGAGAGTGTCTTGATTAAGGGAAAGAATTCACCCAGAGAGAAGAAAATCTTGGAGATTAGCCCTTCTGTTCCAGTTGATCAACGTGATATAGCAACAACGAGTGGGAAAAAATCGAACAAAACGCTGAGTTTCGATGTTGTTTGCACTCAAGAATCTGCTTCCAGGAAAACAACTATCAAGAAACTACCAAAAGAAAGTTCAAAGAAAATCTAGAAACTCCACATAAACCCTGATAAAAGTCCAAAGAACATAGATGGAAGCCCCAATTCTACATGCAAAAAGAAGAGTGGATTACTCTGAATACAGAGAGGGTACATCAAAGAAGATGGCCAGGAAAAGTAATGAGGCCACGAAGAAGCCAATTGATCTGCCTGAAGCATTCAAGAATTGCATTCTTGATACCGGGGGTTGTTTAGAAAGCGCGGTTTTAGTTATTCAGAAGAGCTTGTTTGAAACTGACGTTAGCAAAAAACATGGTAGATTACCTATGTCTCACAGCTAAGTTAGGAACAAATTCTTGACATTGAGCGAATTTGATCAGTTGGATTCATCGACCGAGGGAATCGGGACGACACTTGTTCAGCCTAGTCTTGAAGAATGCAGGATAAGTTTGAGAAACTGGAAATCGAATTCCATTTATGTATTGGTCTCGGATTGAAATCAAGTTTGCAAAAGAAATTCATTAAGAGAAGGGATGAATGTTCAATTGTGGGCGTTCAGGAGAAATTCAGGCTTGTGTTTTGCCCTTGTTCGGACTGGGTGAAGACTTAAGTTCATCCTCATGTTATGGGATATGGTATGGCATAAATATTTTTGTATTTTGTTATGGCTTAATTGATAAAATTGAAACGGAGAGGGCAAAATCGCAAATACCCTAAATGTAGAGGACAAAAAAAGCAATTATCCATATTTTATACTTTGATACCCAACTTTCGTATTTGTGCGATCATGAAACCAAATATTTACAAAATGTGCGCCGATGGTACTTTTTAAAATTTTCAAGGGAATAAAAGGGAATGTTTCGTTGATTTCTTAGCATGTGACCAAGATATGATTAAGTGAAGACCAAATCTGACTTTTCAATTTTTTATTTCTTTAATCCCACCCAAAAACTCATTGCCATTACAACATTGCCCAACTCCTCTGTCCACCACTATATCTCCTCCCATTCTTTTGTTCCCATCAACCTTTTCAGCTCTCAGAAATCATTGGTGCCTCCACAATCTTATCCCTCTCGGCCTAATCCTTAACCGCCACTCCAATTTCCAATACTTTTGCACCATTTCTCACTAAGATTCCTCATTCCTTCAGTCTCTTCAAATCTCCTTTAGGCAAAATTATCAAAATTTTCAGTTTCTTAATTGCTAAAATGCCCTGTTAATCGCTAAAATTTTCTCACAAACTCTTTGATTTGGTCGTCGGGGCCTCGAGCAATGAAGTTTGGTGCCAAAAGAACCACGCACAACTCCATCACGACTGTTCCACCTCCAGAAATCTTCCCTCATCATACCCCCCTCCCCCACCAAATTGAGCTCCTTACATCACTGCATAAGTTGAATTTTTGCTCAATTTTGAGACTCAATTGAGTTTTAATAGTCAATTTTAAAGTGCTTGTTGTTATGCGTGTGTGTTGTGTGTTTCCATGTGTTTTCTCAATTTGTTTTTCTATTTTTTTGGTGGGGGGAGGGGGTTTACGATATATATATCTATAACTGAACATATATGAATTACTAGTAGTTACTAGATCATATATGCAAGTGTTTTTTTTTTTTAATAACAAAAAGAACTAATTGGGATGTTCAAACTTAAGGATCATGCTTTAACTTTTTCACTTTGAAGCCTCTATGATGTACACTAATATTCAATAATTTAAAATTGTAATTTTTCAAACTTAACTCTATGATTTTAATGTATTAGAAAAGAAGTCATAAGCTACAAACAATAATAAAAGGTATTATTAACCAATAAATAAATTCAAAGTTAGCCGCGTGGTTGCTGTGCTATTACTACGAGCATACATATACCTATTTATTTCCCATCTGGATTAATGGGGTGTATACATAGTACAAAATCAAATTAGTTAACATGGCTAACCATTAAAAATCAAGGGGCCACTTTTTCTACATACGTATACCTGGCTAAAAATCACGCTATAAACTTTGAAAATCGCCTTTCATATTCCCCTTTAGCAATATTCTAATTTATTAATTTCTCCATTTATTTCATCGCTAGCTAATGAATGCCTAGATCAATTCTCTCTATTTAAACACCCTAGATTAACATTCATTGCCATATTACTCTTCTTTTAGTTCAAGCAATGGCAATGGCTTCTCGAGCTGTGTTTGTGTTGATGGAAATTTTATTTTTGAGCTTGATGGCGACTACGCACAAATGTAGTGCTTAGCAGCTTGATGAATTTAAAGTGACAAGAGATGAAGATGAGACTGCAAAAATTTTATTCCCATTCCCCCTAAGCCTCGTTCTTCATGTTGTAATTTTTGTTCAAATTCAAGTGAAATACAAGGATGAGACACAAGAACGCACTTCACCACATCTCTATCCACCAAGTCTGATAATTACATTAATCTTACGCGGCGGGGGGGGGGGGGGGGGGGACAGTATGGACTTAACTTCCTGCGTATCTACAATTTG
Source organism: Petrea volubilis (assembly GCA_026212405.1). NCBI lineage: Eukaryota > Viridiplantae > Streptophyta > Magnoliopsida > Lamiales > Verbenaceae > Petrea > Petrea volubilis. Next base: position 20,693,023 of record CM047871.1, on the reverse strand, counting down.
TTGAAATACTCGACTTTGTCCCACCACATTTCTTTTTTTTTTTTTCTTTTCTCGTACCATGACGTTGAAATAAGTCCCAAAGTAGTGACCTTTGTGTGTTACTTTGTTCTAATAATATGGTTCACTTGATACAATGAAATTATTTATCTACTCCTAGCTAGTTTATCCTTGTATTACTAACTAGTTTAAAAGTATGTGTTCTTACTAAATTATTCCTTTTATACCAAATACACCCAAAACTGAATTTTTTATCACTCACTCCCCTAAACTATATTTTATAACACCTATTCTTTAGTGCTCTTTATCTAAATTAAATGCGAAAGCTAAATACTTTTGAAAATTTAGAAAGCATAATAAAGTTTAAATTTGGAATTAATTTTTTAATATATAAATAGAAAATATTTACTGAAAAGATAAAACTATTTTTATATCTTTATAAATTTTTGGTCATAGTCAAAATGTATAATGATATTTACAAGCATTATGTTTCTAGCTTATATTGATAATGAATTCTAAAATTTAAAATTGGGATAAAAATAAATTTCAAGTCAAAAGATATAGATAAAAATGCTAAATATGCTTTATATATCTTCATTAATTATAAGTGATAAAATACAATTTTGTATGGATAATTTTTAAAATAATTCTATTTATAATCACTCACTATGTTAAAGTAATGAAAAATATATATAAAAATATTTGAAGTGAATCTCCAACCATTATTTGAAAATGATAAGATCGTCTATTAATATTAAACTCAAATTAGTTATAATATCAAGGTTAAAATGCGTTAAGCACCCAAACATTTGAGATGTTTTGTACTTTGATACCCAACCTTCGCATTTGAGCGGTAGCGATACCAAACTTTTATGAAAATGTGCACCAATGGTACTTTTTAAAATTTTGATGGGGAATAAAAGGAAATGTTTCATTGATTCCCCAACATGTGACCTAGACACCATTAAGTGAACGGCAAATCTAATTTTTCAATTTTTTATTTCTTTATTAGCTTTTTATTTTAATCCCACCCAAAAGCTCATCGCCACTATAGCGCTGCCAAACTCCTCCATCCACTGCCGTATCACCACCCCTTCTTTTGACCCAATCAACCTTTTCAATTCTCAGAAATCATTCGTGCCGCTACAAACTTATCCCTCTCGACCCAATCCTTAGCCACCACATCGATTTCCAACACTTTCGCCCAATTTATCACTATAATTCCTCCTTCCTTCACTCTCTCTTCAAATCTTTTCGGCAAATTATCAAAATTTTCAGTTTCTTACTCACTAAAATCTCATCTATCTACTTCTATCAGAACCCAGATGAATTTATCCCATTTTGTTCTATACTCATTATAAACTCTTTGATTTGTTCGTCGGGCCTCGACCAATGAAGCTTGGTGCCAAAAGAACTCGGATTTTATTTAGGATCCCTAACTGAAAAAAGCAAATTAAATCAAAAAAAAAAACAAGAAAAGAAAAAATAAATGGCCGCCCCCATTTAAAAATGGAGTTGATTTGTGGAGATTTGATAACATTTCATCAAAAAAGGTCTCTATTGGCCTTTCTAATGAGGATTTTAGGGGGACAAAGTCCCTTCCTTGGTCTGAAATTGAACTTTAGTGGGGAATTTTTTTCAGAGAATTTGAATTGGGTGCTTGATTGCTAGTATTGCAAGGTGAGGATGGATTGGGAGTTTAGTATTTTTTAAGGAAGAAAATGAAGGTATAACTATTATTTCATTCATTTATTTTGTCAAATTTCATTTACATCATATTTTATTAGGTGAAATCTTGATTTTGCCCCCAAAGATGCACGCATAAGTCATGTGTTCTGCATTCCAATGGAATATTCCCTTCTATACCCATGAAAATCCCAAAAAGTACCATGAGCGCACATTTTGTAAATGTTTGGTACCACGCTCGCACAAATAAAAGTTGGGTATTAAAGTGGAAAACGAACCTAATGCTGAGGTGTTTAATGTATTTTACCCTACTATTGGCATTAAACTCAAGTTAGTAATCACACTTTAAATTAGAAAGAACAAGAGAAAACCATGACTTTTGGACTAATATAAATAACCCTCATTCCATCACAATCATGCCAATGAAAATACAACAAAGAATCATTGAGTTTCTCTCATCTCATTTAGTGTCGAGAATTCTAAATATTTTAAATTTGATAGTTCTTGAGTTATGCAGTTTGATGTCTCAAAAAAGTCAGTTTTAACCATAACCACCACAGAGGCAAATTCATCTTAAAGACAAAGAGTACTACTTTGATCTTTACCTATTTAATATTATTTTAAAATCACAACTTCTATAATTTCCAACATATCAAATTAACATGACAACTCAAAATATAAAACAATTATTTTAATCCAATACAATCGTATCACAAATGATCTACATAAAATTTTAAATATAAAATTGAAAAACAGACCCAAACAAACTATACTAATGAGTGGATTTGACACTTCTCTCAATTGTGCCTACAATTTCTTAGAAACCAACGTACCTATACTTTTACGCATGTGGGCACGTGCAGATTGTAATGATACAAGTTGCTTTGTATTCAAGTAATTCTATAATCATCCCCGATTATAGAATTACCGTAGGTTATCATAAATGATGTACGATGATCCTTAATCTAGGGAGATTTTGATGGATGTATCTTGAGAATACGTTAAAATTACAAAGTTAATTTTTGACTAAATGAGTGAAATTTTTAATCGCCTATTCGGAATTACCTGTTTCAGCCGAGCACTGTCACGGTGTAGTTGCAATCAATAGGATTCATGCATAAGGTACATAATTGCATTACCACACGGTGTAAGTTTTTTATACTTGTCATCCAACCATTTAGTTTTTTGGTTTAATTTTGCTTTGCACCCTTTTACTATTGAGTTTCTAACAACCACCTCCTTATCTATACTATTATAAAAAGAAAGCCATTTTGTTCTCACAAATGATGGTTATTTATGTGATTTTACAAAATTTGCCCTTCAATTTTATGTGAAATAAATAGAGATATGTAAAATTGTGGCTAAAACTGAAAATTCACATGAAATCAATTCAATTTGGATACCAAATTTTTATGTGTCAATTTTACCCTTTGAATTAGTAAACACATGCAATAAATAAACAAATAAAAAGGTCAATATAGTAATATTACATTCAAGTTAAAAAACCCATGTTCTCAACCAACAAACCACTTTCTCTAATTACAATTATTTGGATTTTTTTTCCTTTTTGTGTTTATTCTTTATCATGTAATTTTATTTCATGTAATTATTTTATTTTTAAATTATTATAATTTAAATAATTATTTCAAATAATTCTTAAAAAAGTATGCTTATTAAAGAAATTTAATAATATATATATATATTTTTATCCTAAAAAAAATTTAAGTACTAAATTGAAATATATATTTTTTATATTTTACATATACACGTAGAGTGTGTGGTACTGCTAGTAATATAAAATGTATCAAATACACCCTCAATCTTAAAGAAATAAATTAATGGCCAATTTCCTTTAAGTTAAAAAATAAACTCACACACACAAGCACACAATGCATACTTAAAAACTAACCATTAAAATTTAATCGAATTTTGAAATTCATTAGAGATTTAACTTGGTCATGGTCTAAGGATTTCAATCATAAGGGAAAAAAAAAGATGTGAGGGAAATGGTAGCGAGAACCGAACCACCGCGCACCGCTCCATTACGATTGTTCCACTTACAGCAATCTTCCCACATCATACACCCCCCCCCCCCCCCCCCACCAAATTGAGCTCCTTAGGTCATGCATAAGTTACATTTTTGCTCAATTTTGAGGTTCAATTGAGTTTTAATGGTCAATTTTTAAGTGCTTGTTGTTATGCGTGTGTGTTATATGTTTCCATGTGTTTTCTCAATTTGTTTTTCTATTTTTTGGTGGGGTGAGGGAGTTTACGAAATATACATATACATATATATATATATATATATATATATATATATTACTTAACATATATGAATGACTAGTAGTTACTAGACCATATATGCAAGTGTGTTTTTTTTTAATAAAAAAAGAACTAATTGGTATGTTCAAATTTAAGGATCATGCTTTTTCACTTTGAAACCTATATGATGTACACGAATATGCATCATTTTAAGATTGTAATTTTTCAAATTTAACTGTGCGATTTTGATGTATTAGAAAAGAAAGTCATAAGTTACTAACAGCAATAAAAAGTATTATTAACCAATAAATAAATTCAAAGCTAGCCGCATGGTTGATGTGCTATTAATATGAGTAGACACATACCTGATTAATACAAGTGTACCAATAAATTAAAAAAATCGACCGGGTATCAAGATTAAAATTCCCACACACAATGCATAGGGTTATGGATCTCAATCATGAATGAAGTCTTGATACTCTTGATAAGATTAAAATTCCCCAGAATAATTTAATTTAATTTTATTTAATAAAAACTGCAGCAAATCGGGGGAAAATCCCCTGATTGATTAAATTTAATAAAAAAAATAATGCGGCGGAAAATTAGGGGAAAATTCCCCTGGAATAATTTAATTTAGTTTTTTGAAAAAACACAAACCGGCGGAAAAATGGGGGAAAATTCCCCCAAAATAATTGAATTAATTTTTTTTTTTAAAAAGGATAGAAAATCTGGGAAAAATTCCCCCAGTTTAATTAAATTTAATTTTAAAAAAAAGGGTGAGGAAAGCCAGCGGAATATTCGGCCGGTTTTCCACCGGACAAATTGCAGGGGAATTCCAATAGACTCCAGCAGAATCGTGATTCCACCGGAATTCCGCCGGAATGTCCGATTCCAACGGACCAAATTCCCCCCGGTTTGGTGGTTTTCCGGTGGAATTTCCACCAGAAAATGGCCGTTTTCCCGTAGTGATGATATAATCCATCGCCTTGAAACTCGTTTTTCTTATGCACTTCTCCGCCGGAAAAATAGTATCCGTAGTCGATGCCAATTTCTGCTTAATTAGGGCAATACTTACTGGAAGCGGAGAGCACACTTTAATTGGTTAAAAGATGGAGACTTGAATACCAAATTCTTCCATGTATATGCTTCGTCTACCCATTGTAGATTTAATCTTATCAAGAGTATCAAGACTTCTTTGATAATTGAGATCCAAGATCCTTTCGTATCTATTTTTCACATTGTACTCAAATCCAATGAGTTAGCCCAAAACTTTTTGTATAATTTCCAAACACCAACCATTCAATAGGGCCATTACCATTCCTTGATTCGAGACATTACTAATAGTGAAATATCCACCGCTCTATCCAGAATTGGGCTGGACAAAGCTCTTGAAACAGATGGCCTAAATGCTCATTTTTATAAGACATTGGAATATCATTAGCCTATCTTTCAAAAGTGTTGTGAAGTCATTTTTTCTCTAATAATCTTATGCCTGCCTTTGTAAATGAAACCCTTATTTTTCTCATTCCAAAAATTCAGAACCCTTTCCTTTTATCTCATTTTCGTCCAATTAGCCTTTGTAATGTTGTTTACAAAATCATTTCAAACATCCTTGTCTATCGAATACGTTCTATCCTTGATCAACTTATTTCTCCATTCCAAAATACAGTTGTTCCTTAGCGTCAAATTGATGACAACATTCTCATTGCTCATGAACTAATTCAAACTATGAGGATTAAAAGGACCAAGCAACATCTTATGGCCCTCAAAATTGATATTGGAAAAGCTTATGATAAATTAGAATGGGACTGTATTGAATTTTGTCTTTACAAGTATAATCCCCCCACCCATGCAATTAGAATATAAACGACCTGGAGAGAGGGTTACACCAAGACAATCTGCTTTCGCTATCTTTTTTTATTCTTTGTTTAGACCTTCTCGTTCTAAAGTTTCAAAATGGTGTAGCTCATAATCATTTTGATATGTTTGAGGCTCATAAGGAGGGATTCAAAAATTCCAATGCTTTGTTTGTTGATGATTGTCTTATACTGCCCAAAGCAAACACTAAATCTGTAAATTTTATACAACAAACATTAACGGACTTCGCCTTTCAAATGGGCCTAAGTATTAGTTAGGCTAAATCTAAAATATTTTATTTTCAAGAACACCTTCAACCTGCAGCCAATCCATAAAAAATTTTCTTCAGTCCTCAAGCTAACCGGTCAAAACAAAATGATGGTTAAATTTAGAAGTCTATATTAAAAATCTGTCCCCAATCCATCCATTTTTCATTTGACAAATGGCTAGCTAGACAACTATGCTATTGCAGATCCCGTTACCCACGTTCCATTAGGGGGTGTCGGGACGGGCATTGGGCAATTTGGGTCGGACAACTGAGCTGCTCGGAAGTACTTTTTGCTATCCGACCCCAACCCAAAAAAATTGGGTACCTAACAATTTCGAGTTCGGGGTACCTGCACCTTCTTTTTCCCTAAAGGTCAGCAAACAAACAATTATTAACAAAAAATGAAGAAAAAACAGAGTGGAAAAAGAATTTATCTCAAGTAATGTGGGCAGCGAGATCTGCAATAGCATAGTTGTCCTCCAGCTAGCCACTAAATACCCGATCGGTTCCATATTATTTGTGGTTACTAAAAGCACGTCATCTCATTAATAATTACACCCACTATTGGAACCTTTCTCCAGTTACACACCTTCTTCCACAAGCCATCTTTGATCAGATCTATAGTATTTGTCAATGTTTTAAAATCCCGACCGTTCATTGAATCGAAAAATAACCAGTTCACAGTCACTAGTTCAACCATTGGACCGACCGTGATTAGACTAATGACATGATAATTATATTAAAAATAATTATTAATATATAAAAAATAGTTAAAATATTCTTAAAATCCATTTTTTTTTCATTTTTCATGTTCACTCTTATTATTTAAATGAAATATATTTCTAAATTATTTAAATCTAATATATTTATATGAAATAATAAACCTTAAAAATTTAAAAAGAAAAGATTAATATTCAATGGAAAAAACTCTTTCTAGCAACTAAAATTCCCAAGCATATCATTCCCATTACATTATCAGGAAAAGTGAATTATTAAGAAAAATTGAAAAGGAAAAGGAAAAGGGATAAATAAATGACTTGGAGAGCAACTTATAGATGCGGAATAAAATTTAGCTTTAAAGAAAATTTTGGATTATAAACACTTGAAGAGCTAAGAAAAATAGATAGTAGAGGGAAAGGAGAAACTTGCAAGATATGAAAGAGAAATTAGAACAATGCAAGATTATATCCTTCAATTTTGAAGTTTAAGTTACCCAACCGATTCAAGTGGCCCAGTACCGGGTCTCATAGGTTAGCGGTCCAACCTCGATTTTTAATGATTTTAAAAAAATGGAGGAGCGAATTTTCAATTCTTCTGATTTCCAGGTTCAATTCAGGCCGTTTTTTGGACTGGTCAGCTGTCCAACCGGTCCAATTGTCCAGTCCTGTCCAGTCCAATCCGGTTTTTAAAGCCTTGGTATTTCTATCCCCTGCATTAAATTCCCAGATATGCACTCTGGGTCCTATGGCAATGCAGAAATGAAGCTATTTAACAAAATAAGCCTATTGAATATCATTTACTCTGCTCTAAAATTAAACAACTCATCACTCCTCACGCAAAGTCTACAAAACCTCAAATCCCCTGCGTTTCGAAGTGGTTTTGTCCACCTTTTAACTGGTGCAAACTTAACATCGATGGCTCTTCAATTTCAAGCTCACGAATGCTGCGGCCACAACAACACATTAACACTAGTCATAAGAAGGTAATTGGCCAATTAACACATTTAAAAGACAAGTGCCTCCAACTATTCAACTTAGCTTTTATCTTACATGCTTCAATTACAATAAAAATGTCTCGCCCCCATAAACTTCTAAATTAACATACAAACTCTGAAATTCGATAAAAATCAACAATCTTCGGCCCGAAACGCTTATACACTAAGCTTCTCCATCTCCCTCCTCAGGGCATTAGCCCTCACAAGGCTCCCAATGGTGTTCACGGCCAGCTTCAGATCATCCAACGGGTTACCGGGCACGACACGCTTGTACAGATAGCTATCGAACGTCATCTTCTGGACGTACTCATCGGCGCACATCTCCACGAACGCCTCTCGGGCTGGGTTCGATCGGTAAAACACCTTCTGCAAGATGTCCAAAACCTTGTACGTGGGCCAGTACGTCTTGTCCCATTTTTCCAAATACACCCTCAGATCGCTCTCGTCCACCATTCTCTTGCCGTTCTCGGACCCCTCAACCATCGCCTCCGCGCACATCCGCCCGCTCTTGGCGGCGAAGTAAATTCCCTCGCCGGAGCATTTAGTCACGTACCCGGCGGCGTCGCCCACCAGCGCCACCCTGTCTAGAACCCTCCGCGGCCGGGGGTGCTCCGGGATCGGGTGGGCCTCGACCCGGATGATTTTGCCCCCTTCGATTTTGTCCCGGGCCCGGAGTCTCGTGGCGATTTGGAGCTTCTTGATGTCGCCTTTGTTGGTCACCGTGCCGGTGCCGACGGCTACGTGGTCGCATTTCGGGAAAACCCAGCCGTAGAAATCGGGGGAGACGTCGTCGCCGACGTACATTTCGGCGAGATTTTCGTAGTACTTCATTTTGTCATCTGGGATTTTGATGCGCTCTTGAAAGGCTATGGCGTACTCGTAATCGCCGGCGTTGATGCCCTTGGCGACGCGGGAGTTGGCCCCGTCGGCGCCGATGACGGCGTCGACCTCCAGGGCCTTCCTCTCGCCGGCACCCCCTGTTTTCGCGTTGTAGTCGGTGTAGTGCAACACGTACGGAGCGTTCTTGCCCTGGGGGAGGTCCATTTTCAAGAAAAGGCCGTTAATGACGGTGGCTCCGGCGTCGGCGGCGCGGTTGCGGAGGTAGGAATCGAGGACCTCGCGGCGGACCATGCCGATGTACTCGTGGGGCTTCAGGGTCCGGCCGATGTCGACGGCGACATTCGACGGGGAAATCATCTTCATCTTCGTCACTTTCCGGTCGATTATGTCCAACGGGAGGTCGAATTCTCCGACCATGCAAAGCGGGATTGCGCCGCCGCAGGGCTTGCAGTTGTCCATCTTTCTTTCGATTAGGAACGTCTCGATGCCGCCCTTGACTAGTGTCTCCGCGGCGGAGCCACCGGCGGGGCCGCCGCCCACCACGGCGACTCTGAGGTTGCGCCCGGTAACTCTTGGGCTGGATTTCGAGGCATTTATGCGGAATCTACTGTGGGGTATGGCGGCAACGGTGGTGGGCTTGGAGAGGACTATGGCATTGTTCTCCGGCGTGGACTGGCGGAGGCCGACGAAGGTCTTGAGGGCGATGGAAGCCATGCTTGGGTACTTTTTTGGGTTGAGGAAGAGTTGTGGCTGAGAGTAGAGATTATATGAGTTGAAGTGACTTTTGTTGGATATGGTTGGGGGATTTGGTGAGGCGTGGGCCGTTGGATGGATGGGAATGGAGGGTGAAGATTGGTTGAGGATAATGGGGATAGATCTTTGCTTTGTTTGTATCGTCTATTCAATACGACAGTGAATTACACAGTGAAGTGTTTCCAATGTGTAAGGACCATGGGACTGTTTTGCATATTGTAAGTGGCCCTCGTTCGGCCACGACGTGCGCGATGGGGGCGAATCGGATCTCTTACTTATAATAGCACAACATTTCCTGTCCTACGCTCAAATGTATTACCTGTCCTACATTCAAATGTATTATACGTGTTGGCAATTAAATTTTGTTTAATTAAAAATTAATAAATATTAATTAATTTTTTTATTTTTATATTTTGAAATTTTTTAAATTTAATTTTAATATTAAATAATTAATTTTAATTAATATTTATTTTACCGATGAATAAGAGGTTGCCAAGTGTCAATATGAGGTATTTCGGTGAATTAAATCAAATCTTGCCGCCCGAAAGTCCAAAACCAATCAAATGGTTACAAGTGCCACATTTGGTCGCGTGAACCAATCAAATAATGACATGTAAATGATATTTTTCTCTTTAAAAAGTAATTTATATTAAAAAGATAAATATCGAAAAAGTTGCTAGCAATCTGAAGATCCTACATAAACACCTATAAATAGGAGTCATTTGGAGCTCAAAAGGAAAACATCAAGAAGTTTTCAAGAGCAAGAGAAGCCAAGAAGATCCCGAAATTCTCTCAAGGCAAGCTCAAAAAGATTCGTGAAAATCAAAGGCGAAATTCCCAGCGTTCTTCCTGAAAGTCATTAAATCAAGGCGTTCAATCTACGATTAAGGTGTTAGCCCCGCATTTTGGCATTTCTCCAAACTCAAATCCACGGTGATTAAGGCGACGTGCAAGGCGTTCTTCACGGAAATCATCCAAATAAGGCGCTTGATCTGCAGTCAAGGTTTCAAACCAGCAAATCGGCGTTTTTCTTCAAGTCAAAGTCAAGTCAAGTCCACAGCATTCTTCACGGCGTTCATCGAAAGAATCAAGCTTCTCAGCCTACGAATCACATTGTTAGGGTGACAAATCAAATTCGGAGAAAAGAATTAGGGGATTAATTTTTTAGGGATTATTTTCCACTAACTTATATTCTTTTCAAATATTTGTTACATTTTTCTTGTATTGTAATTTATATTTACAGACTCAAAATGGCACGCCTAGTGGGACCGATCTTACCCCTCATCTCTTTTCTCCTTACAAACGCGTTAAGTCATTCTTTTAGCAAGTTCAATAGCTCCCAAGAAAACCAATGCCACTTCGACCAAAGGGGGCACTACTGACAAGCCTATTGAGGATGCCGTCAATCACTCATCAACCAAAGCCAAGGTTTCCGAGTTTGATTCCTTGCATGACTCCAACCCTCTGAGCCCAATGACGTTTGTCGCTAAAGCACTCCACTTTGTTGAGGCAACCACTATGGATGAGCAATTGGCTCAAATACCCTGGGCTATAGCAAACTTGCAAAGAACTATTGAGGATAAGGACTTTCAAATGGCTTAGCTTGTGAAAAAGTTAGATCACTCAAACATTGGGGAGCCAAGTCACAGGCATCTACCTCCTCAAACTGCAAACGAAGGGCAAACTGAAGAGACACATAAAAAACACGAGCATGGGCCAAGACTTGAGCAATTAATCACCTCCATAAAAAACACGAGCATGGGCCAACAACTGCAGGATATGATTGCCAACACTATAAAAGCTCAATATGGTGTTCTAACGCAGAATTATCTGACATACACGAAGCCCTATACTAGACACATTGACTTGCTGAGGATGCCAATAGGCTACCAACCTTCAAAGTTTCAATAGTTTGATGGGAAGGGCAATCCAAAGCAACACATCGCTCACTTCGTAGAGACGTGCAACAATTCGGGAACTTATGGCGACTAATTGGTGAAGCAATTTGTGTGCTCGCTAAAAAGAAATGCTTTTGAATGGTACGTTGATCTGGAGCCTAAGTTCATCAATAGCTGGGAACAAATGGAGAGGGAGTTCCTAAACCGCTTCTACAACACACGGCACATCGTAAGCATGATCGAGCTTACCAGTGCAAGACAGTGGAAAGACGAACCTGTCGTAGGACTATATCAATCGCTGGCGTCCGCTAAGCTTAAATTGCAAAGATAAGCTCTCTGAGATTTCTGCGGTGGAGATGTGTATCCAAGGAATGCACTTGGGGCTCCTATACACTCTAAGGAATCAAGCCTCACAACTTCGAAGAGCTAGCTACCCACGCCCATGACATGGAGCTCAGTATTGCCAATCATGAAACCAACTTCCCTGCAACAGATCAGTGGAAGAAAAAAAGAAGTATAAAGAAGAATGATAACTACAATGAGTCATCCGCAAGAATGATAACTACAATGAGGCACTAAGGCAACCCATGTCAAAATCCCTGCCGGCAATGACAAAAGTGGAGGAAAGCTACGAAATCGATACGTCCCAAGTGAAAGACACCGGCTAATACTTAAAGAGATACAAGAGAAGGAGTACCCATTCCCAGACTCTGATGTGCCTTACATATTTGATGAGCTATTGGCAAGAAAGTTGATTCAATTACCTGAACTAAAGAGCCCTGAAGAAAGTGGGAGGGTGAACAATCCGAAGTACTGCAAATACCATTAAGTCATCAGTCATCCTATCGAAAAATGCTTTGTGATTAAGGATAAAATCATGACACTAGCGAATGATGGAACGATAATCCTTGATAGTGAAGACGCTGCGAACACAAATGTTACTAGTGTCATAACTATTGCAAGTGCAAATGATATCCCTAAAGTCAAGAAAAATATTGTTTTATCATCAGCACCTGTGGGGGCATCGGCGATAATTCAATTTGGGAGTTTTGACCCCATTTTGGTTGAAAGCAGGTCTATTGATGCAAACACCAAAGCAATGCTGGAGATATCTCCTGATACTGATGATGCTGGCGAGTGGATTTTGGTAACCCACTAAAGAAAACAAATGCAATGCGTCAAGCAAATTCATCCGACATGGTCAAGAAATCCAACTCTAGTCAAGCGCAAGCACTATGAGTTGATGAAACACTCCAAAGCTCAGCACGTTGGATTAAAGAAATCATTAGGTATTTGCAAGCGGGACCCCCTGACTTTATCTAACTTCTTCATTGAGACAGGCTTTCAGCCAAAAGTCAAAACAGTGCATGCACCTCTGATGAAATAGAAGGTCAAAATTCTTCTTCTTTTTATACTACCAAAATTCCTCGTGCCAATGAAGTGGAAGTCACTGTCAACTCATACTATACAAGTACTGCAGAAAAGACAAGAACACGGCCTCGCCGTCAAGTTATGAATCAGCTCAAAAAGTTCAATGAAGATGTTTTTGTACAACTGACAACATTCGGGTGAAAGCCGGTGCTCGTCCCAATTATGGAAATAAATGGAACAATGAGATGGAGTCTCGTCTTCCAAATGCTAAGAATTCTTGAGGATCATATAATGGTTGTGACATCACAAGAAGAAGCGGGGGGGCAAATAATCTTTATATTCGAGCTGTAAATACTCTTGGATATGAGCATAAACTGTCTTATGAAAAAAACAATCAAAGTCAAACTCAAATGTACTCCTTAACACTAGTATAAACTGATAAAGTCAAATTCAAGTATACTCCTTAGCACGAGTATAAACTGTTAAAGTCAAATTCAAGTGTACTCCTTAACATGAGTATAAACTGTTAAATTCAAATTCAAGTATACACCTTAACACGAGTATAAACTATTAAAGTCAAATTTAAGTATACTCCTTAACACGAGTATAAATTGTTAAAGTTAAATTCAAGTGTACTCCTTGACATGAGTATAAACTATCTACAAAATCAAGTTCCAAGTGGTTGGCTTCTTGACACGAGTATAAAAGATCTGCAAATTCAAAAAAAGATTGCTCCTGACGCACGAGCCTAAACTGCTTTACACTTCTAACCCACATGAGTATACACTGTGTACGGTACCCACCAATGATAATGCATGTGGTTAAACTACTAACATACCCCATTGAAGGTATTGCATGTAGCCAAACATAAAAATACTCCACCTGGTCTAAAGAGGCTAAGCAATGGATACTCCTGGCCCGCATGAGTATAAACTGTGTACGATTCCCCCACAAAATCATCTCGGTTCTTTGAACAATGTTATGACTTGATCTCTTCATTAGGTACGTAGGCAGTCAAAGTTCAGTCATGATCTTTAGATAAAATCATTTGTCTATGCAGCTATTACAACACCAAGCCTCTGAGCCAATTGCATTTGAAGTTCTATAAATCCGTGTGGTGCGCACACTGAGTCTTTGAGCCTACCGGAGTGCTAAATCTCCAGAGCACAGTCTCCTTGCAACTTCGTGGTAAAGAATTGGGCCATGCCTCGTGACAGGATAATCTTCTCTACAATGGGAATGGTCTCTTTACTTTCTTCAATAATCTCACATATTCCTGCTTAGACGGGGTGGAAAGTCTAACTATTCTTTTGCTCACCAGAATACTTGCAATCTTGGAAGCGCTTGGATATTTCAAATTGACGTCGTTAACTACAACGGCGAAGGTGCAAAGCCAGCAAGCTAAATGTGCCACCACATGTACGTTTTCCTTCAAGCTCCCCATAATGCCAAGCTTCGAAGATAACTCTTCTTCCACCATGGACCATCCTTCATGAGCACCAAAGTCACTAGGAGGATTGTAAGTTAGCTTCAAACGGGCTGACTTCTTCTCTCTACAGTGGTGGTTGGCAATACTTCACGTCCTTCTTACATCGGAAGGACCAAAAGCTCACCCAATCATTGATAGTAACTAGAGAACATTGATCTCTGTTGGCACTCCCTTGCAGTAGGTGGAACGCATGAAACAAGTACTTATAGCAATGAGGAATAAATCTCTTCCCGTCGTCAACTCCATTCAGCTCCATGGTGCTAGGAATCACCTCATTATGTATAAGTCCCAGTACTGGGAGGCCCACCAAAGTGCCCAAATTCCACAACGATATTGACAATTCTCTGAAGGAAGTCAAATGAGATGGACACCATACCTCGCGAAATACCTTGATGATTTTTGGATTGTAATCATATGTAAGCAAAGAAGCATGCACCGCATCATATATTGTGATCACCGCCAACTTGTATTTGTACTGGTTGAGGATGTTCTTCATCCATTCTCAATAGCCTCTGACATACTCGAATCCACCGGCGAGTTGAATAGGGTCCCCCTACTTGGCCTTGCCTTCTATGATACGCCGATTGAATATTGGTGAGAAGCTTGACTCGTTTGCTTGCTGGTGATGAGTTACTAGCAAAGTCCACACCCTGGATGTCTTACTCAAAGAAACTTCTCAGGGCAATCCTCCGTGTTCGTCAATCTCGGCCACTTGACCTTGCCTTCTATGATGCGCCAACCGAAAATTAGTGAGAAGCTTGGTTCGTCTACTTGCTGGTAATGAGTTGCTCGCAAAGTCCATACTCTGGATGTCTCGCTTAAAGAAACTTCTCGAGGCAATCCTCCGAGTTTGTTAATCTCAGCCACTTGACCTTACCTTCTATGATGCACCGATCAAACATTGGTGAGAAGTTTGGCTCGTCTACTTGCTGGTGATGAGTTACTTGCAAAGTCCATGCCTTGGGTATCTCGCTCAAAGAAACTTCTCGGGACCAATCCTCTGTGTCCAATGGGTTCGCCAATCTTGGCCGCTCCTTCGTATATCAGCCAACAGTGGGGACATAGACCTCCAAGAATGTACCCTTCTCGATGGGCTCGTTTCTATTATCAAGAACCATCAAGAATTGCAGTTTTGAATTTAAAAAAGAAAAGGGAAAAAGCTGGCGAAATTATGTAGCAATGCAAATAAGTTCTCGTTCGAAGGGGAACATCTGATCTTATGTTCTCTTGGACGTTTCATCAAACATGAAATATGTATAAATTGAAGAAGGAAAGAAGGGATACAATGGATTGAAGTGTTCTTTATACCTCTAATAGAAATAAAAAAAAAAGAGAGGTCAATCGATATTTCTTCCTGATGCACGTTCTATTGCATATGTTCAGAAAATCAATGCGTAGTTGAGGCCTTTTATAGGTATTGGTGAAGTCATTGAATTGGAGTCACATTGGGAATTGTCTTAATTGCTCGATCCTTCTCATTCAAATTAGAGAACCAGTACAATGAATTACATGTATACTTCAAATTCTCTTTAAAACCTGAAGTCCAGTAAACAATGGATTGTGGGTATACTTGAATTCCGATAGAGACAAAGACTCCATTGTAATATAACTAGATTTGGAAAAGAATTCAAGATTAATTGGCTTTCCAACTCAAAAGCCAAGTCTGATGTATATGAGATAAAGTGTTGTCTTGGTGTCACGATACCATGGGACCCACGCATCTTCAAATGAAAAAGAAAGAAATCCAAAAGGGGAGGGTCTCTACTGCTACTTTAAGTTTGAGAGCAGATTGATTTGGAATTCAAGTCTCCAAATTCATATAGGCGTTAGCATCCTTGGTTTTAATTCTACACAGACTGAATGAGTAAACAAACTCGGATAGGAATTGAGACCTTGAGATGCCGTTGTTGTGATAGAGTTTCGGTTGAAATATATTTCCTAATAATACAGCCACGTTGCTATGCAATATGTTGACGCAATTAAGTTTTTGTAATTTGGGCGATAAAATGGGCAAAAGAAAATCGTGCAATTGTGTTGCTAACTTTGGGCTGAATTTCACGGCAAGCATAAATCTTGCAATTGAGATGCCCAAATCATGGGCCAAATTGTTTTACAAGTTTAGATTCAAGGCCCAAATAAATTAAAGTGAGGAGATTAATGGACCTTATTTCTTAAAAGTCCATGATTATGTCTTTAAACAAAAAAAAGAGAGAAAGAAAAAAAAGGGAGGAATTTACTTATAATCCCTTTAAAAGAACTTCAAGTCTCGCCTCTCTTATGCAAATCATATTCTTCGCCAAACCTTGAATTAGGGGTATTTGTTGGTAATTAAATTTCGTCCAATTAAAAATTAACAAGTGTAAATTAAAATATTAAATATTAATTAAATTTTCTATTTTTATATTTTAGAATTTTCTAAATTTAACTCCAATATTTAATAGTTAATTTTAATTAATATTTTAATATTTATTTTACCGACGAATAAGAGGTCGCCAAGTGTCAATATGAGGTGTTTCGGCCAATTAAATCAAATCTTGTAGCCTGAAAGTCCAAAACCAATCAAATGGTGACAAGTGGCACATTTGATCGTCTGGACCAATCAAATAATGACACGCAAGTGCACGCAGTCGTACAAGTAATATAAAGTGAGTCGAGTGTCGAATCCACAGGGATTGTGATTTGGCCCGTGAAATTGACTCGTGTTATTTATCTAAATTGATCAAACTAAGTGGTGGTTTTGATTTTCTAAATAAATCCTAGTTTCTTAGTAAAAACGACTTGCGAAATACAATAATAACAAATAACCAAAGCAAGAGAAGCAAGTGCAAGGTGGTTTCATTCACGTAATTTGTTATTCTAATTCAATCCCTAAGTTGAGTGGTTTCGTGGTTGTGTGAAACCTAGGAACGAATATATCCACAATCTCTCTCGAGCATTGTGGAATTAATTCATACAATTCCTCCAAGCCCAAGACTAACCAATTCTCATTCAATTAATCCCAACTTTAGAAGTATTTGTATGAATTTTTAAATACTGCCTTAAGGCTCAATCAAAATTAAATTCATTCTCATACAACTTTAACCCAATTGATCTCGTCTAATTAGTGCTAATATCATGAATCGTCTCTCGACCTCATCACGATTCTCAAATTCGATAATTAGGGGTGATCAAACCCTAACCACGTATTAAACCATTAAACAAGAATCATACAACAAGAAAATATACGAAAATAAATTCAAACTCATGGGATTTTCATAAAATAGCAAAAACGATGAACTACGCCATCCTTACACTTAATTGAAATTAGTTCATAATGAAAATAAGCACAAAAACGAAATATGGAAGAGAAAAATGAAAAGAGAAAAATGAACTTAATTGCTGGCAATTTTAGGCGCAAAACTCCTTTCGTTCCGTTGTTCTTCCCGTCGATGTTGATTTCTCCCTTCTTTCTTTCTTTACAAAATCCCCAAAAAGATGAAAATTTAACCGCAGAAGAAAAAAAGTAAAAACTCAAAACACGAATGATGAATGTCCCAAAAGCCTCTAAAAGTTCTCATCTATCTAGATCTGAAAAAAAACATCTCCGCTTGAATTCCGCATGAATCTGGACTCAAAAGTGGTAGAGAAACGCCTAACAAATCTTTCCAAATCAGCATCTCAGTCAAATGCGGAAAGTTGTTAATTGTTGTCGCATACGTTGCGTATGTACGCAAAATATTCCGCGTACATACGCAAATTTACAGATTTGTTTTTCTTCAAACTCGTTGGCCTTGGGTAAGTACTCAAGATTTCTTGCGTACATACGTATTTTTACAACCATTTTTCCTCTGAATTACTTGTATTGGGTTATTACTCGAAATAGTTTGCGTAAATACGCAGCTTCTGATTCCACTTTTCATGCCCTTTATGGTATTTTTCCCTTCTTACCTACAAAACAATGATTTAGCTCAAACTTACGCATAATAAGGCCCTAAATGAGAAAAAAACGTGATAAGTCCCACAAAATAAATATAAAAATCATTTATAATTACGGACTTATCAACTCCCCAAACTTAAATGTTGCTCGCCCTCGAGCAACTCAAAATTGACAGCACAAGGGACTTGGACACAATCAAAATTCATTCTTGGAACACTACGCATCAAAGTAAAACTCCCTTTTATTTTTTTCTCAGAAACTATTAAGCACTATGTCATTAGTTCAATGTGCAAATAATTAAAATTTCATGTACACTCTACAAACAACCATCATTGTCAAGCATCCCCCGTGTTATTGTGTGTGATATGATCAAGAGCAACAATTACCAACAATCCGGAACAATTTATATTCATGCGATAGACGCAAGAAGTGGACTCCATCAGTCGGTTTTTCATTCTTATCTCCACTAATGTCGACAATGATAAACCATGCATCGATTGGACTTAATTAAGCTTGTAATGTAGGGCTCGGGTGTAGGGTAGGAAGATATAGAAAAGTATTTGGCTCATGCACCCAAGTTACTTAAATTGGACAAGTTGGAGTTTTTAGAGCATTATTCATGCATTCCACTCCCCCAAACTTATGCAAAACCATCACTCTCAATGTATTTTTTTTTTTTTTTGAGAGTGCTAGCTCGCTTTTTCTTTCATTTCCTCTTCTCTTTTTTTTCTTTCTCTTCCTTTTTTTCACATTTTTTTTCTTCTTTTTTTTCACATGTTTTGAGCAAATTTTTTTAAAACGAGCTAGTATATCGCGAATTCAAGTATACGTACAACCCTCCACTTACTCCCCTCATAATTCCACATATCCACTACATAACTCCACAATTATTACAATTTAAGTGTAGTGCATAGAAAGGATTAAGATATGTAGACACTGTGCTTTTGGGCTTGTAATGTGGCTATCAAGAGAACTAAACACAATGTAGGCTTCAAAGGGGACTCAAGGGCTACGTTTAACAAACAAACAGGCAATTAAGGCTCAAAAAATTTCAAAAATGGCCTAAATCATCTCCCCAATTTAACATAGTTTAGGATTTCGCCTCGACAAGAAATCAAATCGATTCTAGTGTCCTAATGCATTAAAGCACATGCAAAAACCTCTCACAAAAACATAAATTTTCACTAAATCATTTAGCAATCATTGCTCCAATCATGTACTCAAAGTGATTAGGAGATAGCAAAACAACGACAATTATTCTTCAAGTACACACAAAATGCTTCATGCATGCTCATTGTTCCAAACATAGCGTTTCATAGCATAAAATCATCATAGAATAAGGAATTTTAACAAAGCACGTGCATTCCAAGAACGACACAAAACAAACATAACAACACAAAATAGTTTTCGAACTTCCAACATATAGCCGTTATCACCAAAATTTAGCTTGAACGCAACGGAATTGAACTTGAACTATACGTGGCGTTGTTATACCAGGACACGAGTCATCAAAGATGACTCTTTTCGTTTGGCCTATCCGGGTTTCCAGCCGATATATTGTTCTTGTTCAAATTCCACAACATAGTTAACAACAATTAACTTTAAAAGTCTTATCCTAGGCAACTGAAATCCCCCCCACACTTAGAGAGTACTTTATCCCCACAGTACAGAAAATAAGGGTAGCCAAGACACAACTGAAATGCAAAGAACTACGAAAGCGAAAATAAAACACAAACGGAAAACAAAGAAAAGGATAGAAAACACCTAAGATTAGATGGCATCATAAAACTCCGCCTCGTCATCTTCCTCCTGTAGTGGTGGTGCTGAGGAACTGCATGGTGCGGATGTGATAGAAATAGGGGTTGCTCTGGTGCAGGTGGCTGCGCGGCTGCTTTACCAAACTGAGTAGCTACACAAAATTTCTCGCGTAAGTACCTAATCTTTCAGAAACGAAAATCCCCCTACAAAGCCAACAAATTAACCAAAAATCACATCAAAACCTCAAATGGTCTAACCAAACAAAAACACACAAAACTAAAAGAAATTCAAAAACATAAAAACATAAAATTTTGGGTTGCCTCCCAAAAAGCGCTTGTTTAAAGTCTTTAGCTCGACTCCTTTCGACATTTTTAAAGAATGAGATTGATGTATGATGCCGACCCTCCTCAGTCCACATCTCCACTCACATACGCCTTCAAACACTGGCCATTCACCATGAAATGTCGGCGTTGTTGTCCCTTGTCGGACTTCCTTTTTATAATGCGGGCATCGTACAACTTCTTTGCTTCTCTTCTCGGTCTTGCATCATCTTCCGTCAAAACTTCACGTATGCCTATGGAAGGCCTAATACTCTTGACGTTTGCAATTTGGTGCCCCATTACTTTGATTCTACCTTTGATGAGCCTCACAATTCTCCTCTTTTGCTCCCTAGTCAAGGGAGGACCTAAAATGATTTGTAAGGCTTTGTTCTCCTCTGAAGAGGCATATTCCGAGTTTTGTGGTAATGACCTAACCTCTACTTTGGGGGCCTGAATGCCTGATGGTAATATAGGACTCAAGGTTTCTGGCATGTGTTCAAACTCCTGTTCATTTTTTCCCTTATCCTTCTCACTCTCTAAATTCTTTACTTCCTTCTCATTCTCAGTTTTCTCCATCACCTCTCTCACACAATCATCAACTGCATCTATCCTCATGCAGTGATCATCCTCAATTTGGCGTTTAACCTCTTTGAACACGTCAAAGTCAATACTTTCGTCCCCAAGCCGAAAAGTCAACTTCCCTGCATTTACATCTACTAATGCTCGCCCAGTATTCATGAAAGGCCACCCTAAAATTAGTGGCATATCTCTGTCAGCCTCGAAATCAAGCACAATAAAATCCACAGGAAAAATGAACTTCCCAACTTTGACTAGGACGTCCTCCACTACCCCTATGGGCCTCTTCAACGATCGATCAGCAAGTTGCAGGGAAACGGTAATAGGGGACAAGTCTCCAACACCTAATTTCCTGAAAACATAAAAAGGCATCAAGTTAATACCAGAACCTAAGTCACATAAACAATTAGAAAATTCAAAATTGCCAATCACACAAGGGATAGTAAAACTCCCTGGATCCTTTAACTTTAAAGGCAGCTTCTGAGAGATGATGCTACTACACTCCTCCGTTAATGCTATGGTCTAGTACTCCTCCAGCTTCCTCCTGTTCGAGATAATCTCCTTTAGGAGCTTGGTATAGTGTGGCATGTTTGCTAATGCCTCAGCAAACGGGATATTGATGTGTAGTTTCTTGAAAATATCCAAGAACTGCTTCTTTTGGTGTTCCTGTTGTGCTTGCCTCAACCGTTGGGGAAAAGGCACCTTAGTCTCATAGGGATTTGTTTTTCGCACCTATAAAACTTGATCAATCTTCTTCCCCCCTTCTTCTTTTTCACTGCCCTTTGCATCATCACATTCTTATCATCTTTCTCATTCTTGCTTTCAACTTTTGACCCTCTTGGTGGCTCCAATTCTTTCCCACTCCTTAGCGTGATTGCATTGCATTGCTCCTTGGGGTTCGTTTCTGTGTTGCTTGGAAAGTTCCCCTGGACTCTATTAGTTAACGCATTGGCCAATTGGCCCATTTGAACCTCCAAATTGTGAATGGATGTAGAGTGGTTCTTGGCCATTTGATCGAACTTCCCTTTGATCCTTTTTAAGCTCTCCTCCTGTGAAGCCATCTTTATACCCAGGGCATCAATGAACTTGTCCATCTTTGTCTCCAAGGAGCTCGCCTTCTCTTGCTGAGGGGGATTGTTCTGCTGGAATCCTGTTGGAAACTGTGGCTTGTTCACATTCTGACCACCCCAAGAGAAATTAGGGTGATTCCTACACCCTGGGTTGTATGTGTAAGAGTAAGGGTTATAGCCTTGTCTCCCCTGCATATTTGCGTGCATGTTCACTCCCACAAAATTTACATGTTCACTCGAAACAACAGGAAATGGACTCCCAAACGAGCAATCAGTGGAAACATAATTAAAATCACCACATAATTTACAAGAAGGCTTAGGGCTAATGATCAAATTATTACCATTCAAAGAATCCAACTTGTGAGTTAGAGCACTTACCTGAGCTTGGAGTGATGCAACGACATTGAGCTCTAACTTACCGCCTTGGTCCTTTTGAGTGGTGGATTCTGCCGACCATTGGTAGCTATTGATCGCGATCTCCTCAATGAGATTGTAGGCATCATCCACAGTCTTGGTAACCAAGGAACCTCCAGCTGCTGCATCAATTGTGCACTTAGTGTTGGCCACCAATCCATTGTAAAACGTTTGCACCACCATCCATCTAGGTAGTCCATGGTGGGGACACCTCCTTAGCAGCTCCTTATACCTCTCCCATGCCTCGTACAGTGATTCCCACCCATTTTGGAAAAAAGTGAAAATATCATTACATAGCTTGGCTGTTTTGGCCGGTGGGAAATACTTTGTTAGAAAGGCATTTGACAGCTGCTCCCAATTGGTTATGGACCCGTTAGGCACTGAATTGAGCCAAATTTTGGCTTTATCCCTCAAAAAAAAGGAAAAATCCTTAGTCTTATTGCATCGTCCGACGCCCCATTGATCTTGATGGTGTCACACAACTCTAGAAAGTAATCGAGATGTTGGTGGGGGTCTTCATTCGGCAAGCCATAGAACTGCACATTATTAGTCATCATGTTTAATAAGGCCGGCCTGATCTCGAAGTTGTTCGCCTCAATGCGTGGCCTTTGTATCCCCATTTTTGCTCCTTCGGCTTGGGGTGCAATGTAATCTCGTAATATTCTTGCATTTTGATTACATGGTGGGGCATTTTGATCATTGCCACCATTAACACCCACGTTCTGATTGACCGCCATAATTCGTTCCTGAGCTATCCTAGCTCTTCTCGCTACGTTCCTCCTTCTATTAGCTCTTTCAATCTCAAGGTCCAAAGGCACTAGTTCAACTTGTGAACTTGCACGCCTCGTGATCATACACCAAAGAGCACCTACACACGAAGGAACACAAACTCAACAGCAAAAATAACAAAAATAAATAAATACTAAAAAGAAATAAATTTAGTCTAAACACACAAGCTAGTATCACAGTCAGATGCGCCAATCCCCAACAACGGCGCCAAAAACTTGTTGAGACTTGCGCAAGTGCACGCAGTCGTACAAGTAATATAAAGTGAGCCGAGTGTCGAATCCACAGGGATTGTGATTTGGCCCGTGAAATTGACTCGTGTTGTTTATCTAAATTGATCAAACTAAGTGGTGGTTTTGATTTTCTAAATAAATCCTAGTTTCGTAGTAAAAATGACTTGCAAAATACAATAATAACAAATAACCAAAGCGAGAGAAGCAAGTGCAAGGTAGTTTCATTCACGTAATTTGTTATTCTAATCCAATCCCTAAGTTGAGTGGTTCCGTGGTTGTGTGAAACCTAGGAACGAATATATCCACAATCTCTCTCGAGCATTGCGGAATTAATTCATACAATTCCTCCAAGCCCAAGACTAACCAATTCTCATTCAATTAATCCCAACTTTAGAAGTATTGGTATGAATTTTTAAATACTGCCTTAAGGCTCAATCAAAGTTAAATTCATTCTCATGCAACTTTAACCCGAATTGATCTCGTCTAATTAGAGCTAATACGTGAATCGTCTCTTGACCTCATCACGATTCTCAAATTCGATAATTAGGGGTGATCAAACCCTAACCACGTATTAAACCATTAAACAAGAATCACACAACAAGAAAATATACGAAAATAAATTCAAACTCATGGGATTTTCATAGAATAGCAAATACGATGAACTACGCCATCCTTACACTTAATTGAAATTAGTTCATAATGAAAATAAGCACAAAAACGAAATATGGAAGAGAATTCATGAAAAGAGAAGAATGAACTTAATTGCTGGCAATTTTAGGCACAAAACTCCTTTCGTTCCGTTGTTCTTCCCGTCGATGTTGATTTCTCCCTTCTTTCGTTCTTCACAAAATCCCCAAAAAGATGAAAATTTAACCGCAGAAGAAAAAAAGTAAAAACTCAAAACACGAATGATGAATGTCCCAAAAGCCTCCAAAAGTTCTCATCTATCTAGATCTGAAAAAAAAAAAAACATCTCCGCTTGAATTCCGCATGAATCTGGACTCAAAAGTGGTAGAGAAATGCCTAACAAATCTTTCCAAATCAGCACCTCAGTCAAATACGGAAAGTTGTTAATTGTTGTTGCATACGTTGCGTATGTACGCAAAATATTCTGCGTACATATGCGAATTTATAGATTTGTTTTTCTTCAAACTCGTTGGCCTTGGGTAAGTACTCAAGATTTCTTGCGTACATACGTATTTTTACAGCTATTTTTCCTCTGAATTACTTGTATTGGGTTATTACTCGAAATAGTTTGCGTAAATACGCAGCTTCTGATTCCACTTTTCATGCCATTTATGGTCTTTTTCCCTTCTTACCTACAAAATAACTTACGCATAATAAGGCCCTAAATGAGAAAAAAACATGATAAGTCCAACAAAATAAATATAAAAATCAATTATAATTACGGACTTATCATTTATCGGGGTTTTCGGCGTTTGATTCGTAATCAAGCTACTCAGCCTACGAATCACATTATTAGGGTGACAAATCAAGCTATTCGAGTTTCTACTAATTCATATTCTTTTCAAATTTTGTTACATTTTTCTAGTCTTGTAATTTATATTTACAAACTCGAAATGTTGTGTGAACAATACGTATAAATTTTGAAAATTTACTTAATGAGAGAATATTTACTCATGGTAATCGTATTTTTCTTGTTATCTAAACTGGTAAAGAAATCCTTTTTTCTGCTTCTCCATCTAATTTCTTTTTATTATGTTTTTCGATTTAAATTCTAGAGAGAGAATATTCAATTTCTATAGTTGCTTCCAACTTTACAATGACTCTTTTCTTTAATAAATTGCAACGTTTTGTGGGGAAACAGAAAAGAGATCAAACATTTTAGATTAGATAAAGAAAAAAATACAATTAATAGGATTAAACATCCTGCCATTAAGTAAATCTTCAAAATTTATATGTGTCGGCACATCTAGAATGGGGGGTAGGGGATAAGGCACTATTATGGGGTAGAGAATTCGGTCCGAGAAGGGGGGTTGGGGGCTGAATTTTTATCCTCCGAAATGCCGGCGGTGAAAAAATATGGAGCTGAAAAAACTAATACATTTATTATATGAGATATTGGGTTTAATCAAAATTTATTTTTTGTGTGTGTTGATATTTAACACTTGACACATCGGACTTTTTAATATTTTAACCTAAAAACCTTTTTTTTTATTTTATTATTATCAATTTGACACATATAATTGATTCCTTATCAAAGTAATCTAAGTCGACAATACCATTGTCTACTTCAGGCAAAGTTGACAACGGTATTGTCGAATTTGAATAAAAATTATTTTTTAATGATTTTCAGAATTTTTAAAAACAAATTAATTTAATTGAATTTTATCAGACTTTAGTTAAAAAATAATTTTTTTTACTTGTTTTGTAATTTTTTTTGGTAAATTTTTTTTATAAATATTCTTCTAGAAGTCGACAATGGTAGTACAGTATTATTTTTTATGTTTTGTTAGTTTTTGTGAGAAAACTAGTTTTAATTTTTTTTTTGAACAAAATTACCTTGCGGAAAAATGTTCAACATTGTGGTTGACTTCTGTTGAGCAAAGCTACCTTTTGAACAAAATTTTTTACCTGTGAAAAATTATCAAAATATTTTCAATAGAAAGTCGACATCGCAGTTGTTGACTTCTATTGAAATTAATTGTTTAGTTATTTTATTTTGACAAATAAAATATGAAAAAAAAAATTAATGAAAGTCGACAACGCCATTATCGATTTTCATTAAAAAATAATTTATTTTATTTCATTCAGGAAAAATTAAAAAAGGTAAAAATGTTATAATTTTTTTAATAGAAGTCAACATCAAAAAATATTAAATTAATTTTTTAAAAATATTTGGAAAAATCGTTAAAATATAACAATTTTTTTATTAAAGTCACTAACGGTGTTGTTGACTTCTCTTGAAGTTGCCAACACCATTGGCGACTTCGGTTAGTTTGACAAAGCATCTAGTTTTGGTAATAAAATTAAAAATATTACACCTTTTTAGGTTAAAATACTAAAAAGTCCCGACACATCAAAGAATATTTTAGAGCGGTGGATGTAAGAATACAAACAAATTAAATTGAGATAAACAAGCACTATTCAATCTTAATTTAATTTTATTATTGGGTTTAAAAGTTATTTGGAATTTGGTTTTATTAGGAAATGAGTGGAGATGGAACAAACCTTAAGGCTTCGATCGGATACATTTTCAGCTCTTGTTTTCATTTCTAACAAAACAAAAAGGCTCAAAAATTTAATTGGAAGACCATTCTCAATTAAAATTGTAAAATTGTATCTTACTTTCATTCTCATAATGGAACCCGTCATAAATTATATAAAATCCATCATGACATTATTTAATTAATTTAATAGGGTTAATTGCATCTACTACCTCTCTAAAGATACGAAACTACAGTTGGTCCCTCAAAAATTTTCAATATTAGCAACCCATGTCATGAGGAATTTCACAATTACAAATACGAGTCCTTGTGAGCCTTCTTCACTAGGTTTAACACCGAACCCCTTGAAGTAGAAAACATGTAAATGGATTTTCTCCTCGATGTCCTCCGCTCGACTCTAAAGAACCGAGACTGTGCGAAGCACATCGCATGCAAATAGCCCCAGACACATGCTAAAGTAATGAGTATTGCCCAGCAATACATGACCTTCGAGGACACACTCCCATCTTTGTCCTCGAAGCACAACAAAGATGAAGGTCAAAGCAAGAAAGGCCAACGTGATTTCACCCCTCCGGTAATACCTCGCAAGAAAATCTACACCACACTAAACACCAATGATCGAAAAGGAGGCTGCTAAGAAAGGAAATAGGTATTGTGCTTTCCATCGCCAACATGGAAATCACGATATTGAAGGGTGCTTCACTCTGAATCTTGAAATCCAGCGCCTCATCGACGACGGATAACCTGATGTCCAAAAATCTATCAAGAAGAGAGGTAAGAAAAATAGGGGCAGTCACAACAAGCGGAAGCGATCACCCACCACAAACAACTACAGCTTTGGGTCCCCGAGCAGAGGCCCACAGCAAGGGCTGCCTGACAAACAGCCCGTTGTCGATCAAAACTTGCCTATGAGAGGCATCATCAACTACCATTGTCGAGGGCCTTGTCGGGTGGGAGGGGGGACTCCAGAGATTTGAGGAAGATGAATGAGAGACGGTTGAGGCAGTGCTTGAAAAAGATCAAGTAGAGGTTATAGAATGCCCGCCTTGAGGTCAATGTCATCGGAAGAAACGTTATAACTTTCAGTGATGTTGATCTCTCATATATCCAGCACCCTGAGGAGATTGAGGAGGCCCCTAATTATTTGATGGTTGTCACCATTGATGGCACCAACTATCTAATAGCCAACACAATGATCGATAGTGGCGGTTCTGCTAATGTGCTGCTATATTCGACTTTGAAAATGGACCTGTACAATTACAAGTTAGAGCCCATATGAAATCCTTTGACCATTTTTGGGGGATTTGAAGTCATCCCTCTAGGCCAAGTTTGCCTAACTACCTCTTTGGGCAAGTCCCCAAGAAGAAGGACCGTCATGGTCCCTTATGTTGTGGTCAATGCTTCATTCGGTCCTCGATGCCTAAAAATGCTTCACTGTATTTGACGAGGATAAGAGGACCGCCTCCTCAGCCTTCAGAGTTGATTGCCCTCCTTATCAACATTCCAGAGTGCTTGAATATGGATCCAACCAAGCAAAGAAGAGTAAAAGATCAGAAGACCAAGCTCATCTATGAGTACAAGGTGATCGTGCTCAATGTGGAAAATTTGAGCAAAACCACTCCTATCGGATCCTACCTCGACCCTGCTAAAAAAATGATGCCCATCCAATTCTTTTGAGAGAACATAGATGTCTCTGCCTGGAATGCCTTGGACTTCTAAGGGATCGACCCCGAGGTTATGGTCCACAAGTTTACTGTTGACCCTTCTTTTTGCCCTGTTTGACAAAAGCAACGGATATTTTGTGAAGAAAGGCACAAGGGAGTCGATAAGGAGGTCAACAAGCCGCTTAACACCGACTATATTGTGGAGGTCTTATACATAAATGGCTATGCAATATCGTGCTATGTGCAATGACTTCACCTACCTCAATAAAAGCCTGTCTAAAAGACCCCTACCTACTCCCTCGAATTAACATGCTGGTTGATTCGATGGTGGGGTATGAGCTCATGAGCATGATGGACGCCTTCCAAGGCTACTATCAGATATTTATAATCGTCGAGAATAGGAACAAGAATACATTTGTGGTGCCAAACGGAATCTATTACTTCTTGGTCATGTTGTTCGGCTTGAAGACCATGGAGTTGATGAACTTCACAATAAAGGATGAAATCGACAAGACTATGGAGTTCTATGTCAATGACATGATTGTAAGGAGTGAGAAAGAGGCCAACCATTTCAAATATTTGACTAAGACCTTTTCGATCCTCAAACAGTACGGGCTGAAGTTGAATCATGTAAAGTGTACCTTCGGGGCCCAAGGAGGCAAGTTCCTCGGGTATATGGTCAACTATCGAGGAATTGAAGCCAATGCCACCAAAATTAAGGCTATCCTCAAAATTTATCCTTTGGGGTAGTAGTGGCCCTCAACCGCTTTATATCTCGATTAGCCCATCAGAACTTATCCTTCTTCAAGGCTCTCAAAAAGGTCAAGAACTTCATTTAGCCTGAGGAATACAACTAAGCCCTCATCAATCTCAAACAGTAGCTCGTATCACCCCATGCTCTCCAAAAAAACCCCTAGGCAAGCTGATGTATATATATCTTGTCCTTTCGACCAACGCAATTAGTTCGGTCCTTATCACCATGGTCGATGGGAAGTATCGGGCCGTTTACTATTCGAACAAGTTACTATAGGGACTTGAGAAGAACTACCTATCCCTTGAAAAATTTGTGTTGGCCTTGGTACACTCAGCTAGAAACACGAACACTCTATAGTGGTTCTTACAAACGAGCCACTCAAATAGGTCCCTTCCAAGCCCGCCGCCTCTTGGAGACTTATCGAGTGGGTGGTCGAATTAGGAGAATTTAACATATCCTTTCAGCCGAGGATGGAAATCAATGCCCAAGTTCTCCCAAACTTTCTTTTCAAGATTGCCCATGAGAAGGAACCCATAGCTAACCAAGGTGGACCCTCATAGTCGATGGCTCATAGACCTTCTTGGGGGGAAGGGTAAGGATCACCTTATGCAGCGTTGATGGCTTGGAGCGTGAATTCATAATTATATTGAATTATATCCATGCAGGAATAACGAGGCCGAGCACGAGGCCTTAATTGTTAGAATGAAGATCCTTCATGTTGGTGCAGGGGACTTGGCAGCCCTCACTGATTCACAATTGGTGGTTAAGCATTTTGACAGATCATTTGAGGCCAAAGACTCATCAATGATAAAATATCTTGAGAAGGTACAAGGATTGAGCAGGGAATTCAGAACGTTCGCACTCAAATAGATTCTTTATTTTGCAAATGAGTGATCTGATTCTCTGTCCAAATTGGCTACTTGAGAAAGGAAAATTACCCTTATGGTTTCATCTAAACTTGCAGTTGGTCTTCTTAGTCAACCAACTACCAAAATAATGCCCATAAAACAATTCTGGTGTAGATGGATGAGCGAATGACCTATCTAAGCGAGCGATCCTTTTGAATGATCCTCTAAATGCGGGACAAGTGAGGTATCAAGCCTTAAGATATGTCCTGGATTCATAGGGGCGACTTTTCAGCAAGTCCTTTCTAGGTCTCCCAAGGAGATGTCTAATCGAGCACCAATCCTGAGAAATTCTCAATGAGGTATACACAGGACAACGGTGCTAGGACCCTGGTAAAGAAGATAACATAGGTAGGTTATTTATGGCTTACTTTAGTGAAAGACTGAATAGACTTCGTCAAAAGATGCTCAAAGTACTAGAAGCACTCCATTCTCTCTCATCGACTGGCAACCCCAATGACCAATGTGGAGATAGTGTGGTCTTTCGACCAGTGGGGCATAGATATTCTTGGTCCCTTTCCACCATCATTGGGACCAAAGAAATTTATTACAGTTGCAGTCGAATACTTTACCAAATAAGTCGAGGCCGAGGCGATGCCCAAGATTACCGATGTTGTCATCATTGGTTTCCTTTGGAGAAATGTAGTATGCAGATTCAGGCTTTCTCGAGTCCTAATCTCAGATAAGGAGACCTAGTTTCAAACCAAAAAAGCCCAAGACTAGTGTTGGAGCTTGTGAGTCGAGCAATGGTTCACATCCGTGGGAAACTCCCGAGCCAATGGGGGAAGGGGCAAACACGTCAGTTGAATGTCAAGTTGCTCGAGCAACGCTATCTTCGGGCGCGTTCTCTCCATTGCCTCTGGGCGCAATCTCTTCCAAGTCTTTTAGCCCGCATTCCTTGCCACCCTACTCAATGTTGTTGATAAGTCCATAATTATACTTGATTTTGCTGTGTATTTTGTTGGAATTATCACGCATTTTCTCTATTCGACCTTATTATGCACAAATTTGAGTTAAATCATTATTTTCTAGGTGAGATGGGAAAAATAGCATAAAGAACACAAAAAGTGGAATCAGAAGCTGAGTATTTACACAAAATATTTTGAGTAACAACCTAATTCAAGTAATCTAGAGGAGAAATTCAAGTAATCTGGAGGAGAAACGGGCTACAAGAATGTGTATTTACGCAAGGAATTTTGAGTACTTACTCAATTCCAGCCATTTGAGGGAAAAATGAATCTGTAAGTTTGCGTATGTACGCAAAATATTTTGATTACGTACGTAAAATCTATAACAACAATTAAAAGTCTTCTTTATTTGATTAGGGCTCTGATTTGGAAAGATTTTCTAGGCGAATTTCTGCCCTTTTTTAATTCAGATACAAGCGCAAACAAAGGAACATATTTTTTTCATAGGTTTTAGAGTTGGGAGGAACTCATCACTCAATTTTTTTCATCTAGTTTTGGGATTTTTGAAGAAGGAAAATGGAAGGGAATTGCTAGGCGAAGGAAGAACAACTTTGGGAGGAAAGTTCACATTCGGATTCTCCACCAAACGAGTTATTTTTTCTCTTCTCCTTATACATTTTTTTTTAGATTTTGTTCTTGTTTGTAAATCCATCATGAACTAGATTAATTGTCAAGTGTAAGGGATGGTATAATTCTTCCTATTTACTATTCTATGAAAATTCTTTGGATTTGAATGATTTCGTGTGCGTGGTATGTGAATTTTGTTTAATGGTTGTAATACTTGATTAGGAATTGATCACCACTAATTATTAATTTTGAGAATCGTTGATGAGGTCAGGAGACGATTCATGATTGCTGCTCTGATTAAACGAAATCAATTGATGTTAAATTGCATAAGAATGAGTTTAATGTTAATTGAGCCATGGGGAGGTGTTCAATCTTATATAAATACTTCTTAGTCCTTAGATTAATTAAATGAGAACTGGTTAGTTTTATACCTAAAAAGAATTGAATAAGATGATTTTATGATGCTCGAGAGAGATTGTCGACATATTAGATCCCGACTTTACACAACCACGAAACTATTTAGTCTAGGGATTGGATTGGAATAGGAATTGGATTAATGGACCTACCTTACACTTGAATTTCACCAAATTAGATATTTGTTTGACTTTTGAATTTATTGAAGTTAATTTTTATGTTTAGTACTTGATGATTGCTTCTGCCTCTTCGCCAGCCGCCTCAATGGCACGAGCTCCACCAACTCCTTCCGTGGGAGAGACCCTTTGGTCCATGGCCATGATGACCATCCTCTCCTCAGGCTCTTGCCCAGTCCCGACATCGGAAAAGTTTAAGGCATTTACGGCCTCGTTTGCCCGCTTGACTTCTTCCTTGGTAATGGGCACCTCGAAAGCAAACTCTTTGCCCTTGATATTCGGAGGTGCAGACCGGTCAACAATGTAGTTTTGTAAGAACTCGTCCTTGGTGATGTCCAGTAGATTGATATTGAACTCGTCCCTGAAGCCGTCCATATTGAGGGTCTACTGAAATGCCTTCTCGAACCCATCAACCATGTCCCTACATTCTTTTCCCAAGCAGACATACTAGAACACATGCCCATTGACACGTGCCTTTTCGTTGGCAGGCGTACTAGAACACATGCTGAAGGCCTTTTGGTTGGTCCGAAAGTACAAGTAGTTGCTCAGCCTCCTAATCACCTCCTTGTGGCCTCAGGAAAAAGGAAGTCAATCATCTTAACCTCAAGAAGAGGGAAGTCAATCATCTCAACCTCAGGAAGAGGGAAGTCAATCTTCGCTTAAATCATCAAATCAAAACTCTTCGGGGAGAGAAAAATCAATCTCAACGTCGGATTACGTGAGAGGCCCAAGAGTGCCTTTGAGGGAGGACCTCTTAGAAGTCTCTAGTTGGGCTCTGCTCGAGCCTGATGGCCTGCTCGATTTCTAGGCCTTCTTCTTTTTCTTTTTCTTTAGTGGCTCCTCCACCATTGAGCTTTTGCCCTTACCCTGACACTTAGGCACTTATTTTCTCTTACAAAACTACTTAGGATCAAGCTCGTAGATGGTTACAGAAGAACGGGGGAGGGGGGGAGGGAAAAGACCATCTTGATCGGGTAGACCTCCTACTTGATTGGGGCACTACTAGATCGAAGAGTCACTTGGCCCAGCAGGGTGCCATGGGGAGTCGCAGCCCCTCTTCCCCTCTTTTTCCCCTTTTCTTCCCTCACGGGGGTTGTTCTAGCCGGTTATTTGGAGTAGTTTGAGACCTCCACGGCTTGGGCTGAAGAGCCAATGATCTGCAGGGCTTCCTCGACTTCGGCCAATTCAACCACCGGGGTTGGTGCTGTGCGTATTGGGCCTACTCGATTCCTCTGAGGAGCACTGTCGAATTCCCCCAACACAGCTGCTTTTTACAATGACCTCTACATTTTGAGGACTTTAAGACATGCAAATCGAACAAAAGCATGACATTAGGGGCAGTCCGAACATCAAGCTTGAAGAGTTAAGAGTTAGGCCTAAGTTACCCAAGCGTGTGGGATTGTTGTTAAACTGAGCAGGCCAGAGGCTTGCTCGTGTGACCAAGGCCTATGGTCAGCCTCATATGCCCGACCAAGGATACTGACTTGGGCGTGTTCTAAAGGGTCCTCACATTCCACCTACCATCGTGTTCCCTTCTGGGCCTCAACCCATTCAAAACCAATTTTTCCTTCCAATCGGTGCCATGTGAGGAGGTAGGGACATCGAGGAACTTCCTCTTGTTGTTCGCTGATACGAAGATGAATCTTCGATTATCTTGAGGATTGTTCCATGTAGTGTATCTAGTGGAGGCACTTGTCTAAAAGAGAAAGTCGAAGTTCCCCATGGTAGCCGACTCCTCTTAGCAAATCATATAGATGATGAACGTGTAGATTAAGGCGGCATATGAATTTGGCAGCAGTTGTGCAGGGCAAATATCAAGCACATTCAGTATCGCCACAACTTTTCCAAGAATAGGGATCGGAGTCCTCGAACCAACTGATAATAGTTCACAAGAATATACCCAGGTGGGGGATAGTGCATCCTATCATCCGCCCTTGGTCGAATAGCAGAGTAGGGGGTTTGATGAAAAATCTCTTCAAATTCGTCCCACTCCAAGTTCTCGAAAAAGGATTAGATTTCGGTGTAGTGGAGCATGGTCCTTTTGGGGTCTGCAATGCCCTACTCTCTCTCTTCAGCGCCCTCCTCCTTAATCTCTTGTTCGTTTTCCCCAACATTCTCTTCTGGGTTAGGTTTGTCCATTAATTGACAATTAGACTCAACTAACCTCCCTGCAACCTCCGAGACCTTACCACTATAGGTGCCGAACAACAAGGCGTCGCTTGTGGCTCTTTCTTGGAAAATGTTCCTAAATCTACCCATATCCCTCTCCAAACTACTGTCTTGGGACTGCTCTGCCACTGCTGACAAATCCTCAGTCTGGGGACTATTTCTTAGGTAAAGTTTCTAGGAGTCTGACCTCTCTCCACTCATCTTCTCAAAACACTCAACAAGGAAAGGAAAAGGAAGATTAAGAGAGAAGGGATTAAAGTATTACCTAAGGATTTGGAGTGCAAAGTAGATGGGCAAACTAGGGCTTGAAAGTTTCTCCGTTCGCTAGAAGCTCTGCTTGGACAATTAATCAGGAGTTGCGATAATTGGTAGGTGGGGTAAAAAGTAGTCACGGGAATGCCAACAATTACTCTTTGCTTGACTCTATTACAGTCAAATCAAAAAATAACCATTGCTCTCCTCAACCTAGGATTTTTAAAATTCCAAATAGATTTTTTCACCCGCCGGTCTCCTCGGTATTCCACCTAACAATTCCAGTACTCTTGTACTACCATTACACTCACACATTCATGAGTGGAAGCGCTAATAATGTGGCACCCCTCTCTCCAAGAAATACCTAAATAATTGGAGTCCACTAGTGATCATACTAAATACTCGTCTTTCATTACATGAGGCGCATATGGTAGTAGTTGAGCAAATTTGGCCTCATATTGCGCAACATTGTTGTTCCCCTGAATCAAGTCCGTAAATTCTTTTTCTCTAGCATCACTTACTACTTGAAGCACAAACTTATCAGTAAATTCTTTCGTAAAGTTCTCCTAAGTGGGCAGTGTGTGATTTGCAGTCCAACATTGCTCAACAAGCTTCTACCATCTACTGGCAGCTCCTTCTATAGGAAAGACTTCAAATTCAACTTGTTCCTCATCACTATAATATAGGATTTTAAAATTTTTAAGTATCGCCTTGATCCAAGCATATGCTTTTTGGTCATCTAGTTTGCCGAAGAACCTGGGTGGATTGAAACATAAAAAATGATCCAGCATTCTATCATTATCCTTTCCTTCCAATGCTTCATTTTGATTCGGTTGTTGGCGATCTTGTACAAACTGTCTCAAGACGTCAATTGACTGACTCATAACTTCGTTGTTGTTTTGTTGGTTTAATGGGGGGTTCCTTTCAGGTTCTACTATAGCAGGTTGCCTTTGACGAGAACTTCCTCCTTGTTACCCTCCCAGAGAACCATCTTGTTCTCCGTCCAAATGAGAAAGAGAGTGTGTACGATGAGGTTCTTTGCATGGTTTCATCCATCACCAATCAAATCAATTGATTAGTAAAACAGAAACACCTCACATATCGTTTATATGTCAAATACGGTCACTATCATCCTAGGTTAATTAGCTAATCAAAGTACTATATCTCCAAGAACATGGTTAGTATTAAGTATGATCACCAGTGGGCTCCAATCATTTAGATATTTCCTGACGAGAGGGGTACCACAAATAATTCAGGATACCTTACACGTATCCAAGCGAACCATTGTTCGGCTGCCATGTGTCCATTGTCTTGCTGCCCCTATCATCCGGGGCTGCACGAACTACAACTCTCCATACGACAACTTTCTCCTCGATCTTTTCCATCATATCGAGGAGAGCTTCCATATCAAGGAGGCACCATCTTCTCGAGGATAACTCCTTAGTGGCTCACTTGGCAACCCGAGGATGACATATCGAGCAGGGAGTACAATATCGTACCCTGCCACTATCAATTCTAATATACACTATTGACTCTTACAGGGGATATACCTGCCCTGCAATCCCCAAGTATGGCCAGGATGTCCTTGTTAACATTGGTCCTGCTGTCCTAAGAATTCCTAGACTTACCAATTCAGCCCTAATCACAAGGAGCTAAATAAGATCTCATGCTGCCTATAAATACCCTGGGCAAATGCTCTAAAAACGTAACATACTCCTTAGATACTGAAAGTCTGCTTGATTCTTTGCATAAATCCTTACACTCTCATACCTTGTGTTGACTTAAGCTTTGGAGAGTCTTCCTTGAAGATACTTCTGACTAGACTCATGTGTTTTCCATCCTAGCAGAGCAAGGAGCTGCCAGCAATCGTCCATCCGTCACTCTACACCAGCTTGAAAAGGACTCCAAGATCCGATCGCATCAAACTCTATTAATTGTACATTAGTTGAAGTGATTGTAAGAAGTGTAAACCTTTCTTATTTTCAGGATGAGCTTTTCATATTTCAAATATTTAGGAAAATAACTCAATCAATGAATTAGAGAGGGGAGGGGGGGAGGGGGAATAGTTAGGAGAGGGTCGAATTGGAAGGAGATAATATTGGACTCATGAGGCGACTTTGGTTAACAAGGATGTTGATAGCTCATGCATAGGAAATCTCATTTTAGATGTTTAGAATTTATTCTTTTTCTTTCATTCTTTTGAGTTATTCGATGTACTTCATCGAGACAATAAAGTGGCTTATTTACTTATTGAGGGGGATAATTTTTTTTTTAAAATCATTAGTTGTTGAAACGTATAAATATATGGGTTATATATAATATTAGCATAGAAAATAATAAAAGTTATTATATTTGTACATATACAATCAATATAAAAGTACTACAATTAAAATAATATATAAAAAATGATACTAAAAAAAACAAGTTATTCTCTATTTCAAAATAAACAAATATAGTGGATAATGAATTGTTTTTAAAAAATATGTAATAAAGAATTTTTTAACAATACTCAATAAAATTGACATAAACTCATGTCAAGATATATAATCAAAATTCAAAAATTATTAAAATAGATTTTTCTCTCTCTCTCTCTCTCTCTAAGTTCTGACAACAAAAAAATATATTCAAAGATCAAACACCATCTTTTCCTTTTTTGTCCACCATCACATTTTTCTAATCACTCCAAATTAACTATCAAGTCTCAAATTAGTAAGACTCATTGAACACTTCAAGAAAATGGGTAAATTAGTATTAATATAACAAGCGATAATGAACAAATCATCATTAATTACATGCATTTAGTGACAACAAAATTATTTTGTCAAAAACTATAATTTGCGTAATATCAATGATGGCAACATAGTGCAAAAATGATAATTAGTGACACGTATATGATAGCAACTTAATGACAATAGAATCTTGTCACAAAATCTTAATGATAATTTGTTTTGTCACCAAGTTATTATAAGTGTGTAACTAATTATTAATTAATGGTTGTTACTAAAATATTAATTCTTGTCATTAATACTATTTTTCTTGTACTGCAAATTCAATAGCCAAAAAAATAAACATCAAGGCTTATTATATATGTTTAATATTGAACAACTATCAGGACTCATATAAAAAATTCTAGGATTCAAATCTTTAAACAAAAATCAATTACAAAAAGGAAATAAATAAATATATAAATTTCAAAATTAATGCACAATACCTTCTTGTACGTTGTTTTTGAAGAAAAAGTTGAATATGTAGGGTTTGTGTATTTTTAGCATTTTCACTGCAGATTTTCTAGCATTTTTTCACAGTAATAAGCCACAAGAATTATAAGTAAAGCAATCAGACAACAAATACTTCAACTCTTCGTCTCCGTCATCATCATCATCATCATCAATTTTTCCCATTGCAGGATTAATATAAATACTTGTAGATGCTTCTGATTTTGAAGAAGAATGATCGATATTTGTTCCCATTAGCTTTCTCTTCTTGTAATTAGCCTTAAAACATGCCTGCCTTAATCTCTTGGTTTTGTCTTCCAATTGCAAGTCAGGCACCTCTTCCATTAGTTTCTTCTCTTGTTCAAGAATCTCAATCGACTCTTTCACTTTTCCTTCTCCTTCCTCCTTTCTCAATTCCTGCCGAAATCAGTTTATATTATTGTTTGTTTTGATGATAAAAAAAAATGCAAAATTCATACGACAGGTGATTGGATTTTAGTTTTAGTTCGGTATATGTAAAACAATTTATAATTTTAATCCGATTTCGCTTGAATCACGTGATTATGTTGACGTGACACTAAATTTAGGCTAATGTGTGACCATTGGATATTGACACATCAATAGCTTATGGTGCCACACATCAGCATTATTGTTGGATTCCTATGAAAAAATATATACCAGGTTAAAAATTGAAAGTTTCACATACATAGGACAAAAACTCAAATGGGGTCAATTTAGAGTCTTAGACGATGAATTTGTACTATCTTTCCTATTTACTCTTTCTTTTGTTGTTTTGATATAGTAAAATTGGTTCCCGCATGACAGGGCTTACTGAATCAACAGTTAGTGTCAAAAATCCATTTTTCTATCTATAGATACGATAATCTTTACACATCTCACACACACAAACACACAGGACTTGCACAC
Organism: Petrea volubilis; assembly: GCA_026212405.1. Lineage (NCBI taxonomy): Eukaryota > Viridiplantae > Streptophyta > Magnoliopsida > Lamiales > Verbenaceae > Petrea > Petrea volubilis. The sequence continues at coordinate 20,654,616 of CM047871.1, read as the reverse complement.
ACATGTATACCTGGACGTTCTTGATTAGGGTTTGAAGGCTCATAAGCTTTCTGTGTGGCCACCTTCGAATTCCCAATTCCCTACACCTTTTCTTCAACAGGGTTAGCCCTACATTGAGTTCTCTTGCTGCTTGAGTTATTGGCATGTAAAAGTACTGCGAAATGGTTTTCCTTGTCAACGTCTTCGAAATGCCAGTGCTATTTTTCTCTATATCTCTCGATTTTTTAACTACTTTTTTGTCTTCCACTGGCATTTCCGCACAAAAATATTTGCCATTATTATTTTCATGCAATAGCAAATGCTGTTGTTGTTGTCGTTGTTTCGAATGCTCGGCCTGAAATCCTGTCCTCATTTCATCAAAACCCCCTAATGCACTCCCCGAATTGCTGATCATTAAAACCTCTTGAAAAATAGGGTTCAGAAATTAATTAGTACCAAGACAATGATAGAAATTAAATTAATTAGTTAAACCCTCAGAAAATTGAGAAAAATCTAATGGGATTATTCATTATTGTATATATAGTCTAAAAAAAAATAATTACAAGATATATAGAGTAAATTTACCTGGAATTGGAGCGTGGTTTTGGGCAAGATCAAGAGTTGAGTATAAAGGGTCATTTAGAAAAATCTCAGCCAGAGGAAATGCATCAACAACACCACTTTCTTGCATGGAAAATTCACTCTGCAAGTCCCTCGTAGTAGAACCACAAAATCCACTGCATTTCTCATTCACCATCAACACACACACACATACACACACACACACACAAAGGGAACAAGAAATAAGAAAAAGTGAAAACCACAAAGAAATTATAAAAATATTTACATAATATTAATTAATGTAACCTGAAATCAAGTGGGGGGAGTTGGAATGGAAAGGAGAAAACATCTTCATATTCTTCCTTCGCAATTAATTGATGATAATTTGACCATCTCATATTGTTCAGAGCTGCCTCAGTTTCCATATCTTTGAAAGGAGAAAGAGTGTGTGTGTGGTTTTTTGGAGTAGGCACTTATAATAAGTCGGGTATAGGATAATGAGGGTGGTGGTGTATATGGAAGAGAAGAAGACGAGGCAAATAATTAAATTATGTGTGTGAATGTAATTATGGTGATTTACTGCGTAGAAGATCGTGCGCCGTCGCATGGATTAAACGTACAACTACTCATATGGATGCATGTACATATATACCTATGAATATATAGATACTACTCCTATACGTATACGTATATATTTGCGTATGTATGAAGTACTTTAAATGTATACATATACACATGATTGTTGGAGGAGAGAGATAATTGGATATAAAATACGAACTTGTTTTTTTTTTAAAAAATATAAAAATACGATTACAGAGAATTCATTTATATCCCAACAAGTTGGGTCTTGGAACTTGAGAACTAGATTCCACTTATTGGACTTCTTTTCGACGAAATTTTATGCAACTCGGTGGATAATATTAAGTAGAGATGCAAGTAATTAGATGTATGAATATGCATGATGATGCATAATAGAGCGAATATGTGTGTGTGTGTGTGTGTGTATATATTGTATTTTTATATTTAATGTAATGATCAAAGATCTTAGTTTTTACATATCTAAGTGTGTAACACATGTATGATGGGTTAATAGTTTAATTACTCCTTTCCCACTTTTTGCTCATATGATTGACAAGAGTTACTTTGAAGAGTTGTAAAAGAGATTATATTTTAGGAAATATATAGTTTTATTTCGAGACACCTCGCATCAACAAAATAGAATTAATTAAGTGATAATTTTATACTCCAACCATACTAATTTTTCTTGTTTTTTCGTTTTTTTTTTTTTTTTGCTGATCAATCCCACCGTACTATTCTAAGCATCTAATTTAATTCGATATAAAACTTCAAAAGCCTAAATATTGGTGCAAATCCATATATCCTTTTTGATCTATATATACAATTTCTTTCTTTGGAAAAATATAGAATATAATGTGACATACTCGTATCAAATAGTGCTAAAATTGAACAATGTGTAATATATGAAAACTAAAATAAGATTTTTCACATATTATTGCCTCGTAAAGTATTTACAGTGGTTGAATGTTAGTGTTACATCATTATTCTACATATAAAACAAACTTTTGAAAAAAAAAATAATAATTTGCGAAACAGAATTACTTTATTTTGGGATATTCTAAAAAGAAAATACAAATGATAAGGTTGAAAGAATAACTATACACACACACACACACACACACTTCATAGTTGATTAGTATCCATCCTCAAAAGGTTAATTATTATTAATGATATTGAATTGTACAGTAGGAATCATAACACTATATGTTAGGGTTAGGATATGAGAGTGAAAGATTATGAGTAAAATATGTAAGAAAAATGATTGGAATGCCAATTATTTCATTTGTTACTGCAGGCAGCGTGCAACAATTTGGGGGCTACTTTTTCTATTAATCAACGCTAATCCCATGCAGATTAATTATATGGCCTCCACCTATTTTTTCTTTTTTTTTTGGGGGGGGGTTTTGGGACAAGCGAAAAATGCAGTATTTTTCTTGAAAAACTTCGTACCAAAGAGAGATCAGAAAAATAAATTAGAAATAGATACCATAATAATATTAAGAAACTAGGCTAATTGATTAAAAACAATATAATATTTTAAAAATTAATTAATTATAGTATACGGTAACGGACTAATTAATTATTTCTACCCAATGATGATCACTAATCAATATCATTAATTCACCCTTTGTCCACGAATTACAAATTAAATTACAGTCCATAATCAAATACTGTTACAAATTGACGTGGCTCATGAATACAACTTAGTGTTGGCGTCACAAATGCAGCTCTTGATAAATAACTCGGGAGGGTTACAGTATAAACATTAATAACCAACGAATTTAATTCTGATAAATTATCACAACACAACTATTTGTTCTGTTTGTATTGATATTAGAAATTAATTACTTGCAAAAATGTTCATCATCGGTACGATGGTACATGATCAAAAAGTGTTCGAAAATGAGAGGAATAATAAAGGAAAATTACAATGTGGTCTTCTGAGTTTAGGTCAAATTATAGGTAGACCCCCTCAAGACTGACTAAATTGGAAATTTTTACTTATATAAATAAAGTACAGTGTATCAATAGCTGGAATGTGCTACCTGTTAGCCAAACCCAAACCTAAACTTCAAGGAAAGTATGTGTAATTTTCCACACCTAAGGAGATCTAACTGTAATTTGGCCGAACCTCAAGAAGTCCAAGTGGAAAATTACAAAATCTATCAGAGAGGTCCAAAATTTTCAATTTTAGTACAATTTTGGACCTCTCTGATAGATTTTGCTGACGTAGCAATCAATTTAGGATTTTTTTTTATGACATATGGATTTGTTGACAATTTGTTTAAAAGAAAAGAAATGAAATGAAAGCCACCTCATATATATATATGGGCAAATTACAAATACTTCCCCTAAGGTGTGGCGAAATTATAAAAAAAAAATCCTTAACTATTGAAATTACCAATACCCCCCGAACTTTGTATAAATTATGTAATAGTTAACGGAGGGCTAAAATTCCAAAATTACCTGTAATGTTTTATTTACGAAAACCCCCTTGAGGTTGTTGAAATTGCACAAAATCCCCTCAAGTATTGGAATTTACAACCACATCCCCATTGACGACGACAACGGCCTCCATATGTCGGAAATTTGTAAAACACACATGTTAAAAATCTCCAACCCCACAGTAATGGCTAGTCAACATCGTCAACGACAACAGCCTCGATTCTCACATTTCTGACGAACTTTGTTGAAATTTGACGACGTCAATATTATTGAAATTGTCTCGCTTCAAAGATTTCAAATCTGTAAGAACAAAAATCACGTCTTAGCCTTCTTGTCATTGGTCAAAGGGTTTTTCCTCCTCCAATCATCGATTTGTTTGCCGATAGTAACGTCAATCTAGCATTAATACCCTTTTCTAAATCTTAACCATTGCAATAATCATAAAAAACTTGAGGGAAAAAAGACCTAATTTTTTTCTTCCCTCACAGTCATGCCCCTAATAGTAGAAGTTTTTTGTAAGATGAGCAAAACTTAGGGGGTGTATTGTACACTACTAGAAAAGGTTAAATTTTGCGACAAAAGTTTTGCAATTTCCGTCACAAATTGAAAGTTTGCGACAGAGGCCTTCCATTGCAAAAAGTGGAGTCGCAAATATTTGCGATCGCCTTGCAACGGTTGTTATTTTGCCACGGCAGTGTTCGCATTGGCTATATATATATATATATATATATATATATATATATTTTTGCGACGATTTTTGTGACAGTGTTGTCCCACTTGCTCGTTAGTCCACGATAGCAAGTTTTGCGATGGATGGGCCGTCGCAATTTTTTTTAAAAAGGTTTTGTGACAGCTATTTTCATCACAAACTGTTGGCCTGTGGTGAAACTATATTGCAACGGCTATGGCGCATTTGTTTTGCATATCTCTGCTTTGAATTGTTTTGAATTTTTCTCTTTTTCCCTGTTTTGCTTTTATATCAACAACAATTATCAATCAAAACCAGCCAATATTTGATCTAATTAATCATTAATTTTAGATGATAAGATGATAAAAACAATATACATTAAAATGATGTAACGTTATAAACTACTATTATAGAACTATCAAAAAATCCAACATATTATCCACAATACAATTCTAAAAACATATCAAAACGGTAACTTAACATAATTACCTGTAGTGGGAAATCTCCATCTTCACATTGAGAATTTATTAGGACTTTTGCTGATGCAATGGCAAGGGATCGCTCTCGACCTGCAGACAGTAACAGAATAAGGATATAATTTCTTAAATAGCTGCTGAAACATATCTACAAAGTCACATCCAACGAAAGGATATTATTTCTTAAATAGTTGCTGAGGTGCGAAAAATGAATCACGTCTTCTTGACATAATCAAGGATTGACATCATTGTATTTACATTACCTAATATACACTAGTAGCTGGGAACAGAAAATTCTAATTCAGACCCGACTTGGCTGAACCTAACAAATCATATAGCAAGTGTATTGCACTTGTCAAGTGATTGGTCACTCTCCCTAAATTATCGATTATTTATAGGGCAAATGTAAAACACTCAGCCATATGATTAACACTAATTCAATTGAACCGGATCAGGACTTGAATTTCCCAAGACTTCCAATTTTGCAGATATATAAGGAATCCCAATTCTTAGATATCGCTATTAATAAATGTTAATGACAGATATAAGAATTGTCCGTTAGTAAGTGCTCCACCTCACAATTCTACTGAGACTATTTTTCATTAATTGCGAAAGCTTCTTTATGGGGCCCCCTTCTGTGTTTGATTTCAAATGTTATCCAATGCATTAGACTTCACACCACTGCGAACCACACCAAACTCCATGTGCACTACCACCTAAGTAAACTCATCACTTGTCTCCTCAGATTTTAAACAAACACTAGAAATCAGCTGCTTTGGCCTTTCAAGTCCCCTTTCACCTTCGCTCAATCTAAACATACAAGTTCACAAGAACATGGCCAAGATCGAAGTGATATCTTCATGTCTTGTTCAAACGCCATCCAATACTTCCATTTCCAAGATGGAGCTAACTCCATGGGATTTGCAACTCCTCCAACTTGACCCTATTCAAAAAGGGATTCTATTCCACAAGCCCGACCAATCCCAAGATTTCCCCAAAAACATCATTAATCATCTCAGAAACACACTCTCCCGCACGCTAGACTTCTTTCCTCCGCTCGCCGGCCGCCTTGGAGCCGTCGAAAACGACGACAACACATCGTTTTATTTCCTAGATTGTAACAATGCAGGAGTCGAATTCACTCACGCAATAGCCGCAGCTGTATCCGTGTCGGACATCTTGGGCCCCACCTACATACCCGAAATAGTCTCTTCTTTATTCCCACTCAATGGAGTTCCCAACTGTGAGGGCTTCTCCAAGCCTCTGTTCGGTTTGCAGGTCACCGAACTCGTGGATGGCCTATTCATAGGCTGTACGGCAAATCATGTCATGATGGACGGGACTTCTTTCTGGCATTTCCTCAACTCTTGGTCCGAAATATCCCGCGGATTCGATAAAATATCGAAAATCCCGGTATTCAAACGATGGTTTCCCAGCAACATCACAAATCACAACATCCCCCTTCCTCCATTGGAGCAATTAAATCTATCTCAAAAATTTGTTCCACCACCATTACTCGAAAGGGTTTTCCATTTCAGCAAAGAAAGCGTGGCTAAACTCAAATCCAAGGCGAACTCCGAAGCTGAGACTACCAAAATATCATCTTTACAAGCCGTCTTGGCTCACTTATGGCGTAGCGTCATACGTAGCAGAAAGACTGTTAACAAATTGCGCAGCGAAGATGAAGTTAACTTGATTATATTTATTGGTGCACGAGGGAGGATCTCAGATCTGCCGGAGGGGTACTTTGGGAACGCGATTTATGGTGGTAGAACTGTGAGTAGTACGGCCGAGTTAGTGCAGAATGGAGTGGGGTTTGCCGGGATGAAGATAAATGAGCTGGTTGCTCAACAAACTAGTGAAGCAGCAATGAAGTTCGTGGAAGATTGGGTGAAAAATCCCAAAATATGGACAAAGGGGGTCATTTCTTTTGCAATCTCGAGTTCGCCTCGGCACAATGTGTACGGCACAGATTTTGGGTGGGGGAAACCAATAGCTGTGAGGAGTGGGAAAGGAGCTAAACTTGATGGGAAGATGACGGTTTTCCCGACGGCCGAACCCGGCGGCATCGATATAGAAGTTTGCTTGGTGCCGGAGACGTTGCACTCATTGGAAGCTGATGCCGAGTTCATGGAAGCTGTGGTCTAGATTTTTCTCATTACAAATGGTGTGTTGCTCTTCATCATATGCATTAAGATGAATTTCAAATGCTTTAATTGTTTAATCAAATGACTATTTGTATGTGGATTAGTTGAATCTTGTGCACATTCCGGATGTTTTACAACAAATGTTTGTTGTGTTGTTTAGGGAAAATATTGTCATTTTAGATGCTATAATTTGAGTACTTGTGTATTTTTGATGTAATGCCATTAGTTTTATGATTATTTGGTCTGTATTGAACTTAATTGATACTTGTATTCATTAGCTTTAATTTCGTCATGTTTTAATTTTAATGGTAAATTGTGAAATATAGATGCGTTGCTATCTGAATTGTTAGGAATTTTGTCAATGTAGTGATACCTCTTACATTGCAAAGTACTCTAGCTTTGGGCTCTTTCATGCTCTTGTGAGAATATTATTAATGATATGGTGGAGTATAAGGTGACGCTTTGGGTGACGTACTGATTTTCATTTGAACTTTCATCCTCAGTTTATCTATTTTGCTAACTGCAAGTTTTGAGTTCTCTCTTTTGTCAAAATATATTATCTCCAGGCTTGTAGGATGGGAGTTGATATAGAGGAGCTTTATAGGGTGGTTTGTGATATAACTGATGAACTTTTCAACTGTATTATTTGACTTCAGTCCATTGTGGGTTTAAAGTTACATTTAGTTCTTGAAGGTAGAGAAGGTCCTGGTACAACAAGTTGCGTTGTTCCTGACACAAGCATACTCCTAGACTTCTTAGTTTTGTGGAATACGGAAAAAGGATGGGGAAGAGAATGCATAAGATAGAATATATGTAGGAAGAATGAGAAAATGATGTTAGTTGTTATTTATCATTATAATTCTTTTTGTTGCAATTGCATGTTTTAGTTACGGTGATTTTATTCCTTTACTACTTGACATCCCTTCTTCCCAATCTAGAGCATATGTAAAAGTGATTTAGATGGGCTCCCTCCACTAGAAAACTGAATCAAGGTCCATCCAAAATGAGGCATAGGGATTATTCTTAAACATCTTCGCTTTCAAAAATCTACTTGTTGCTGGCATTCAGTAATAAGTGGAAGATTACCATCTGTGGTAATTTCTCATTAAGAATGCTATTACTAGACAGCTTGTCTTACTTTTTTCTTTTCTTTTTCTTGTTCTGTGTGTGTGTGTGTTTCTTTCTTTCTTTCCTTTTTTTTTTTCTTGTTTTTGTTCTCTTAAGAAATCAAGGATAAGGACTACCCTCCCAAAATTTGAACCTGGCGCTGTTGATTATTGTTTTGGGACTGTGACTTGACTTTGGATTTTTGAGATGCTAATTATTATCTCTTTATATGAAGTTATGATTAGTAAAATGAGATCTTCACCCTCTATGCCGTTTACCAAGCAAAGTCTCTAAATGGAGATCTTAACTTCAACATGGCACTTATCTGTTGGATTTGGGAGGATTCTAAATCCTATGGGCATATGAGAGTCATAGGTTGATCCCTAAACTTCTAAAATTTCCATACATGTACATACTATAAGCATATGAATTTAATCATTGTCTCTAGTTTTACAAGAACAATTACCATATTTTTTATTTTTTTTTGGTGAATAACAATTACCATATTGACTCCAGTAGCAAAGCTATAAATTTACAATGGTAAGAGGATCATTAAGTGAAAATAAATAAATAAATAAACTGAAATTGTTTTGTTTAACATTAAGCGTTTATAAATAAATGGTCTCAGTTGTCACGAGAGGGGAAAAAATTCTTGTATCTCTATATATACATTCAATAGTAATATGGTATACATGAAGTAAAAACCTAAAAGTACAAATGATACTATGTTTGTTTTTTTTTTTTTAATAACTAAAACACACTTCACCCATATACTACGTAAGTGCATTAACTTATTTTAATTTGTTTAGTTAAAAGTCACGTAAATATGTTGAAATCTAATACAACTAATAAAATATTAAATGCACATTTATCGCTTTGATTTCCTCATTCCTTAAGGATGAAGACACAATTCATGATTTGTGCTATAATTCAATAAAACTTTTGAAAGAGAAATTAATAAATCTGTGAAGGCTATTTAAAGAAAAGAAATTAAAATTTTGAGTTATTGTGATTACATCACAAGGCTATATGTAAGGTATGATAATTTAAAAGTATGAAATTTTCATCAAAATAGTCGTACAGTATTTTTTTTCATTAAGGAGGATATGTTTAATACTATCTTTTAATAATTCATTTCTATATCAGATTCAAATACAAGAAGCCATGCAACATAGATATTTTTCAATAATAAATTTATAAGTACAAACAATCTTGTATTTTTTGACAAATTTAGTTTTTAATGAAATTGTAATTAAATACAAGAAACCTAGCATCGTGATATGCAGTTTATATTAGCCAACAAAAATCCTTTATGTTTGGAAATCTGCTTCGACTAACCAATCATTATAATTAAGCATAACCAACTGAAAACTAGTTTACAGTATTTGAACTTAATCTTCCACCGGAAAAGCCCAATTTGTAGTCAAGTTAAGAGCAACATGACCTTTTAATTAATCGGTAAGAAAGAGATCCATTTCCTGCAAACATGGAATGGATCCAAATTGAAGAACAAACAATTTGAGGAGTAAAACTACTGCTCATTTGTCCTAGATGTTGGTAATGGATCTCTATTGATTTACAAAATTTACGGACTAAGTCTCAAATGTTTTGGAATCTTTTCTTAAAGTGATATTTATGTAGTTGAAACATATTTAGTAGAGTTCAATATTAGTTGTCTAGTGGAATCTCAGAGAGCACATGAACCTGTGCACCTATTTCTGTATTGATCTCTTCCACCCTATAAATTTTGCTTATTCTGTTGTAGTTTGCATGGTTAATTATATAAAGTATTGAATACTAAAAAGAGGTAGTTTTGTGATATAGAAGCTCTGCTACATCTAAATAATATATCAGGTTGCTTGTTAGAGATAAGTATACTAGGTTTGATAATTTCCATTTTAAGCTTTTGCACAGTCCAAGTAATAAAACAACATCATATCATATATTTTTTTTAAAGGTTTGATAACTATTATTATGATGATTGTGAAAGGACATCAGCTTGTTTGGGGAGGAAAACAGGGAAAAAAGAAGCATATCATCCAGACGTATTTCACACTGGACGCATGTCTTTCGATGAGGGCTGCTCATCCATTGAGGTTTGGAGGAAAATTTCTCTAAAACTTCAGTAGTGTGAATCTAGAGTTCAAGGCAGATGCATAAATGGCCCAAATCTTGTGTCAACAATGATTTTAACTCATTAGGGGGCATTTGCAAAAGCAATTTACACAAAATGAGGGAATTATGAATGCTCTCTCAGCAAGCCAAGCATAGGATGACGAAAGGAAGAAAATGAAAGAAGAGGAATTACAAGATTAAGGAGGCTTAAATTAGGGAATCAATAGTGCAAATAATTTCAAAAATGTCAACCATCCGAATTACCCAAGTTCCTAAGATCAGTCATCAGTCATAACTGTTGTACCAACATATGATAATAATATTCCAAATGGCAACAAGAGGTGTTTCTCATTGTACTTTGTTTGGGAAACACAACTAGCAATACGAGAGACTTAACTTCTCTTATCATCACAAGTCACCAACTCCTGAAAAGAAAGATGATATCTCAGGTCTCTGCTTGTCGCTTAAAAAGTAATACCTAAATCTCCATTTTTACACCATGTCCGCTTAAAACTGGTACAACTACCGGGCCAAACAACTAATCCAGCCCCACAGAGACAGTCTACAACTGAATTGAGGCTTTCTCTGCGGAAGAAATTTGAAGAAACAAAAATTGGATGCAACTCTTAGCAAAGAGAATGAAATTTAGAACTTTCATCCATATAATCTTCTTAATGCTCTGCAACTCTCTCAATGTTCCAGTGCACTTTACTCGAGAACTAAGCTTGATCTAAATATACGCTCACATGCCACACTTCAAAACGTTCCAAAAACAAGTAACTTAGAGAGACAGTGACCTCACCAGATCACTACGTTCAAGCACCCTCCAAAGCTGTCTCCAGATATCTAGGTTCTTCTCAAAAGGCGTAAGAACTAGATTCTCATTCTCCTCAAGCCTGCATTGGTACGTAGAAAATGAATTTATTTGTAAGTCACCATTAAAAACCGACAAAATTTTAATTTCATAAACCTGAGAAATCATGCAATAAATTAAGACCCCAAAAATAGCAACAGTCTAACACCAGAAAAATAGCTAAGGCCAGGGTAAGAATCCTTAGAAGTACAAGGCATCTGCGATGAAAATTTCTATAATGAAAAATGGATGTCAAATTGCACTTTTCCATGCACAACTATCATAGAACTTCACAAACATAAAACCCCATGATAGCAATCAAAGGCAAACCATAATCATAAGACCCTCTGCAAAGGAAAGATGATATCTCAAGTCACCAACTCTTGAAAGGAAAGATGATATCTCAAGTTTCTGCTTGTCACTTAAAAAGTAATACCTAAATCTCCATTTTGACACTTAATCTCCACTTACCGGTTACATTGTAGTCAATTGGCAGTGCACTTAACCTGTCTCAAATATCGTAGCAATCACAACCCAAAGAAGTCTTTTTAATCTTAAATAACTATTATTACCAATAATCCCAAAATTACACTTCAATCTAATTTCCTTCTAAGTCTATCAAAATAGGATTCGAACAGAAGACCCTCTGCAAATGTTCAAGATAGAGAGGACAAACCTGAATAAAAAAGTATTATTACTACGTTACCGGTCCTTGTGCGCCCAAAATCATGAATTCCACTTTCGAATTGCCGATGCTTTTGTGCGCCCAAAATCAAGAATTCCTCTTCCAAATTGTCAATGCTTCTTCTCCCCTGCGACGAACCCTAGGGAAAACGAAGAAACAACAAAAAGGACCAAAAATAAGCAACTCAATAACAGGAAAATCCAAGACCCATTACTTTTCAGAAATTGTTTTTACAATTTTTTAGAAAAAAAAAACAGAGATTAAGATGGTGAATAAGATGTCCTCACCTTCTGAAAATTCAGCCCTAGAAATCATATGGCAGAAACTTCTTCAAGGATCGCAATCGTAAGTATGAATTTTTTGAGGAATTGGTAGAGATAAATGGACAAAGGGAAGAGAACTGGGAGATGACTCCAATCTTTTGAGGAAGTGCAGAGAGCGAAAATACCGTGATGTGTGGTGAAATAGAGAGAGAGAGAGAGAGAGAGAGGGGTGAAATCAGAAAAGGTTAATATCGTGATGTGTGATGAAATAGTGAGAGAAAGAGGTGAAATCAGAAAAGGTCATCGGTAAATACCTTAATTTCAAACCGATTCAACAGGTTAAAAATAACACGTGGCTTTCAAATAGAAATATACCTAATATTAAACTTTTATGATAGTACCTAATTTTAGACTCCCCCTTCTTTTTTAACATCTATCAAACTCTTTTATTTTCAATCAAATTAATTATAATATTATTATTACTAATATCTTATAAGCTATTTTCTTTCTTATTTATCTAAATATTTTAATAATTTATTTTTAAAATAAGATCCAACATCTTATAAGTTTCTAAAATATCTTATAAAATATTTTAAATAAGTTTAGTCAAACACCCTCTAACTTATCAAAAAAAAACACAAAACAAACAATAATTACAATTTTTCCATTATTATTCCAACTACCCTGAAGACCATTAAGCCCTAAATTCTTTTCACTTAGTCTAAATCAGAAAGAGGAAAAGAAATCCTAAGATCCCAAAATCTCCCAAGGTGAACTCGATGCGAATCTGGAATTTTATGAACTCGATGCGAATCTGGAATTTTAAGAACTCGATGCGAAGCGGGAAATTTAAGAATTTTAGTTTATATAAAGGATGTTTTTTTCCTAACGGCGCATTTGTTAACATCCTTGGTTTAGTAAATATTGTTTTACAAATGCGCCGTTAGGTTTAGTTTTATTTTTTTTATATATAGAAGGAAAAAAAAAACAGAAAAAATTGGTGTAAATGGATTCACTTTTTTTTTTTAATTAATTTGTTGTGGATTTGCATGTGAAAAGCTTGCTGGCAGCTGAAAACCTGTCTGTATTTTTCAGCATTGTTGAACCCAAGGCATCCGAAAAATGATTGACATAAGTCAGTGGTCTGGCTTGAGTTTTGTATTTCCTCAAATTAATTAATTAAGCATTAGTTTGAAAATAAAATGAATAGAAGCAACCTCATAAAAATAGTAGCCGAACGTCTTCTCATTCAATTTTACGAAAGAAACTTGATTCAGCAATACAAAAATAATTCAGAAACTAATATAAAATCAACTAAAAAAATGCAGAATACTATGTAAGTTGTTCTCATTTATTAAAAAAATTATATGTCAAATATTAGTAGACTACTACATTAGTTGAACCAAAACCACACGTGCACGCGAAATTATCAGAAGTAGGTGTGCAACGAGTCCAACATACTAAAGATGTTTTGCGAATCGAGCTCGAATCAAGTTCAAATTTTTTGTATTTAAGCTCAAGGCTCGGGAGCTAGAGCATGCATTATTTTAATAATTTATATATATATATATATATATATATATCTTATATTATGAATATATTTGGTATTTTATTGACATTTATATAATATATAAGTAATATATATGTACATTAGTAAAAACTAATGTTATATTATATTATTTTATTTAATATTTTTCATTTTAAATAAAAATTATAAAAATTAAAAAGCAAAATAAATTAGATTTTTTTAAATCCAATTATGAAAATAAAAACTCATTTTCGAACCCTATAGGTTAGTATTCATTGTTGGCGAATCCAAATCAGAAAATAAAAATCTGATCCCATAACAACCTAAAAAATTTGAATTTTTGAAATATAATAATCAGTAAAAAAATATTGAAATACTAAAATTAAATAAAGTAGAAAAATATTTTAGAATATGTGTGAAAAAACTATATTTTCTTTTGGTTTAAAAAATTACCTTGAAAATTAAAGAATAATAAATTATTAAATACAATGACACACACACACATATATATATATATATATATTACATTTTTAAATGTTTTTATTAATATTATGTACATAATACTATTAATAATAAAATATATTATTAAAGTTGGGATTCGAATCTTTAATTGATCGAACTGTTTGATTTCATATCTGATCCAATTGTTTCGAACTGCAGATTAAATTTATTAAAATTTGGATAGGACTCGAATCGGATTTGTATTAAATCCGCTCCATTGACAGCCCTAAATTTACCTAAGGATGAATGAAAGTAGTTGGGCTTGTCTGATGTAAAAGGTTGGATTTATAAATCCTGAAGAGTGGTTGTTTGGGTTTGGCATCAATTGCTCATTTGAAGGAAATTGTTAATTTGGGCTTTACTTGAAAACAATAACTACCACGGCAGTTTCGGGTTTTAGGTCTCTGGCTAAAGGCCTCCACCTAAATATTTGATGGAATACTCGTTGCCGCTACATTTCTCATGTCTACCCATAACCATTTTTTATGATGTGAGACAAAAATTGTATTATTTTTAATAGATCCTTGAATTTGATGTGATAAACCCAATATTATTCAGTTAATGGTGCATATCTAATTTTGCGCAAAAATAATTTTATAATACTTGCCTCGATGTTCCAAAACGATAAGAACATGAGGAGGGTGTCCGCGAACTTTTTTTAATACTTAATCAAAATCAAGAGCAAAAATCAAAACAAGAATCACAAACAAGGTATGAAGAATACTATTGTAAAGTAATACTATTGTAAAGTAAAGGTTTCACTATGAAACTTGGAGACCTTACCATAACCGTGGCTGAATTACTTGGCCTGAGGCAGGGACTCCGCTTAGCATGGGAAATGAGGCCACCACAAATTGAAGTTGAGATCGACTCGGAGGTTGTTTTAACATTGGTAACCCTAACAGACGTCACTTATCATCCTCTTGCTTACATTGTGGAGGACTGCAGAAAATTTATACGACTACCATGGTCAATCAAGTTTCAACATACGAAGAGAGAAGGCAACAGCTGTGCAGACGTTTTGGCTAAACTTGGGCATAACATCAGTTGTGAAAATCTTGTCTGGAATGAACCACCGCCCCAGGTGGTTGACTTGCTACATGCTGAGGAGTGCTAAGTTGTATGACTTGTAACTTTCCTCCGACCAAAAAAAAAAAAAAAAAGTAAAGTAATATTTTCTACATTATATGATATATAATTTGCCCCTTTAATGTATAATAGACTGATATTTATAACAAAGTATTTCTATAAAAATCTACAAGGATCCTATTTTGTAAAGTAGGGAATTATTCTTTCTAAGTTTAATTACAATTTTCGTCCTGTAAGTTAGACCCATTTCTCAAATTTCATCCTATAAGTTTGCATGCTGCACAATTAACTTTGTATGTTGTTTTTATTTGGAACATTTAGCCTAGAATTGGCACATTTGATCTTTATTTTTTAGACAAAATTATAATTTTAGGACCGTATATTGCACACTTGTTCAATTCATGACTACTTGTAGGACCATATATTGCACACTTTTAATTTTAGAGCTAAAATTTAACTACTTTCAACATGCTTAGCATTTTCGATATGAATTGATCGGAGTTTGTTTATATGGTAAAAAAATTGCCAATGTGGCACAAAATTTGATCAGAGTCCAACCAACCATAATGATATGACACAAACACACAAATGCAATAAATATATATAAATACATATATACATAATATATGTATATATACAAACAATACATATACACAAATATTACACACATATATATCCAAATATATAAACCCTAAACCTTAAATTAATCTATTTAAAATATAAATATGTATTTTTTTTTATTTTACACGTGCATCAAGTGTGCTCATCATACTAGTAAAAAATAAAGAGAGAGTTAGAGAGAATAAAGGATGAAAGGGCTACCTTAGTGTTATTATTCAGGACTTGATTGTAAATGCCTAAAAGTATTCAAGATCTTGAGGCAAATTAAGGATCTAACTAAAATCATGCAGCTTAAAAAGAACTTTTGGGTTTAAATCCCACGAGTAAAGTACTGGAGGAATTTAGACAAAGGTGTCAAACAGGCTGAACCGGTCTGTCCCCGGCCCAACTCGTGAACAGTAGGAAGCCAACTGGGTCAACTCGTGTGTTCATGTGGGTTCCAATTCAGTTTGTTTGCAAGGCCTGCCTAGGCCCAACTCGAGCCACCCTAGACCCGATTGATGTGATATATATATATATATATATGTATTATAATGTATTTTTTATAATAAAGATTTTTGTTATAATTTTGGTTTAGGCTTTGTCTAACAATTTGACTAATCTATTTTTAGAATCATTTCCTTGATCCAGACCCATTGTTTTCTCTTCTTATTCTTAGTAAATTGTTAACAAATATATTATTTTTCATGTAATATTTTTTATTTCTTATATGTACATCAATAAATCAAAGTTAATAAAAGTTATTACAGTTTTTCATATACAGTGAAGCTAAGGAAAAATAAATAAATAAATAAAACATAAGTAACTAGTGAAATTAAATAAACTTAAATATTGAATCAACTTATTACTTATAATAATTTGATTAGGCTAAAAGAACATAAATAAAATAAAGGATATAGAATATAAATAATTGTCCAAAAAATACATATTTGAAATTGATTTTTTTTCTTTTGAAGTTCGGCAAAAAATCTAATGGATTTTAATTTCAGATTTTTCATTTCTGTCCAATTTTGGAAGGAAAAAAAAATAAGGAGAGCTAACTTATTTTTTAAAATCTACCAAACTTTATATTTTCAACCAAATTAATTACAATTTCGTCATTACTAATAGGGGTAGGGCGCGGGTCGGGTTTTTGTCGGGTTCGGGTTAATCGGGTCGGGTACCCGAAACTTCAGGTACCCGACATAATTACCCGAATTTAACCCGAACTTTTTTCGGGTACCCGAAACCCGTTTTTTTTTTTTCAGTGAATTTTTTTTGTTTTAATAAAATAACTTTTTTCACAATTAATATATAAAATAAATTAAATATAGGCTTATAGTTCTTGTGAACCCTCAAATATGCAAAAAGAGAGTGATAATTTGTATATAATTATTTCAAATATTAATATATTTTTTAATTTAGAAACTATGGAAGAAAAGTAAATAATACAAATTTAGCAATTTGCTACTCTTAATTTAAATGAAATAACAAACGCATGGCATATTGTAAGAATAATTTTAGAAATATTAATTGTATGTCGTATTTAGAAAAAAAATTAAATAGCAACAACCAAATAATACATCTACATTTAATTGCTAGCATTTTTATCTTAATTAGACAATTAAACATTTTAGCTCCGCATAAGTGGATATAATATTAATGACTAGATAAAACAATATGGTGTTATTGAATATCTCAATTATTTAGACAAAATCAAAATAAAATACTTTTATCATTCTATACAATACATATATGTATATGTATCCACTAATTTAATTAAATTACACTAATCGGGTCGGGTACCCGAATTGGGCGTCGGGTACCCGAATTGGGCGTCGGGTACCCGATCCAAAATTTTTCACAATTTCGGATACCCGACCCGATCGGGTCGGGTTGGGTATCGGGTAACCCGACCCGAACACCCACCCCTAATTACTAACAACTTATAAGTTACACATCATCTTAATTATCCAAACACATTAATAACTTATTTTTAAAATGAAATTCAATATCTTATAAACTTTTAAAATATTTTATAAAATATAGAAGTTTATAAGATGTTTCAAATAAATTTAGCCTAACTTCTAAAAATGGATTAGTCAAATTGCTAGGCCCAACTATCCTTTTCATGTTGTCATCAATTTAATTATGTAATAATATTATTTGTACATATAATGCACAGGAATTAAACAATGTAAAGATAATAGATATGCGTAATGGTTCTTAAGTCATGGTGCTAATCATTCATCATAATTCTCAAAAAAAAAAAAAAAAAAAAATTAGTGTTAATCATTCAAGCCCCACTTAGGTTAGGTAGCCGGCCACCGGCCCCATGTGATTCACGACTCCCGAGGAATGCATGTCACGCAACCCTTTGAAACAAGGAAAAAAATTAGAATCGCCACCAATTCATGATTTCCTTTATTATTATTATTATCATTAGTATTATTTTCCGTTTGTCCTATTAACCTAAGAGCACAAATATTATTAACAAAAATCGCAATTCATAAATTGGGACCTTTTTTTTTCTCTCGAAATTGGGACATCTAAGCACATGAAACTTAAAACAATTAAAACTCAACGAACTAAACAAACAGAACATAGAAAAGTAAAAGATTGCAAAAATTTTAAAATCCATTCTTAATTTTGAGTCATTCTGATGGAAATTTATCAAAATTAAAGCCTAATTAATTAAATACAAGATGAGGAATATTCGACAGTGCATATCATAAATATATTTTCAAAATTACGGTGGAAAAATCGACTGATATATAGATTAGTAAAAGTACGAGTATAATACATGAATTTGAAAAACATATTTGGAAGTAAAAATACAACTTGTTTTGATATTATTTTTACATAAATCGTGCCTTTTTATGAAGTTTTGAATAATAAAAAAATTATCTATATTTTATCACTAAATTATTTAATTTATAATCATCATATGAAATATATATAATTATTTATATAATAGTTAACATTTTTATAAAGTATTTTAAATTTGTTATTATATGATATTCAATTAATAATAATAATAATAATTAATTTTGATATATTGCACCTATATGTAGCTTTTATATATTATAAATTTATAATAATTATTTGTCAACTATTATATGATACACGTATAATATGTGTATTAAATATTTTATATTAAAATTACCAAGTATTATTTGTTAAATTTAAAATGTGTATGACAAATGGAAATATATTTCAATATTCATGCATATGAATACTATATCGATATAATACGCGTTTCAACTAAGAAAGATTGAATCATTTGAAATCGCTCAAGTCAAACGGTTCGTTCAATTAATCTAAATTTATCAATTTAAATGAAGCCTAAAAATTAATTCTAATCCGCCATGAAAAATTCAGGAGACATATTATACTATAAAATAGTCTAAGTACTGAAAGACAAGATTTTTCTATCACTGGGTTGATATCCATGATGTACAAATGATATTAAAAACATTTTAGACCTTGTTTGGATGATTTTTTTTTTTTAAAAAAATATTTATTTTTTGAAAAAAAATACTTCGAAATAAAAATATTGAATTTGGATGGATTTTTTAAAAAAGCAAATGTCAATAAATAAATAAAGGGGTGTTTGCAAAAACTTCTACTTTTGTAGAAGTTGAAGTTGTAGAGAAAGTTGAAAAAAATTGAGTGGTAAAAATAGGTAATATTTGAAAAAAAGAAGCGAAAAGTAAAAAGAAAAGCAATTGAAGTGCTTGAAAAAAAAAAGTTGAAAAATGCTTCAACATGATATTATCAACATGTAAATAATTACAAAAATACCAAGAAGTAAAAAAAAAATTGGTTTATAGTTGCTTACAGCTTCTAATTTTTTTTACTTAAAAAAGCAAAATTAGTCTACCAAGCACTACCTAAAAAGTGGATTTTTTTTTTTAAAGTTATCCAAAGTTGTTTCATATAAAAATACTTTTATATATTATATTCAAACGCAAAATTATTTGTGGATATCTTGTCATTATCTCTTGTACCTCTTACAAAACATAAATACACAATTAAATTTAAGAATGAGAATTAGAGTAAAATTTCTCAATTCATAAAATTCTATAATTCAGACTCATCTCTCCACTCAAAGGTAAGACTACTTCTTAGGATTATTATATAAATATTTATTAAAATCGAAAAAATTCTATTTCAAACTTGATTTAGTCATATTTGTTACTCATTTTAAAATATTCACAAAGGTTCATACTCATCCAAAAACAAAAACAAAAAAAAATAATAAAAAAGAAAATTACAAGAAAAGCTCATCCACTTAAACTTCCACATGTGCATGTGTGCGTATATATATATATATATATGTATGTATATGTCACGGGTCCTTTGTATTCACGCGCGCTCAAGTGCGTGTTTGTGTGTGTGGGAGGAAAAGAATTGGAGTACTTTTCATGAGATTGATCGTCGTTTCACCGGAAATAATAGTACTTCTGCTTTCCCATCATATAGACATAGCGGCCAAGATTGAACCCCATACAGAAAAATTTGCAGATCTTTTTTGTCCTTTTTTTCTATAAAAATGAATCAGAATCAGTGCTTATATGGTTCACGGGTTCTTCGTAATAATTTCCACTCCCATGCACGTGAACTCTCTCTATCTCTCTCTTCTTTTTCTTTTTTCCTTGATAAGGTAAAAGATAATCTCAAATCAGATTTAATTAAAATATTGAAATAAGAGATGAAACTTACTTTGAAATAAAAGATTTTGTGTGTCTAGTATATAAAGTTTTAGAGATGATCCTTTAATATTTTTATCAAAAAGGACGAAAGAAAAGAAAAACTTGTGAGATAAATTTGAGATTTCAGATTTTGAAACCTCTTTCCACTTTGTAGATGACTTGGGTCGGATTTGGAGCAATTTTTAGAAAATTTTTTAATTTCAGTCCGATTAGCTTTCATAGTATTTGAATTCGGCTTGAATCCTGTAGGATTTTATTCAATATTACTGAGTGTGAATTCAATTAAAATTCAAAACTCGATAAGACAATTCGGTCCAAATAATAATTAAAATGATTGAAATTTTAAGATCAAGTAACCAATAATTTTACATACGTACCAAATAATTAATTAATTCAAAATAGTTAAGCTTAATTTTAAATGATAAGTCAATTAATTCATTAAGTTCAAATAATTATAATAGTTGTTTTTTCATATTCATAAGTGTTTCTATACTAATCTACTACTTTAATTTTTAATTGAATCACTGAAGCAATTCATTACTTTCTTGAAACTAGATTATGTTAAAAATATGGTTATAGTTAATAAAATTTGAAGTTGAATTTAAGTTGTATAGTAGAAAAATGATATAATTATATAAATAGATAAGGCATGAGGGTAATTTTGTCTGAATATTTAATTGAGGGAATACTATTATATTTATTAGTTTAGGGAAGTAAATGAGATGAGGAGTATAGTCATGGGTGGTACAGTGTATTTAACCCTAATTCTAATTTAAATTTTTATTTTTGATACATAATTATAGAAACTTTTTTAATTTTCAGTGGGATCATTAGATCCTATTGAACCGTATCCTCACAATCCCCTAATTAAAGTCATAGCATCCCTTATAAGCACAAGATATTTATCTACTTATCCAATACAATAAATTTTGTTTAGATCAAACAAGTATGGTTCAAGTGGCTAGGGGCTTGAATCATTTAAACAAAATTTTTATGTTAAGTCCCGTAAATTACTTTTTGAATTTTCGACATAGTTCGAATTTTCAAATAATTTGAATAGTTCCTCAAAAATTTTTGTTTAATAAAATGATAAAAAAAATCTAATATATTATACTTTTTATTTTCTCAAATTATTATTTATAATTAAAAATGTAAAATAATATACTATAATATAATAGTATTGTATAGTAATATACATATATATTTCAAATAAAATAAATATATATTAATATTTTAGTTTATATGTATATTCATAAATGATAAATCGAACAAATTCACAAAGTATCTTAATTGTGGATTCAATACACAATTGAAATTTTACATCTTACAACTAAAATTCCAAATTAAACATGTCATATAGTTCAAGTGGTATCATATCCCTTCACTACAAGAAAACGCTCAATTTTCGGCGTAATATTCCGCCGAAATATTTTGGCGGACTTTCGGCGGAAAATTAAAAAAAATAAAAAATAATAATTTTTAAATATTTCGGCGGATTTTCGGCGGAAAATTCGGCCGAAAAATTTAAAATAAATAAAATATAATATTTTTTAAATTAAAAATAAATAAAAAATAATAATTTTTAAATTTTTCGGCGGATTTTCGGCGGAATTTCCGCCGAAAAATTAAAAAAATTTAAAAAAATAAAAATTAATACTTTTTAAATTAAAAATAAATAAAAATTAATATTTTTTAAATTTTTCGGTGGATTTTCGGCGGAATTTCCGTTGAAAAATTAAAATTAATATTTTTTAAATTAAAAATAAATAAAAAATATTATTTTTTAAAATTTTCGGCGGAAAATCAGCCGAAAATTTTAAAAAATAAAAAATAAATATTTTTTAAATAAAAAATAATAATTTTATATATTTTTAGAATATAGTAAAATTTAGAATTTTGATTTTTATTCGAATTATTATTATAAAATTATTATTATTATTATTAGAATGAAATGAATTTTTGTATGCTATATATGTGTATATAATATTACGTATTATATATATAATTTTTTTAAAAATTAAAAATTATTAAAATTTTCAATAAATTAAAAATGTATTATTATTATTAATTATTTTTATTTGAATTGTTGTATGATATAAATATATAATGTATTGAATTATGACAACAAAGTGAACATAGCTCAACGGGAAGGGAGTTGTTTGCCAACTGAGAGGTCGAAAGTTAGACTCCCAGCGGCCCCAAAAACTGGGATAATATCGGGCGCGTGTACGCATGCGTGCACGAGCTGGGGCGAGGTCCCGTATTCGACTCCTAGGTTGGGCAATTGAAATTTTATTTTCAAAAGGGCAATTGAAAATTTATTTTCAAAATATATAAATTAAATTACGGCGGAATTTCCCGCCGAAATTCCGCCGAAAATTTAAAAAATTTTTGGCGGGAAATTCTGCCGAAAATTTATTTAATTAAAAAAAATTTATATATATATTTCCGCCGAAAATTCGGCGAAAATCTGCCAAAAAACCACCACCGACGAAGGTTTTTTCGGGAGATTGAATCCGCCGAAAATTTCGCCAAAAAAACTGTGTTTTCTTGTAGTGCTTTTATGGAGAGATTGCGCATTCACATTCAGATTTATTCAACTTGATACAAACCTACTGTAACATATATTTCATGCCTTTTTTTTTTTTGATAAGTATATTTTATGTCATTTGACAGGACATATTTTATTAAAATTGTGATAGTTTACCATAGTATTAGGGTCTTTGATGCATTCAATTTTATTTTTGTTTACCTTCTACCTGTGCTTTCACGTTTTTTACGTTTTTCCTCTCGCTCTCTCTCTCTCTTGTTAATATTTTTTTTAACATTATTTGTTTTTTAATCATTTAATTTCATTTTTAAAAATTATTTTATTTTTACCTATCATTTATTTAATAAAAATGTTGAAAATAATTTTATAAAGAGTATACTAATAAAAGAAAATTAATAAATATTTGTTTTTCTTTAATAAAGTTTAAATATATAATCAAATTATATTATATTTTTTATTCTACATGTACATCGAAAAACACCACAGTATGAGTAATAAACTAAAATATTATTATAATATAATGCAATAGTTCTAATTTAAGTGTCTATATATATATATATATATATATATATATTTGGTCATTATCTATATATGTGTGTGTGCGTGCGCGCGCGCGCGTGCTAACTACTAATTCAAATATCACACGTAACACAAGAGAATCGACCCACCTAACTACTTGCTACCCTTGCCTCCACATGCTAATCTAATGCCCCATCCAAAATAGGCGATACTAAGAAACTTTAAAGATCCACAATTCCTCATTGTTTCACATATATGTTTTCGAAACCTTGATGATTTTTATGAGATTATTTTTTTACTTTTATGGTTGAACCCCCCAAAAATAGCCAAACTTAATACTTTTATGTTGTATCAAAAATGCCCCCAATTAAATATAAAAATTAAAAAATTATATATACATATAAACATAATATATACACTTTTTTTCCTTTTTCCTTTACTTTTTCCCCTTTTTTTCTTCTTCCAATTTTTTTTCCTCCCCCTCCCCCCTTTCTTCTTCTCCTTTTTTCTTTTTTTCTTTTTTCTTTTTCCTTTTTCTCTTCTTCTTCATCTCTTCTAGGCGTCTTTCTCTACCTCTTCTCTCTCTTCTCCACTGCCACTGTCTCCACCCTTGTCCGCCACCGGCCATCTCCTCCCTTCCCAACCCAACTCCTGCCCGCCGCCCGTATCCTCTCCCTCGCCAACCCAACCCCACCCCTCCCCAAACCCCCATTCTTCGGCCCCACCCCACCTCCTCCCCTTCTCTTGCTTGCTGCCCCCATCCCCTTCCCCTTCCCCTCCCCCTCCCCCTCCCCCTCCCCCTCCCAACCAAACCCCAACCCCTCCTTTGTCCTCTGTCGCCGACGCTCTTTCCCTCCTCCGCCCAACCCCACCCTCTCTCTTGCTCACCGCTGGTGCCCAACACCATCCCAACCCGTCCCCTGCTCGGCTCTGCTTCCCCTTTCCTCCCTTCCTATTGCCGATCTCTTCCACTGGCCAACCCCACCCCATTCCCCCCCCACCCACTACCGTCACCGTTGCCGCCGCCGCCATCCATAATGGTGAATCTAGGATGATGGTAATGGTGATTTTTTTAGGGTTTTGAGGATGATGATAATGGTGATTTTAGTTTAAAACAAATCAATAAATATATCTCATACTATATAAAATCAAGAAAAAGAATTTTAAAAATAATTATTATATTCATGAAATTATATTTTGTACTTGAGAATTACAAATAACCCTTTAAATATCTTGAAGTATTACTAAGACCACCCTACGGGTATTATAGTCACGCAAAAAAGTCAAAATCATGTGACAACTAAATTCTATAGAAGGGTATTTTTGGAAGTTTATAGTTCAAGACTAATGGTGTTAAACAAAAATCCTAATGGCCACTAACGGAAGGGGATATTTGTTACTAGCTCTAACGTGGAGGGGGTGTAATTGTAAATAGCAATGTTTTCAAAATTGGACCGGACCGACCGGTCCGATTGGTTTGAACGGTGGCTGCTCCAGTCTGAACTAGCCTCCAAAATCGGATAGGACTCGGCCCACTTAGAACCGGTGAAAATTCGGTCGAACCAGCCTCGGTTTGAAAACCAGTTTGGAGGGTTGATTTTTTTTTTCCTCTCTTTTTTTGAGACTAAGACTGGAGCTGTTGAAACTCATTTCTACCTCTATTTTTTTCTGTAAAAATTAACCCTACCCACGCTCACATCCACTTCGCTCGCTCTGCCAAGCCTAGCCGCCCATCGTAGCTCCGCTGCTGGTAAGTTTTCTACTTTCGTTCTTCAATTTTCTGCTTTTTCCTTGTTTTCCCCAAATTTCACCCCTTTTTATTTTTGATTTTTCCCCCAATTTCAGCTATATTAGTATATTAGTAATATAAATTACTAGTTTGGAAAGTGCAATATGGAAAAAATGAGTTTTATGTATGGTATTTAATTCTATTTTATCATAACATTGCAAAAATTCTAGGCATTTAAAATGAGTTTCAAAATGAAAAAAATTCTAGGGCATTTAAAATGAGTTTCAATATGGCAAAAATTCTAGTTTTATTTATGGTGTACTATTGCAAAAATTTCAGGGCATTTAAAATGATTTTCAAAATGACAAAAATTCTAGGGCATTTAAAATGAGTTTCAATATGGCAAAAATTCTAGTTTTATTTATGGTATACCATTGCAAAAATTTTAGGGCATTTAAAATGAGTTTTCAAATGGCAAAAATTCTAGGGCATTTATGTAAGTTTAGTATTATTTTCTTATATAAATAATGACTAACTTCAATATTTTGGATTTGTTTTTAGGACATGGAAAGCATTGGATCTTCCTCGCCCACTACACCATCAAATCCATCACAATTGGTACAACAATCTAGTAGTGGGCAAAATCCCCGTCATAGAAATGATATAGCTTGGAAGCATTGCTATGAGGTACCCTCAAGTGGGAAAACTCGCACATTGAAGTGCCAAATATTGCGATCAAGAAATTAGGGGAGGCCATATCAATCGCATGAAGCACCATCTAGCTGGCATTCCCAGTCATGTGAAATCGTGCCTTAAAGTTCATGCGGATGTGCATTTCCAAATTAGAGGTACATTGATTGAAGTTGAAAATAATAAAAAGGAGAAAGCCACATCTAAATTGAATTTGGATGATAATGATGATGATATTGAAGAAATTCAAATTTTAGGTTGTAAAGAAGTTGGGGGTGGTAGTAATAAGAAGAAAAAAATTGCTCATTTAGGAGATTATATGAAAGCTGGTGCCGGTAGTGATTCTAGTCAACCTAGCATTCAAGCAACATTGCAAATTGGGGAAAGGTGGCATGATACAGATATGTCTATTGCTTTATGATTTTATAATTATTGTATCCCGATTAATGCTGTGAATTCTCCATACTTTCAATCAATGATAAGTAGGATTGCAACAATATGTCATTGATATATTGGTCCATCTTATCATGCTTTGAGGATTCTGTTACTTAAAGAAGCTAAAAAGCAATGTGACCTGACTATTGATGCTCTCCGAGATAAATGGGTTGATACCGGTGTCACAATTATGGGTGATGGTTGGAGTGATCAAAGTCATAGGGCATTGATAAACTTTTTGGTTTATTGTCCACACGGGTTATCGTTTATTAAATCTGTTGATATTTCTCATATGGACTCTGATGCTAAGACTTTGTGTAATCTCTTTTCTGAAATTGTAGAGATGGTTGGCATTGGTAATATGGTGCATTTGGTTACCGATAATGCCAATAACTACAAAAAAACTGGAAAGGTATTATTTGAGAAATATCCTTTAATCTATTGGTTTTCATGTGCCGCTCATTGTGTTAATTTGATATTTAAAGATATTGGAGATTTAACATCTACGAAAATTTTAGTAGCTCTTGATTCAAAGAAAACAGTTTTGTGTATAATCATAAGTGGCATCATGCATGGTTGAGACAACGACCTGGATGGACTGAAATTTTTCGTCTGGGAGATACTCGATTTGGCACACAATTTATTGCTTTGAAGAGTCTTTATGATCATAAGGAGCATTTGGAAGCTTTGGTTGTAAGTGTAGAGTTTAAAAAGTTTTTGAAGACTCACAAGGGTAAAGAGGTTCAGCAAATTGTTTTAAATAGTGATTTTTGGAATAATTGCTTGATCATTGTCAAGATTATGAGTTCACTTATGAGATTGTTGCGAATGTGTGATTCTGATGAAAAGCCTTTATTAGGCTATATTTATGAGGGGATGTTGAGAGCAATAAATGGCATAAAGGAGTTATTTAAAATGAAGGAGCATTTATACACCACCTATGTTGATATTATTAATGATAGGTGGGATGCTATATTGTGCAAACGTCTTCACTTGGTTGCATTTTTTTTGAACCCTGAATTTCAGTATGACCCTCAGAGTCCCTCCAAACAAGAGGGATTGATAGGTCTACTTGATGTTTGTAAGAAACTTTTGCCGAGTGAAAATGATATACTAAATGAAATTTCTTTGTTTCGAGAACAAAAAGGGAGCTTCGCATGGCCATTAGCTAAAAACACTATAAAAACTGCTCGACCTGATATATCTTTTATTTGTTTCTTACTTCATTGTTACTATTAAAGTATTTATTTAATATGGTGCGATTTTAATTTTATTTATTGTTGCATTTGGTGTATAATTTCTTTTTAGATGAATGGTGAGGATGTTTGGTGGGGATGCACCAAATTTGCAAAAGATTGCTATTCGAGTATTAAGTCAAACCTCGTCATCTTCCGGATGTAAGCATAAATTGGAGTGTATTTGAACGCATCCATACTAAAAAGAGAAATAGGTTAGAACACCAAATGTTAAATGATCTTGTCTGTGTGCATTATAATTTGCGCTTGCAAAATCGGTAAGAACGTTATTATTTTTCTGTGTGTATATATCATAAGTGTTATGTTTCTTTATTGTTACTAATTATATTAATATTATGGTATTTTATAGTGGTAAACAAAGAACAAGGCCATATGATCCAATTGATTATGAATGTATTGATAAAGTAGATTTTTGGATCATTAAGGAGGAGCCGAGTGGAGAACTTGGTGGTGATGAATTGGAGGAAATGCTTGAGGAAGAGTTGTCCCAAGGAAGAGGTTGTATAGTAATTTACTCATTTTACTAAAAGATTCATTATCTAATCTTTTATTATTTTACTAAAAAATTTATTTATGTTTAATTAGATGATGGAGGAGATGAGGTTAATTTATCAAAATTTGATGTTGCATCTTCAAGTGGTAATCTTGATTGATGAAGATGATGATTGAAGACTTTGGATATATCACTTGGATGATTTATGGTGATTAATCTTGATTTATGTTGTTTAATCTCATTTGGGTTTATTTGAACATGGATGTAAGAGGTGACAAGACGTGTTTTTTGAACTATCTTGTTAATCGTTAGTTGTTAGCTTTTTGCTTTGGGATGGATGATGAGTTGGATTTTTTAAGATGAATGAAGAGTATCAAAATTTCTTGTTTGATGGTTATTATTATTATTGTTGTTGTTGTTGTTGTTGTTGTTGTTGTTGTTGGGTTTTCTTTCTCTATTTTTTTTTATGTATTTCTGATTTTTTTTATATAAAAAATTAATTTAAAAATTATTAAATATTTATGACGTCATGTCGATTGAACCAGTGGTCAAACTGGTAACCAGTAAGGCTGCCGGTTCGATGTCTGGTCCGATTTTCAGAATATTGGTAAATAATCAAATGTGAGACGATGTATCAGTAATTACATCAAACCTCATGAGGTGTAGATGTAATTATCCTTTTTATTTACATACCTTTTTGATTTTCCTAGCACTTCCCTTCTTTTTAATTATCAAAATACAAGGATTTGATTAATTACCATAAAGCACCAAATCTTTTTTTTTCCCCTAAAGCTATTTGTACATAAATTTAACAGTTTGATACACATAAAAGCAAAAGGACATTAAAAACAAGCAATTATCAAGATATATCTCACCCAAAACCAACCTAAATAATATAAAACCAAAGAAAAACAAAAATATAAATAATAAAACACAAATCAGATCTGATTTCACATGAATCATGCAATTAAGTGGGTGTTTGTTTAGACTTATTTAAAATAGTTTATAAGATATTTTATGAGTTTATAAGAAGTTAGATCTTATTTTAAAAATAAATTATTAAAGTATTTAGATAAAAAAGATAGATTATAACTTATAAGATGTTAGTATTAATAATAATAATAATGTAATTGATTTGATTGAAAATAAAAAGAAAATAAAAAGGAGTTTGGTAGGTTTTAAAAAAGAAATTGTTACCTCTTTATTTTTTAGAGAAGACTTATAAACTCTTCCAAAATTTTTGCAAAACACTTTGTATTATCTTATAAACTCTCAAACATCTTATAAGATATTTTAAAGAGCTAATAAGCTTAGCCAAACACCCTCCAACGCGCATCTATTGGTTGTGATCTTCTCGTACAATTTCATTTTACATGTTTTATAACTTACAATTTATCAATAAACATCACATGTATTTGTGAGAAATGAACATTTGAAAAGAGAAATTATTTCATTAAAAGAAAATCTATAAATTTGCCAATTCTAATATTCTGAATTGTCTATTACAATGTATATTGATGAATGTAATGAAAAAATATGATGTTACTGTTAAAGTATAACATAAGATTTGGTGTCTTTGGGACATGGGACTGCACACGTGCACCTACTCTCAAGCCGATGCCTTAATTATTTTCCTTCTTTAACAATGAGAAATTCTGTGTTTTTAAATGAAAACGTGGGCTCTAAGTTCTATTATAAATGAAAACCTCATCAGTTGTCTCGCACTAGCCTCTCACACCACCACCACCTAACTAAACTCATCAGTTGTCTCGTCAGATTTTGACCAAGCTGCATTTGCCCTTTTAAGTTTCCTTTCATCTTTGCTTAAATTGCGCACACAAGTTCACAGAAAGATGGCCAAAGTCGAAGTCATATCATCATGTCTTGTTCCAATGGCAACCAATACTTGCATTTCCAAGATAGAGCTAACTCCATGGGATTTGCAATTCCTCCTACTTAGCCCTATGCAAAGAGGGATTTTATTTCACAAGCCCGAATCCCAAGAACTCCAAAAAAGCTTAATTAGTCACCTCAAAAGCACACTCTCCCGCACACTATACTTCTTTCCCCCACTCGCTGGCCGCCTAGGAACCCTAAAAAATGACGACAACACAACATATTTTTTCCTAGATTGCAACAATGCGGGAGTCGAATTTGTTCACGCGATAGCCAGTGCTGTATCCGTGTCCGACGTCTTGAGCCCTACATACATACCCGCAATAGTCTCTTCTTTCTTCCCACTCAACGAATTGCCCCCCAATTACGAAGGTGTTTCGAAGCCTTTGTTTGGCGTGCAAGTCACCGAGCTCTCGGATGGCTTATTCATAGCCTGTACGGCAAATCATGTCATGATGGACGGCACTTCTTTCTGGCATTTCCTCAACTCTTGGTCGGAAATATCCCGCGGTCTTGATAAAATATCGAAAATCCCAATATTCGAACGATGGTTTCCAAGCAATATCAACAATTACAATATCCCTCTTCCTCCGTTGGAACGAAATCCATCGCAAGAATCTGTTCCTGTTCCACCTCCACTGCTCGAAAGGGTTTTCCATTTCAGCAAAGAAAGTGTGGATAAACTCAAATTTAAAGCGAACTCTGAAGCCGGGACTAACAAAATTTCGACTCTGCAAGCCGTCTTGGCTCACTTATAGCGAAGCGTCATACGTATCCAAAAAAGTGCTTGTAATTTGAGCAGCCAAGAAGAAGTTAACCTACTTATATTGATTGGTGCAAGAACAAGAATCCCCTTGCCGGAGGGGTACTTTGGGAACGCAGTTTATGGCTGTAGAACTGCGAGTAGTGGGGCTGAGTTACTGCAGAGTGGAGTGGGGTTTGCTGGGATGAAGATAAATGAATTGGTTTCTCAACAAACTAGGGAAGCAGCAATGAAATTCGTGGAAGATTGGGTGAAAAATCCGACAATTTGGACAAGGGGAAGTATTTCTTTTGTGGTCGCAAGTTCACCTCGGCACAATGTGTATGGCACAGATTTTGGATGGGGGAAACCAATCGCTGTGAGGAGTGGGAAAGCGGAAAAACGTCACGGGAAGTTTACGGTTTACCCAACGGCCGACCCTGGCGGCATCGACGTGGAAGTTTGCTTTGTGCCGGAGACGTTGCACGCATTGGAAGCTGATGCCGAGTTCATGGAAGCTATGATTTAGATTTATTTTTTTTCTTTCATTTCATTTGAAAATGGTGTTTTAATTTTTTCTTCTTTCATTTCATTTGAAAATGGTGTTTTAATTTGTTCTTTGTTACATGCGTTCAAATGAATTTCTAATGCGTTAATTACTTATTTGAATGGCTATCAGAAATGTAGCAAATAATGGAGTTCGAATTTAAGACTATTGAAGCCATGGGTTCAAATTCCCTTCTCCACTTCTTTTTTCGGTGAATGTGCGTGCGTGTGTATAGCGTTATAAATGTCCCAATTTGATTGTATAAGAAAAGAAAATTACTTATTTGAATGGAAAATTACTTATTTGAATGGATATTTGTATGTGAGTTACTTAAATTTAGTGTGCATTCTGGCCCAATTTGATTGTATAAGAAAAGAAAATTACTTATTTGAATGGAAAATTACTTATTTGAATGGATATTTGTATGTGAGTTACTTAAATTTAGTGTGCATTCTGGATATTATTTTACACAAATGCGCTGTCGTATTCTTTAATATTATATATTATAGGGTTACTTATTATAGCTTTGCATTCCCAAACTATATTTTGGATCATACTAACTATGGCAAATGAACTTCTTGTTTAGTATAATAATAATAAAAAATAGTAATAAATCAACTCAAAATGATGGGCCAGTTTTTTTACGTTTTATTGTTTATGGGAAGCACATGCGCCCAAAAACATAAGAGGTGTAAAATGTAATTAATCATATTTTATATGTATACGGGTGCGTGCAACATGTATATTATTAATTATAAATGATACAAATAATTTCCTAGATTATCGATGAAAAAGTAGCTCATAATGTCAAAGTTACCATTAATATTATTAAATATACACATATTTATACATATATGAGGGTTTTTTTATATGATTTTACACATATATGTATAATTTAATATACATATATTATTTAATGTAAATATATTTAATTTTAGAAATAAAAGTTTGCGTAAATACATTTTTGGATTTATTACATTTTATTTTAACCCTTATATATGTTACTTTATATACATATTCATATATTAATATTTTATATTTTAAAATTTAAATGCATATTTATTTACAAGTATTTTTTTTATAGCATACAAGTATTTATATTATAATGCAGGCATTTCCCTAAATATTTATATATAAACAAACACTAAGAGCAAAATCGTCCATTAATTACCATGAGCACCCCCACTAGTTACCTAAAATTGCAAGGGATTTAAGTAATGAAAGAGTGCAAAACACAACATTTTGAAGATGAAGAGGAATAAACAGCGTATCGATCAAAGTCCGGATGCAAATTGTAATTAGTCCGCCCTCATATAAATATTGAACTTACATGTGTACCCACAAATGGATAGTTGACAATCATCCGTGATTACATGTGCCCTCTGTGAATGGTCGATAATTTAGGAAGAGTGATCAATCACTTGGCAAGTGCAATACATTTACTATATGATTTGTTGGTTTCGACTAAATCAAGTTCAGGTAAAATTTTTCCCTAAGTAAGACAGTTAATAATTGTAAATTTAAATTAATATGACTCAAAATTACTCTAAAGTCATGCTTTAATTAATAAGTTGTTGAGAATTATTTTTAAAAAATCACAAAGAGATTTTATTAAGATAACAAGGATATATTGTCGAAAAGTTAATTGATGCATTTTTGAGTTGAGAATAACAAATATTATAAATTATTTATTTTTTCTAAAGTGTTACTTGAAATATATAACAGAATGAGTAATAATTTTTTTTGATACAATTAATTTAAAATATTTTATAAATATCAATCAAAATGCTATATACATATACACACTCACTCAATAAGATGAGGGAATTTGAATCCAAAATTTTAATAATTCCGATTTGAATCTCACCATTAAAATATAATTTCGGTGATGGAAGGAGTAATAATTGAACCATCACAAGACAAATATCAACTGCGACAACTCATAATCGCGACATCCCGCGTGATAACTCTTATAAATTGCACTAGCGGAGGTGGGTCCTGGTGTATGATAAATATCCTCTGGTCGAAAAAGTTGAAAACATAAGTAAAGAAATATCAACACTTTGTTAAAATTGAGCTACAAACAAAACATATTCAATAGATGCACCTGAATATTTTTGTTAAAACTTGTAAGATGCAAATTTAGTGTGTTTCACATTGAAAGTTTTCATAGGTTATAAAGCAATTCCGATATTCTATTACATTTTTCATCCAACATTTCTTGTTACACTCCATAATACATGTCATATATGTTAAGTAGTTGAAAGTAAAATACCAAAAAAAAAAAATAATAATAATAATAATTACATGAAGAAATAATTGTAAAGTCTCTTTCTTAATTTCAATTATTGATGAATGCACATCATACTTATTGATTAATGTAGTGAAACGTGTTATTGGAAAATAATGGAAGACAAAGCTAAATTGACATGCGGGTGGTGACCTTAAAGAAAGGAATCTTATCAATTCTCTTATCAGATATTAACTTTGTTTCTCATATTTCCTCCCTAAATTTAACTTGCACACAAAGTGTTAGAAAATTATATTTCTAGCAAGTTGATATTTGATCAATTTTGAGAAATTATTTAAGTGGTTTACAATTTGAATTTGACATTAATGAATTTTACTCTGAAAGTAGATGTAAATATTGTATTCACTCGAATGAATTCCTTGGAAGTCCTCAAAACAAATTTGTATTGCTAGATCTACAATGGAGCTAGAATTCATAGCTTTGGACAAAGCCGGAGAAGAAGCAGAATGGCTCAGCAATTTCTTAAAGGATATTCCGTGCTGGCCTAAACCAGTACCTACAATTGCTATACACTGTGATAGTCAGTCAGCAATTGGAAGGGCACAAAGCAAGATGTACAATGTAGGGATGCAAACGAGCCGAGCCGAGCTGAGCTTTAGTGTTTTTTCAAGGCTCGAGCTCGAGCTCGAACCAATCAACTCGAGCTCGAGCTCGACGAGCTGACTAAGTTGAGGCTCGAGCTCGGCTCGGCTCGGTTCGACAGGCTCGTTTGGCTCGAATTCAGCAAAGCTACATATGTTCGAGCTCGGCTCGAGCTTGAGAACCGATCGGGTTCGGCTCGAGCTCGAGCTCGAGCTCGAGCACAGGCTCAAGAACTTGTAAAGTTCTGCTTCTGTTAGTCTCAAAAATAACCAAATAAACCTATAATTTTGTCCATCTTAGAGCCAAACACTAATCAAATAAACCTTTTTTTACAGCCAAATTCTGTTACAGCAGATTCATTCCAACAACACATTAACACTAGAATCTAGCAACAAATTCATTCCATCCAACAACATATTAACAATAGGTTCCAACAACAAATTCATTCCAACAACACATTAACACTATGTTCTAGCAACAAATTCATTCCATCCAACTACATATTAACAATAGATTCCAACAACAAATTCATTCCAACAACAAATTCTCTTTGGCAACCAAAGTAACAATTTGTCTTCATCAACCAAAGTAACAAATTCTCTTCAACAACCTTCAACGCCTTCGGGAACAACTCCTCCTATAATATACACCAAAAACAAAGTAATAAACAAGAACAACAAAGTAATAATCAAGAACAATCAGGGACAATAAAGAATTACCTCAAACATCCGGCAATTCAACGACTAATGCATCATCATCAACCTACATATAAACCATTTAATAAATTAAATAATAATTAACATCAAGTGCATGTACTTTTATTATTTAATTCAATGCAAACTTACTTTGGCCTTTTTCTTCACCCCGTAACGTTTTCGGCACCAATCTCCAGAACACAACAACATTTCCACAGTTTTTGGAGCTAATCTAGCACGATACTTGTCAATCACTCGACTTCCGGCGCTAAAGGTAGCCTTCGATGCTACGGTCGTAATTGGAATGGAAAGTATGTCTCTAGCCATTAATGATAGCGTTGGAAACTTGAAAGCGTTCAATTTCCACTACGACAATATATCGAACTCAGTAGCTGCATCTTCTGCATTATACTCCTGGGTTGTTTCTTCAAGATAAACATCCAACTCATTTTTTTTGGGTGTTGTTGTTTTGGTAGATTGGACAAAAGTGGTCAAGCGATTCCAACCACGAAGTTGAACACTTCCACTAGAATCTCCACTTGAATGACTTGCTTGGAACTTTCTTTTAGATCCAGAATACCTTATAGGCTTATCACTAGTGCAATACTCATTGTAAAACTCATACAATAGTTTCTTCACATCATCAATTCTTGCATCAACCTCTGCTTCGGGATAAAATTGAGGAAAATAAAATTCAATTGTTTTCAACTTGACTCTCGGATCTAAGATTGCACCAATAGCCATCAACATGTTGGTTTCTCCCCAATACTTGTCAAATTTAAGCTTCATTTTTCCTACCATGTCCTGCACAAACTTATCTTCATCTAATGCCATTTGATCAAGCATCAGCTTCACCTCAAATACCTCGCTGAAAAATAAATTAGACGTTGGATAGTCACTTCCAGAAATTATTTTGGTTGCATCATAGAAAACCCTCAAGATGGAAATCACTTTCTCTAACTTTTTCCAATCATCTTCAGTAGGGCAATGACTATAAGCTGGTTCTCGTACCTTGAACCTTGGGAAAACCTCTTTAAAAGTCATTGATGTACTCAACATCTCATATGTTGAATTCCATCTGGTTTTGCAATCATCAATTAATTTTCGATCCGGCAACTTTAGTTGCTTTGCAACCTCAGCAAACACTATCATTCTACCATCCGTTCGTCTAATAAAATCAACGCTCTCCCGAATGCAAGAAATAATATCCTTGATCTCACTAAGGCCATCCTGTGCAATGAGATTCAAGATATGTGCAGTACATCTGACATGAAATAATTTTCCATCACAAAGTCTGCTGGTTCTAGTAAAAGAGTCTCTCATAATGCTAATTGCAACATCATTAGCACTAGCATTATCGACAGAGACTGAAAATATCTTATTCTCAATTTCCCACTCACTCAGGCATCTCAATACCGCATCCGCAATTTGAATCCCGCCACGAGGGGGTGGAAGCTTGACAAAATTGAGAACATGTTTGTTTAACTTCCAGCTTGAATCAATCCAATGCCCCGTTATCACCATGTACTCAACCTTTTGATTTTTGGACTTTCACAGATCTGTTGTTATGCATATCTTCTCAACAAAATTCAATATATTCCTCATTTTGCTTTTCTCCATCTCATATACCATGAAACAAGTTTTTCTTGCAGTGGTTCGAGATATAGAAGTCCATTCCTGCATCCCCCGTTTACAAAACATATTGAATCCTTCCTCTTCTACGATTGTAAATGGATGATCATGCATGACTATCCATATGGCAGCTGCTTCTTTCATCTTCTCCATGTCAAATTTTCCATCTTGGAGAGGAGGGAGTGAATTAGGATTTATAGTTGCAGGACCAAATCCCAATTGCATTTGTTTGGCATTTTCTTCATTTTTCTTCCTTTGAATCTCCAAGTAGTTGGCACATTTAGTCAAGTGCCGTTTCATGTGCGTTGTAGTGCCCGTCT
Source organism: Petrea volubilis (assembly GCA_026212405.1). Lineage (NCBI taxonomy): Eukaryota > Viridiplantae > Streptophyta > Magnoliopsida > Lamiales > Verbenaceae > Petrea > Petrea volubilis. The sequence continues at coordinate 20,617,887 of CM047871.1, read as the reverse complement.
TCATCTTTGAGAAAAAAGCATTGCAATGCTTGCATTGATACTTCAATATGTTCCCTCGCTCATCCGTTACTTTTTCCATTACTGACCAAACATCAGATGTTAATTGCCTTTTCGGTTTGTTGAATGGATTATCATCACTAGTTTCTATTTGTTGATGCCCAGTCTCTACATTAGGTTTATTTGCTTGATCGTCACTCATCATTTCATCATCCGATGCTAATTGATACTCAAATTCAAAACCCTCCGACATTGCCGCAGGACTTGTAGAATCAACTTTTGAACACGACGTTGACATAACACATAAATTACAACTCCCTGTTACAATAAAACAATCATTGTCAATTTTTATTGCAAAACTAAAATAATCATTATCGATTATGTCATTTGCCATTTGCCCAAAGACTACAAGCAATAGAACACCTTTTCCTTTCTTTACTTCAACTTTAGTTCGCAATATTTATATGAAACTAAAGTTTTAGAAACTGAAGTTTTTGAAATTTAATACTTTAGTTTATTTTAGTTGGATAAGTTGAATACTATCATATAGAATTTGAGAACAATATTGTTCGATTGACAAGTAGCTAGGATCATTACAAGATATTTAATTAAACTAATTATAAAAAACATAAATCTATTCTCTATATTAGATAAGAGATTTGATAATACTAAAATGCAGGTTCATGTGAATGACAAGTTGGAGGCCTTTTTATCACCATGATATCAAATCAATATTATAATTCTTTTTATCACCATGATATAAAACCAATTCAATTGTCTTACTTATGATTTTATATAGTAACTATAACTAACAATAGCCCATGTTTATTGTGTGATTTAAATTATGTTGACTTAAAAGGGTAAAATACAATGAACGAAAAAATGGAGTTGTTAATGATTTTGGATTAATGGCCCACACTCATCCTCTTAAGTCTTATCTACGAAAGCAGAAATGAAAAGAAATGAGAAGAAAAGACGGAGCACCAACATGAAACAAGCTATCCATTACAAAACAATTCCCCATAAATTGGTGGAAGAGCTTAAGTTTTCAGGTAAATATCTCCTCTAGTAAGATGCTAAGTAGAATTCCACCAAATCTCCCACTTTAGGCAAACATCCATCACATAGTGACACAAAAACCACAAGAAAAGTACCTGAGATTTGTCAGCAGCGGCAAGATGGAAGCAGCAGAGATGAGTCGGCAGTGATGGTGACACGGCGGTAGAGACGAGATGGTGAGATGCAGTGGTAGAGACGAGGGCTCGAGGTGGAGAGGGCCAAGGGGGAAAAACAGAGAGAAGAGAGGCTGGATTGTTGGAGAGTGAAGACAGAACACCGAGGCAGACAGTGGGAAAGACGACTAGAGAAGAGAGACTGGCCGCTGCCTTGTCGGAGAGTGCAGTGAGATGGAGCAGAGAGAGAGAGAAACGGACGGTGGAGTGGAGAGAGAGAAGACAACGGGAAGGAGGCTAGGGTTTTTTGACTAAACACCAATTTTGATTCAAAATTTTTATTTTTTTTATAATTATAATATATATATATATATAATTAAATAAATATTAAAAGTCGTTCACTCACATTCAAAGCATTTTATAGTTTTCTGCATTTTAGTACACATACTTTCCAAAGTCGTTCTGTTTCTTGTTTTAAGAGTTTCCAATACCTTTTGTTCGTTCTTATTGAGATCTGAAATTCTCCTATCTCAAGAAAAGTTGTTGTATCTTGGGAGATAATTGCCGTTTAACCCATGAGCATTATACGAGGCAAAATTGTCTTAGAGATAGAAAATTAAATTCTCGCATCGACTTTATTTTTTATTTGAGATCATCTCTCACCAAACAACACAAAGATCCACAAGAAGATGGCAGAAATCAAAGTGGTATCGTCATGCCTCATTCCAATGGCAACCAATACTTCCATTTCAAAGATGGAGCTAACTCCATGGGATTTGCAATTCCTCTTACTCGACCCCATTCAAAAAGGGATTAAGTTTCACAAGCATGATCATTCCCAAGATTTCCAAAAAGACATCATCAATCATCTAAAATACACACTCTCTCGCACACTAGATTTTTTTCCTCCACTCGCTGGCCGTCTAGGAACCATAAAAACCACGATAGCACACAACATACTTTTTCTTGGACTGTGACAATGCAGGAGTCATGTTTACTCATGCAGTGGTTGTTTCCCTATCCGTATCCGACATCTTGGGCCCCACATACATACCCGAAATAGTCTCTTCTTTCTTCCCACACAACGAACTCCCCAATTCCGAAGGCGTTTCGAAGCCTTTGCTTCGAGTTCAAGTCACTAAATTTGTCGGTGGCTACTTCGTAGCTTGCATAGGTAATCATGCTATAATTGATGGCACCTCGTTCTGGCATTTCTTCAACTCTTGGTCCCGAATATCCCGCGGATTTGATAAAATATCGAAAGTAACTGTATTTGAGCATTGGTTTCCTACTAATATTACCAATTATAACATCCCTCTTTCTCCATTGGAGCAAAATCAGATAAGTCCATTTTTGGTCCCATAGGATAGAGGTCGTGCCACATTTAGTCCCATAAGATATATAATTCCAAAATTAATCCTATAAAATTCGATTTTGGGACAATTTTAGTTCCACCGATGAGAAATTTGAATTTTCCGGCGTAAAATGATGTGTGGCAGGAGAATTGAGGTCATATGCTTATTTGGCTGCCTTGCTTACTTTTTTTTGATGACTCAATACATATTTGGATGGCGTGTTAAATGAATAAATTGAATTGACATTTTTGTGATGATGTGTTAAATAAATAAAATAAATTATTATTCTTATTAATTACATATCATAGGAAAAAAATATTAACAATATGAATAAAAAAATATAATATATAAAAAAGTAACATACAAATTTTTTATATATAAATATAAAAAGATAATATGTAAAAAAATAGATAAAATAAACATTAATGATATAAAATTTAAATTAAAAATATTATATAATGAAATTAATATAGAAAGAATAGAATAAAATGCAAATTATATTATTATATAAAGATTATTTTAAGTAATTTTATATTTTCATTAAAAATTATAAACTAACCCCCCAACCCAAACATCTTCTTCCCCAACCCATTGTCTTCTTCTCCAACCTAAAATCCTAGCTTCCCACACCTCCACACCCCTCCCCCTTCCCCAACCCAAGACGCAAGCCCCCCGCCCCTGCCCCCAACATCGCCGCCACCACCACTTTACACGCCTCTTTTCTTTCTCCACCCGCCACCCCCCTTTTCTCCTCCATCACCCTCTCTCTCTCTCTCTCTCTCTCTCTCTCTTTCCCCTTCCCCCTACAACCAAGCACCGCCAGCCACTAGGCACCCACCCTCGCCCTCCCAATCGCCTCCACCACCACTCCCCGCGCCTCCCTCCTTCCTCACCACCTCAATCTCTCTCTATTCCTCTCCCCCCCTCTTTTACTGCCACAAAGAGATTGATTTCTTTCTCTCTCTCTCTCTCTCTCCCCCTCCCGCTCCCCCTCTCACTACCACAAAAGACATCGAGAGGGGGAGAGAGAGATTGAGGGGGTGAAGGAATGAGGGAAGGTGGGGGTGGGGGCACGGGGGCCGTTGTGGTTGTGGAGGAATGAGGGAGCTGGTTGTTGGTTATTGGGAGGAGAAAGGATAGGGTGTGAGCTAGGGTTTTGGGTTGGGGAAGAAGATGGGATTGGGGGGTTATTTTTAATTTTTTAAATGAAAAAATAAAATAATTTTTATTTTATTTATTTTTATATGTTAAATATATTATATAATAATTTTTAATTTTAATTTAAATTTTATGTTATTATTTTGTGTGCCTAAGTGTCCAATTCCCTCCAAAATGTACAGTAAATTCATCTACTCATGGTATCTCACCATCAATTTATGTCATGTCATCAATTAAATGGACATATCATCAATTCCGCTTGCTAAATCAACTTTTTTTGCTTGAAAATTGAAGTCAGTCGTTGATGGGACTAAAATTGTCCTAAAATAGAATCTTATAGGACTAATTTTGAAATTAAATATCTTATGGGATTAAATGTGGCACGGCCGCTGTCGAATGAGACTAAAAATGGATTTACCGCGAGCAAAATCTATCACAAAAACTTATCTCACCTCCATTGCTCAAAAGGGTATTCCACTTTAGCAAAGAAAATGTCGGTAAACTCAAATCCAGGGCCAATTCTGAAGCTGGGACTGACAAAATATCATCTTTACAAGCTCTCTCGGCCCAATTATTGTGAGGCATTGCACATTGTGGAAAAATTACTAATCAAAATTTAAATAGCCAAGAGGAAGTTTATATCGCCCTATTAATTGGTGCTAGAGCGAGAATCCCACTATCGGAGGGGTATTTTGGGAATGCAATTTGTGGTGGTATAACATTCATTAGTGAAGCTGAGTCATTGCAGAATGGATTAGGCTTTGTTGTGATGAAGATCACTAAGTTGGTGGCTTAGCATACGAGTGACACTAATAGAAAACAAAGTTTTTAGCCACGGATTTTTGTCACAAATTTGGGAAAAAAAAATCCGTGGCTAAATAAAATAGTAATGGATTAGCCACGAATTTTATTCGTAGCGAAAAGTGGCATGGGTAAATTTAGCCACGACTTTCCTTTGCCACGGATTAACTATAGCTAATGGCCACGGATTTCCAGACTTGGCCATTAGTCATGGACTATCTGTGGCCAAATTTGGCCACATAATATTGAAATAATCAGCCCGTGGCTAATCCGTGTCTATTACCCACAAATTTTTCATGGCTATTTCGTAAAAAAAAGAAAGAAAGAAAAGAAAAGAAAAAAAGAAAGGCTAACTAACCCCCACCCCCAACTCAGGTTTAAATTAATTTTTGAAAAGTTATATCAAATATTTTTTGACTAGCTAAATCAAAGTTGATTTATTCTTTTGGTTCATCAGTCAAGTATAGTTCTAGGTTTATATTGTGGATAACTTTCATAATTTAATAAAATAATTTATTTTGACAAGTAGTATTAGGACTATTGGAGGAGTTGTAGCCACATTTAATCTTATATTCCTAATATGTGTTTCATTTCCTTCATCATTGCATGAATATACATCAATTGTAAAGATTTTATCAAGTGTATAATTAAGAAAATAATTTTAAACACATAGTTGTATAGCATAAATGTGTATTATAAAATAAAGAGTATATTATGCTAAGCACCCCAACCTTTGGGGTGTTCTGTACTTTGGCACCCAACTTTCGTAAATGTGTGTTTGTACCTAATCTTTATCATTTGTGTGCCGATGGTATTTTTTTACACTATTATGGTGGAATATTCCTCAATATTCCCCAGAATATGCTTGAATATTCTATAAAGATTTTATTGAAATAGTGAAAAATACCATCGGCGCATAAATGATAAAAATTAGGTACCAAAATAGACATTTATAAATATTGAGTATCAAAGTGTAAAACACCCCAAAGATTGGGGTGCTTTATGTAATTTACTCTAAAAACAAAAAAAATACCATCAGAAATAGGAGATCTTATTAGGATTTAAACCTTCAAATATTGTGGCATCAAACCACTAAGACACTTGACATATTTGGTTATGATATGATTTTTCTTATATTTTACATATATGTATATTATATTTTAAATGTAAATTATCTAAATAAATTTTATTAATTTTATCTATTTTTATAATTTATTAGTTTTACTAATTTTTTATTTATTAACCAATTGTTATTTTTTATTTCAAATATTTTGGTAAAATATTTATTTAAACAATTTCAAATACTAATTTTATGTATATCATGCTATATGTCATGGTCTAGTCCTTTATTTTTTCGTAATCTTTATTTTTTTATATTAAAAAGTATTTAGTGATTGAACTAGCAATTTATTAATTATAAAAAATATTTAATAAATTATTAGCAAAAACAAAAATTATCACAACAAAATTTATTTAGATAATTTATATTTAAAATTTTGCATAATTTATATTAGTTAAGTACAACAAAAACTAATTCTTAAACGAAAAATTAAAGTATTGCAGTGGTTTGATACTTTATCTCAACTAAGAGATCAAGAGTTTGAACTACATCAGATTTTTTATTCTCTTACTCTATGGCTAATAGCCACGGTCACGCTAGCCCGTGGCTAACAACTAGCCACAATTTGGCCATGGCTAATTGTACAATGCGCGGCTGGTTAGTAATTTTACACTGAAATATTGTAAACTATCAATAACATTACACGTCATTGAATTATAGATAAAAATATAATATTAGTTATGACGATCAATTACAAACTTTCAAAACAGATAATTAACTTGTATATATATACAAGTTATCATAAATGTTGAACTAAGCTGTAGCCACAGTCTGGCCATGGCTAATTGTACAATGCGTGGCTGATTAGTAATTTTACATTGAAATATTGTAAACTATTAATAACATTACATGTCATTGAATTACAGATAAAAATATAACATTAGTTATGACATTTGATCAATTACAAACTTTCAAAACAGATAATTAACTAGTATATATATATAAGTTATCATAAAATGTTGAACTAAATTGATAACAAATGTATACACACACACACTTAATTAATTATACATATAGTATAATCCAATATGTTGTGATATGATAATAAAAATAGTAAAATCTAAACGAATAATAATGAAACTTAAGTTTTGTATTAACTTAATAGAATATTATAAGATCGTCAAATGATTGAAATGATGATTGGTCGTTCGAATTGATAATCAACACACAATCGTATCATTCAATTATATAACAATTTAAAAGATTTATTTGAGTAATAACAGTAAATTAAATGAGGGTTATTATTTCTTATATATAATACAATACTTATGAAAACAAATTAAGACGTTTGTATTCAAAGAACATATTAAATCGACCACGAATAAAAAATTAAATAGTAAAATAATATAATAGCTACGGGTTAGCTACGGCTAATCTGTGGCTAAATTTAAAAAAATAAATAGCCATGGTCAATCCGTGGCTAAATTAAAAAAAAAAATTGGCCATGGCTAATATAGATCGGTGTCCATTTCGGCCGTGGCTAAAAAAGATCGGTGGCGTGGTTCGCCGTTGCTTAAAAAAAAAAAAAACCGTATCTTAGCCACGGCCAGTCTATTGCATCGCTTTGGCCACGAACTACCCATGAAAATTTCGTGGCTAATCCGTAGCTAAATTTTTTCCATGGCTTTCCATCCCATCATGGCTAATCTGTGGCTAGTAGTTCAAGCTCAGCCTGGCTAATCATGGGCTGAACTGGGCCTAGCTTCACCATTCCAAGGCCGTCCCAGGCCTAGTCCCACCTCAAAACAAGCTAGCTCGACCCAACTCGGCCTACTACAGTAACCGGTCTTGGGTAGGTGTAGGTCGGGCTGACCCAGCCCGGTCCATTTGGCAACTCTAATGCAATGGACTCATGAGTTTTGTGAATCGAGCTCGAGTCAAGTTCAAACTTTTTGTATTTAAGTTCAAAGCCCACGAGCCGGGCCATGCATTGTTTTAATATTGTTCATACATATCTTATATATATATATATATATATATATATATTATGAATAGATATGGTATTTTATTAACATATAATATATATAAGTAATATATATGTATATTAGTACAAAATAATATGATATTATATTATTTTATATAATATTTTTCATTGTAAATAAGAATTATAAATATTAAAAAGCAAAATAAATTACATTATTTTCAATCAAATTATGAAATGAAACCTCTCTTTGATTTCTATCAAAAAAAGAAAAGAGAAGAGAAAAAGCAAAATTCCCCATTTTTCAGCTTTTTTTTTTTTTTTTTTCAGAATTTGCATAGGCCTGTCGATGGCTCGAATCTAGATCAAAGGTAGAAAATTTGAATTCGAATCCGACTATCATTTTTAATATTTGAACCCTATAGGTTAGTATTCATTGTTTGCGAATCTGAATAAGATCAAAAAATCTGACCCCATAACAACTTAAACAAATTGAATTTTTGAAATATAGTTATCAGTAGAAAAAAAATATTGAAAAACCAAAATTAAATAAGGTCGAAAAATATTTTAAAATATGTGTGAAAAAATTATATTTTCTTTTGGTTTAAAAAATTACCTTGAAAAATAAAGAATAATAAATTATTAATTATAATGATATATATATATATATATTACATTTTTTAATTTTTTTACTAATATTATTTACGTAATACGATTAATAATAAAATATGTTATTAAAGTTGGGATTCGAATCTTTAACTAATCGGACTGTTTGATTCCATATCTAATCTACTTGTTTCAAACTACAGATATTTATAAAAAGCTCTTAACTATTAAATATTTTAATCAATCAAATATATTAAAATTTGGATAGGACTCGAATCGGATTTGGATTAAATCCGCTCCATTGGTAGCACTAAATTGACCTAAGGATAAATGAAAGTAGTTGGGGTTGTCTGATGGGAAGGGTTGGGTTTTTTTTTTTTTTTTCTTTTTTTTGATAATGAGTAAAGGGTTGGATCTAAATATACTAAGGAGTGGCTGTTTGGGTTTGGTCTCAATTGCTTATTTGAAGGAAATTGTTAATTTGGGCTTTCTTGGAAACAACAACTACCAAGGCAGTTTCGGGGTTTTAGTCTTTGAATTTTGAATCGGGTTCTATAGTCGTCGTTTGCAATGAACAGCCCGCATAAATCCTGTTTGCTATAAAGAACTCGAGAGGATTACAGTATATATAACCATCAACACTGTATTTCATCCGATAAATTCTTTCAACACAACTATTTAATCTTTTCGTGTTGATACTAAAAGTAACTTGTAAAATGTTGCGTATATATATTTCAATCAATTATATTAATACATTAAATTAAATAAAAATTATTACATCAAATTTAAATAATTATGAATTATAAATAAAATACTATTTAATAGAATACAAACTATCAATGGATAGACAAGTAACTCGTATTTGTGATATTCAAACCTTGAGCCTCTCTGGCTAAAGGCCTCCACCGAATTATTTAAAGGAATACCTCATTGGCGCTACATTTCTCACGTCTACCCACACTTTTTTTTATGATGTGAGACTAAAATTGTACTATTTTAATAGATCCTTGAATTTGATGGATACCCCAATATTTCTCAGTTAATGATCCTTGTACTAATTTTGCGCAAAAATAATTTTATAATACTCGCCTCGATGTTGCAAAACAATAAGAACATGTGGAGGGTTTCCGTGAAGTTTTTTTAGTACTTAATCAAAATCAAGAGCAAGAATAATAACAAGAGTCACAAACAAGGTATGAAGAATACTATTGTAAAGTAATATTTTCTGCGTTGTATGATATATAATCTGTCCCTTTAATGTATAATAGACTGATATTTATAACAAAGTATTTCTATAAAATTCTACAAGGATCCTATTTTGTAAAGTTGGGGGTTATTCTTTTGTGATTTAATTACACTTTTCGTCCTATAAATTAGACTCATTTCTCAAATTTCATCCTATAAGTTTGCATACTGTACAATTAGCTCCGTTACATTCTTTTTATTTGAAACATTTAGCCCTGAACTGACACGTTTGATCTTTATTTTTTAGACAAAATTATAATTTTAGGACCGTATATTGCACGCCTTTTCAATTCATGATTTTATATTTTGCCATTTTAATTTTAGAGCTACAATTTAACTACTTTCAACATATTTAGTATTTTCAATATGAATTGGCCAGAGTTTGCTTAGATGGCAAAAAAATTGCCAATGTGGCACAAAATTTGATCAGAGTCTAACCAACCATGATGACATGGCACAAACACATAATAATTTTCTTATGGACAAAATGCAATATAAATATATATAAATACATATATATAATATATGTATATATACAAACAATATATATACACACAAATATTACACACATATATATACAAATATATAAACCCTAAACTCTAAATTAATTTATTTAAAATACAAATATATATATATTTTTTATTTTACACGTGCATCAAGCGTGCTTATCATACTAGTAAAAATAAAGAGAGAGAGAGAGAGAAAATAAAGGATGAAAGGGCTACCTTAGTATTAATCAGGACTCGATTGTAAATGCCTAAAACTATTCAAGATTTTGAGGCAAATTAAATATCTAACTAAAATCATGCGGCCTAAAAAAGAACTTTTGGGTTTAATTCTCATTAGTGAAGTCCTGGATGCGTTTAGATAAAGGTATCAAACAGGCTGAACCGGTCCACTAGCCCGTCCCAGGCCCAACTTCTCAACAGTAGGGAGCCAGCTGGGTCAACTTATGTGTGTTTACGTGGGTTCCCATTGAGTTTGTTGTTGCAAGGCCTGCCTAGGCCCAACTCGAGCCACCCTAGACCCGACTGATATGATAATATATATATATATATATATATATTATAATGTATTTTTTATAACAAAGGTTTTTGTTATAATTTTGGTTTACGCTTTGCCTAACAATTTGACCAATCTATTTTTGGAATCATTTCCTTGATCCAAACCCATTATTTTCTCTTCTTATTCTTAGTAAATTGTTAACAAATATATTATTTTTCATGTAATATTTTTTATTTCTTGTATGTACATCAATAAATCAAAGTTAATAAAAGTTATTAGAGTTTTTCATATACAGTAAAGTTAAGAAAAAATAAATAAAACATAAGTAACTAGTGAAATTAAATAAACTTAAATATTGAATCAACTTATTACTTATAATAATTTGATTAGGCAAAGAGAACATAAATAAAATAAAAGATATAGAATATAAATAATTGTGCAAAAAAATACATATTTGAAAATGATTTTTTTCTTTTAAAGTACGGCAAAAAATCTAATGAATTTTAATTTTTCACAATTTTCATTTCTGTCTAATTTTGGAAGGAAAAAAATCTAATAGACCCTATGTCATTTTTTCCACTCGTCTTACTTTTCCGGTTGTAATCAAAAAATAAAATAAAATAATAATTTCTTTCCTCCTATTTTTTTTGTTTACACTCACCTTCCTTCCCTTTTTTCCCTTAAAAAAATTTGCACAGCAATAAGTAATCGAGTATATTCACTATTTCGTTTGCACCCCCCCACCCCCGTCCATTTCATGCTGTCATCAACTTAATAGGAAATGATTCTAAAAATAGATTAGTCAAATTGTTAGGCCCAACTTATCAGTCATTACGCAAATAACATTATTTGTACCTACAACGCTATAAAAAAAGTAATAGTATTAATAAAATTTAAAAATAACAATATAAAAATTATCACCAATAATTATATCAAGTGACAATATATTCTATTTTATCATTAGTTAAGTTTTTTTTTGTGACAATAATTTTTATATTGTCATAATATCACTCAATGATGACAAGAAGTAATGTCTTAGTTGTCACCATTAATAATTAGTGACACACCCATAGCGACAACTTGATAATAATAAAAATTGTTATTAGGATTTTGTAAGAAGATTTCATTATCATTAATTATTTTTTTTAAGTATATTGCCACTTTTTGACAATAAATTGTCATTATTGACAGTGTGTATATTATATTTTGTGATAACATCAATTTACTGTCACCAAATGTGTATAATTAATAATTTTTTTTTTAATTATGACTTATTCTATTGTTACAAATTTATTTGTTTTGTTATAGTGTAACGCACAGGAATTAAATAATGTAAAGATAATAGATATGCGTAATGATTTTAAGTTATAGTGCTAATCATTCATCATAATTATAATAAATAAATAAATAAATAAAAATACTGCTAATCATTCAACCCCCACTTCGGTTAGATAGCCGACCGACCGGCAGCTCCATGTGATTCCCGGCTCACGAGGAATGGTTGTTACACAACTCTGTAAAACAAGGGGAAAAAAAATTAGAATCGCCACCAATTACATCATCATCATCATTATTATTATTATTATTATTACACAACTCTTTAAAACAAGGAAAAAAAAATTAGAATCGCCACCAATTCATTATTATTATTTTCCGTTTGTCCTATTAACCTAAGAACACAAATATTACTAACAAAAATCGCAAGTCATAAATTGGGACCTTTTTCCCCCCCTCGAAATTGGGACTTCTAAGCACAGTGAAATTTTAAAACAAAACTCAACGAAATAAACAAACAGAACGCAGAAAAGTAAAAGATTGCAAAAATTTTAAAATCATTCAGCTTTTATCAAAATTAAAGCCTAATTAATTAAATACAAGACGAGTAATATTCGACAGTGCATATCATAAATATATTTTCAAAATTAAGGTCGAAAGATCAACTGATATATAGATTAGTAAAAGTACGAATATAATAATAATTTTAATAAAGTACAAGAGTATAAAATTGAAAAGAACGAGATTCAGAAATTGAAATTTCACATGTGTTATTAGGAAAAAAGGAAAAAAGAAAAATAAAAATAAATTAAAGAGGATACATATCAAATATTGGGACGCTTCCTTAATGGACATCGATCCGATATCTACTAAATCAATAATTATAAATCCCATATTGTACATGGAGGATTTCAAGTCATATTTATGATCTAAAGACATGGATTTATTAATAGGAAACACCTGTTCCAGACCTCATCGCTATTAGCAATAGCGTGTTATATAACATCTTTTCTCGTTACTCTTTTAATATATCAATGAAATATTTCCTTGTTACTAATTAGTTTTATCAACTGCACACCCACCATTGGGGGGGAAAAAAATAGTGTTAGCCCTAATAATTATTTTGATGATGATTTTTGGCAAGAGTTAATTGTAGCTTTCTAATGAAAGGAAATACGGTTGGACTGAATCCTTTGTGATCTCCTGACTAAGGAAGATTGGATGCAAAATATCTTAAGATTCTTAAATAAAGGATTAACTATGGGAAGAGTTGATTTATGAGTCCTTGACCAATTAATCTCTTACCTTGTCAAGATCAATTCAATGGCCCTCACTCACTGATCTCAAGAAGGAAGAATATACTGCCTTATTGATGGGCATGCTGCTGCAAGTATAAATAGACGTCTGTGTAGTACCAGAGACGTATCTTATTCACTCTGCTTGTCTTTGCTTGATTTTGAATAAGTCTTTCTGTGTATTGTTAGGCTAAATACGTGTACAAGTTAGAGTGCTAAGGAATAGACACCTCTGTGTTGGTATCAGGCATCTACCAGTTACACGTTAGCTGTGAAAGTGGTTTTAGCCACTCTGTATCGTTCCATTTTTCTGTATTCCAGTTTGTGTCAAAACAGTATACTAATAAAACATATTTTTACAGGTTTAAAAGCCTAGTGTGAAATATACCTAGGTAGTGGATTAAGTTTCGGCCCAACCACTATACATAACTGCGTCTTTTTCTTAAGCTTTTTGTTACTTTAATTTCTGTCAATTGGTATCAGAGAATGGTGCTTGCAAAAAATTTTTTTTGGTTTAATCAATCTAAGTTAAAGATCCTATGGCTTGTTTGAACACTAACGTATATGCTGAGGGCCTTTCACACATTAGACCCCCTTTATTTGATGGAACAAATTATGCCACTTAGAAAAATCGTGTCAAGGAGTATTTCATCTCTATTGACTACAAATTGTGGCGTGTCCTTAGTAAAGGGCCTGAAGTTCCTATGAAGGGGGAGGGAAACAAGAAAATTCTTAGAACAGAAGATGAGTTCACGGAAGAAGATGAAAAAATCCTTTCTTTAAATGCTAAAGTTCAGTATATTCTTTCTTGTGCTCTTAATATTGAAGAATATAATAGAGTAAGCACCTGTGAATCAGCAAAAGATATGTGGGATATGTTGCAAGTAACCCATGAAGGGACATCTCAAGTTAAAAGTGAAAGGGTGGCTCTTCTCACCCGTCAATTTGAGATGTTCCAAATGAACCAAGGTGAAAGCATAAATCACATGTATGCTCGATTCATAGAAATTGTAAATCAAATGTTCGCTCTAGGAAAGGAAGTGACAGAGGAAGAACAAGTTAAAAAAATCCTCAGATCACTCCCAAGAGAGTGGAACCCTAAAACCACAACTATCTTTGAGGCCAATGATGTCGATAAAATGCCTATGGCTCAACTTATTGGATCACTGACATCATATGAAATGATACTGATTTCACAAGAAAACCAAGAGAAAAAACGTGATTTAGCTTTTAATGTCGAAAAGGAACCAACTTTGGATAATCTAACTGAAAAAGAAATAGAAGATGAACTTGCTTTTCTTACAAAAAAGCTTAGACAATTTTCTGCTGCAAAGCGCAAGTTCCAGAAGGATTCCAGAGGGAATTACAGAAAACCAAACTTTGACGAACCTACCAGGTGTCATGAGTGTGGTGAACCAGTGCATAAGAGGCCTGAGTGTCCAAAGTTACGACGATTCCATCAACTTAGGGATGATCGTCACCAGTATGCAAGAAACATGCCAACCCAATAGGATGAGCGTCATCATCAACCCAGATCTATGACGGCAACCTGGGATGACCTGGAACCAGAGCCTTTCGAAAATGAAGAAGATGGTATAGATGTCAGTTTTATGGCAAGTCAGGTAAATTCAAATCCTTCTTCTCCTAGATACTATTCTGAAAGCGAAGATCATGAAATACAAGAACTATTGAAAAGCAATCTAGAAAAAATTGAAAAATTATTTGCTAGAAACAAGGTTCTTGAGGCAAATCTTATGAAGATTATAAAAGAAAAACAAGATATTGAGGGAAGATTAAGAGATTTATCAGAACTTTTTAAAAATGAAAAGGATGTACTTCTAAATGAGAATGAAGTCTTATCTGAGGAAAATTCTTGTCTGGAAGAAGAATTAAATAAAATAAAACGTAGAAGAAGGTATCCTTGGAATAATAGAAACAAAAAATGCTATAACTGTGGAAGATTGGGACACATACAATATAATTGTTTTGGAATTCCAACACCCAAAACTGTTTTAAAATGGGTCCCAAAAGGTACCGTGACTAACCCCCAAGGACCCGGTAGTACCAGGGTACCTAAAATAAACTAATTATTGCAGGTGTCATCCAAAGCATCCTTGAACAGCAAATGGGTATTGGATAGTGGATGCTCGAGACATATGACTGGAACTAAGACACACTTCACACACCTGGAAGATTGCGATGGTGGAAGTGTGATATTTGCAGATAATACCAAAGGTAGTATCATAGGTATGGACACTATCGGCACCACCAATGGAACATGCATCGAAAAGGTTTGGTTGGTAAGTGGTCTGAAACATAATCTCTTAAGTATAAGTCAACTGTGTGACAATGGGTATGTTGTTAGATTTTCTCCCGACCATTGTCACATTCTTAAAAATGATAAAGAAGTCTTTACTGCAAATCGAGATAAAAACATTTACTGTCTTCACCTAAAAGATATTTTTGATCAAAAAATAGAATGCCTAGCCGTGACTGATGAATCCAGCTGACTATGGCACAAAAGACTTGGACATATAAATTCTGATCTTTTAGCTCACATCTCCTCACACGAACTGGTAAAGGGTCTACCTAAATTGAAACTTTCTAAAGATAGAATTTGTGACGCCTGTGTTAAAGGTAAACAAAAAAGAACTTCTTTCAAAACAAAAAATGTTATTAGCACTTCCAGACCATTGGAATTGATTCATCTGGACCTATTTGGACCAATGAGAACCCAATCCTTAGGTGGGAAAATGTACGTTTTTGTTATTGTTGATGACTATACACGATTTACATGGGTGTTGTTTCTTGCCCATAAAAACGATGCTCTTAAAGTTTTCATTCCTCTCACAAAACGTCTGCAAAATAAAAAAGGTTGGAATATCAAAAGTATCCGTAGTGATCATGGTAAGGAATTCGATAAAACAAACTTTCTTATTTTTTGAGGACAAAATGGTTATAATCATGAATTTTCTGCAGCCAAAACACCCCAACAAAATGGGGTGGTGGAACGCAAAAATCGAATTCTTCAAGAAATGGCCCGAACCATGATACATGAATAGAATGTACCCATGCACTTGTGGGCTGAAGCTGTCAACACTGCATGCTACATATCAAATCGAGTCTTCATAAGACCGCTTTTATAAAAAACACCTTATGAACTCTGGTCTGGTAGGATTCCAACTGTTTCATACTTTAAGATTTTCGGATGTAAATGTTTTATTCTAAATGATAGAGATCACTTGAGCAAATTTGACTCTAAAACTGACGAAGGAATCTTCGTTGGCTATGCAAAGCTTATAGAGTTTTTAATAAACGAAAAAATTATGTTCAATAATCAGTCCATGTTGTTTTTGATGAGACTAACAGTAAAACCAAGGAATCCTTGAGCTATGATGATTAAGATCTTCTCCTTCTTCCAAAAGAAGTTCCAGAAGAGCAGCTTAATACCAAGTCCGACAATGTAGAAGGAGAGTCATCACTGGAGGAAACTATTCTACCACACAAAAGTTTCAAACACGCATCCAGCCATTCGGTAGACAAAATCATCGGTGATCCCAAGTCTGGTATCACTACCAGATCACAAAATAAGGACCAAAATGCCTTCATCTCCATGACAGAACCACACAACACTAATGAAGCTCTAGAGGATCCAAATTGGGTAAATGCTATGGAAGAAGAATTAGCCCAATTTCAGAAAAGCCAGGTATGGGATCTGGTAGAAAGACTTAAGAACCAAATGGTTATTGGTACCAAATGGGTATTTCGCAATAAATTGAATGAAAGTGGACAGGTAACTAGAAATAAGGCTCGCCTTGTTGCTAAAGGATATTGTCAACAATAGGGCATAGACTTTGATGAAACCTACGCCCCTGTTGCAAGATTAGAATCTATACGCATGCTGCTCCCTTTTGCATGTTTCAAAAAATTCTCTCTTTTTCAAATGGATGTTAAAAGTGCTTTTTAAAATGGTTTCATTAGTGAAAATATTTTTGTCGAACAACCTCCTGGTTTCATAAACCAAGATTTTTTCACACACGTTTTCAAATTATCAAAAGCTCTTTGCGGTCTGAAACAGGCACCTCGTGCCTGGTATGAAAGACTGAGCCTTTATCTGGTTTCAAATAATTTCACTGTTGGATCAAGTGATCCAACCCTATTTATAAAGAACCAAAATCAAGACATCCTACTAGTTCAAATATATATCGACGATATAATTTTTGGCAGCACTAATATACTTTTTTGTAAGGATTTCTCTAAAAGCATGGAACAGGAATTCGAGATGAGTATGATGGGAGAACTCAAGTTCTTTCTTGGTCTCCAAATCAGACAATCTGAAAGTGGCATATTCTTGTGTCAAGAGAAATACTTGAATGGAGTACTCAAGAAATACCACATGGAATCATGTAATCCAATGTCCACACTTACGTGCACGTCTACAAAACTAGACAAGGATGAAACAGGTAAATCAGTTGATGAAAAACTTTATAGAGGTATGATTGGTAGCCTACTCTATCTCACTGCTAGTCGCCCAGATATACTATATGCAATAGCTGTCTGTGCACGATTCCAGTCATGTCCAAAGGAATCTCATCTTACAGCTGTAAAACGAATTCTTCGTTATTTAAAGGGAACAACCGGATATGGACTCTGGTATCCGATCTCAAATCACTTTGATATGATTGGTTTTTCAAATGCTGACTATGCAAGTTGCAAGATTAATCAGAAAAGTACCACTGGGACATGCCAATACCTTGGCAAATGTCTTGTCAGCTGGTCGTGTAAAAAATAAAGTGTAGTGGCTCTCTCGACCACTGAAGCTGAATACATGGCACTGGGGAGTTGCTGTACACAAATATTATGGATGAAACAGACACTCAAGGACTTCGGATTAAGTTATGAGATTATACCATTATACTGTGATAACACCAGCGCCATCAGTATTTCAAAAAACCCTGTTTTTCACTCTCGCACAAAACATATAGACATACGTCATCATTTATTGCGAGATCATGTTCAGAAAGGTAATATAAAAATTCTTTACATCGACACAAATGATCAAGTAGCCGACATTTTTACAAAACCTCTTTCTTAGGAAAGATTTTCTTTTTTGAGGGGAAAATTGCTCATTTGTTCTATATAATCATATACACACACACACTCAACTTACCTAACCTATTTACTACATACTTTATTAATTTACACTTATTTAATTTAACTAAGTTTCCCCTTACTCACTATTTATTAACTAAACTATTTACCTATATATATATATATACTAAATACGTATATATAATAATAATAATAATAATAATAATATAAAATAATAAGTATTATGTTTCTTAATTATGGTTTAAATTTCTTAACTCAACCGGTAGCGTCGTTTCTTGTCCCTTTTTAACGTCGTTTGAAATATTTTTATAAAATACTTATATCTCTCCTAACCCTAAATCATCCCTAACTCTTCTTTCCGCTGTCGTCTCCTTTCACTCCCTTCTATCTCTTTTCTTTTCCATCTTCGTCGTCCTCTGCAACTTGGGTCTCTTTTCCCTAACATCTTCTCTCTCTCTCTCTCTCTAAAACTCCTCCTAAATGGTTCGCACGCGTAAACATGCGCACAATTATGCCAATTGTTTCATCTAAGCACCGTTGTCGTCCAGTCTCCGATGACGATGTCGAAGAAATCCCAATGCCGATTGCCTCCCTTCCTCCAGATCCGTACAAATCTATGCTTCAACTCGCTTGGACCTCCTCCGATGCACAAGATTCGGACAAAGAAGACTCCACTCGATCCTCCCCTCACGATTCGGATGTCCAATTTGAAGGGGAGGAGCCACCTACCAAAGGAGACTCCGACAAAGCATGCTCCGATATGGAGAAGGAGACCTCCGGATCTCGTTCCAAGCCGGCCAAAAGACAGAAAACTACTCTGAACTCGTTCACCTTCGAGTTCAAGTTTTCCAGTGAGGAGGCAAATCGACGCTTCAAAAATCTTACCAAACGGAAACTGAATCGGGGACGTGCGATCCTGTTCAATGATCTTCCCAAGGCTCCATCCATACACTACATCAAAGTCCTCAACTGGGATTACACAATGGGGCTTGATCTCCCTGTCTATCCACATCTGGTAAAGTTGTTTTATGCAAATGCATCGTTTCATTCTTCTAGCGACGAGATTTTGATAAAATCCTATGTTCTGGGAAACCACTTTGAATTAACTGTTGAGAAAGTTAATCGGTAATTGAACCTGCCTAATGACGGTTTAAAGTATTTTGGGGTTGGGTCATGGTGTCAGGATCCAGCTTTTGATCACTGTGACATGGTCAAAATCTTTTGGAATGGGGTGGAACAGCCCCTTGATCGCGGTATTGGTCTGAAAAAGTTACCCTTTGATCTGTTTTTTCTTCATAAACTAATATATGTCTCTCTTTTTTCGGCTTCCACCGATAGTGGTGGTCACTCGACAAACATGAACACCATGACCTGCTTTCTTCTTTACATGGTTGTCAAAGGTGTTCGGGTTAACTTAGGATTTGTAATATTGAAGTATATGGAATACTGTCATCGTGAGGAAATAAACTTGCCTTATTCTATGCTACTCACCCATTTTTTTATGAAAGAAGGCGTATTTTTATCCGACGATATGAAAGAGTCTGAAAGTGACCGAAAGGTCATAAATATGGCAAGCCTCCAGGGGATGCTCATCCACTTCTCCGAGGAAAAAGGCTGGTATCGAGGAACAACCACAAAGGCGGCCCCATCCAATCAGACAGAATGTGCTACTCGCCTTCGTCCAATTCGGGTTGCACCAACCTCCCGAGATGAGGCACTTCTTGCCCTCACTAACGCTATTACCAAACTCACTGCATCAGTTGACAAACTGACCGACAAACTTGACAAAATGCAGTCCCCTTTTTCCGGGTTCCAAAGCCTCCTCTGCCCATTTTTGATGATGAAGGGGGAGAAGTTTGATTTTGATCTCTCTGAACTGCTGTTTTTTGTGTTCATTTTGTTATGGTAATACTTGGTGAAGCACTAATACTCTGTGAAGTCTTGATCCTTGGTCTCTGTTGCATGTTATGTTCTGCTGTTTTTGCTTTTTGTGCTCTTTTGCCTTGATGTTTTGGTGAGACACTAATATGCTGTTCAAGGTTGCCCCACTTTCTTAACCATCTTATATGTTTGTTGTGTTTAGACTGTTTTGTTTGTTTCTTCTAGCACATATTCTTTTCGACAGGGGGAGTGTCATCAGCAGGGGGAGCATTGATCGATCATCATCAAAAAGGGGGAGATTGTTAGCCCTAATAATTATTTTGATGATGATTTTTGGCAAGAGTTAATTGTAGCTTTCTAATGAAAGGAAACACGGTTGGATTGATCCTTTCTGATCTGCTGACTAAGGAAGATTGGATGCAAAATATCTTAAGATCCTTAAATAAAGGATTAACTATGGGAAGAGTTGATTTATGAGTCCTTGACCAATTAATCTCTTACCTTGTCAAGATCAATTCAATGGCCCTCACTCACCGATCTCAAGAAGGAAGAATATACTGCCTTATTGATGGGCATGCTGCTGCAAGTATAAATAGACATCTGTGTAGTACCAGAGACGTATCTTATTCACTCTGCTTGCCTTTGCTTGATTTTGAATAAATCTTTCTGTGTATTGTTAGGCTAAATACGTGTACAAGTTAGAATGCTAAGGAATAGACACCTCTGTGTTGGTACCAAGCATCTACCAGTTACACGTTAGCTGTGAAAGTGGTTTTAGCCACTCTGTATCGTTCCATTTTTCTGTATTCCAGTTTGTGTCAAAACAGTATACTAATAAAACATTTTTTTACAGGTTTAAAAGCCTAGGGTGAAATATACCTAGGTAGTGGATTAAGTTTCGGCCCAACCGCTATACATAACTGCGTCTTTTTCTTAAGCTTTTTGTTACTTTAATTTCTGTCAAATAGCAAAAGTCTTCTCTTCAATGGAACAATGGGGTCTGGCGCTTATTCCTAATTATTGGTGCTTTACTAGCTTTTAGTAATTAAAATCATTTCGTTTTCCTCGAGACAAATTAAATAATACGGTAGATGCATGATTAATCCACCAACTAATTGAACATATTAAAAAAAATGAAAAGGAACTCAAGGAAACCACCTCACTTCCATGGTGATCACAACTTAGCCAAATTCAACTCTCTCTTCAAATTTTATTTCATTCAATTCTTTTGAAAAAACATGGCAAAAATTCAAGTCATATTGTCAGGTCTCGTTCAAATGGCGAACAATTCAATCGCCAATTCAAGAATGGAGCTAACTCCGTGGGATTTGCGACTACTCCAACTCAGCCCCATCCAAAGAGGCCTTCTATTTCGCAAGCCTAAATCCCAAGAATTCGAATTTAAAACCTTCATCAATCATCTCAAGGACTCACTCACGCGCACACTAGACTTCTTTCCTCCGCTGACTGGCCGTTTAGGAGTCATAAAAAACGATGATAACACATCATTTTTCTTCCTAGATTGTAACAACACTGGAGTTGAATTCACTCATGCAATTGCTTGTAATGTATTCGTGTCCGATATTTTGGGCCCCACATATGTACCAGAAATCGTCTCTTCCTTTTTCCCACTAAATGGGCTTTCCAATATCGAAGGCATCTCTAAGCCTTTACTCGGTGTGCAAATCACCGAGCTTGTGGATGGCTACTTTATAGCCCTCGCGGCAAATCATGCTGCTACAGATGGCATTTCTTTCTGGCATTTTTTCAACTCCTGGTCCGAAATTTCCCGAGGTTTTGAGTCTATATCAAAAAACCCTATTTTCGAACGTCCCAAAATTTTCGATAACAATGACCTCGTATCGATTCCTCCAATGATAAAGGAAGATCATGAGAATAACTCAATTTCCTCAACTCCATTGCTAGAAAGGGTCTTCCATTTTAGCAAAGAAAACGTGGCCAAGCTCAAGACAAAGGCGAATTTCGAAGCGGGCAGTAACAAAATCTCGTCACTGCAAGCTCTTTCAGCTCATCTATGGCGATTCGTGGTCCGTAACAGGAGGGGTGTTTATAATCATGGCCTTGATCACATCCAAGACCAAATATGTTCTTGCATGTTGATAGTTGGTGCAAGACCGAGAATACCCCTGCCTGAAGGGTATTTTGGGAACGCAATTTATCCTGCAAGATTTGCAACGAGTGAGGCTGAGTTGCTCCAGAATGGACTCGGATGGGCTGCGCTGAAGCTAAACGAGTTGGTGAGTTGGCAAACCCGTGGAGCGGTGATTGAGTTCGTGGAAGAGTGGGTGAAAAATCCGAGTGTAGTGAGAAAGGGTATAAATACGTTTGCTATGACGAGTTCGCCGTGGCATAATGTGTACGGGAATGATTTTGGGTGGGGGAAACCGGTGGCAGTGAGGAGCGGCGCCGCCGAGAGATTTGACGGGATGATGACGGTTTTTACAGCGCCGGCGGAATGCGGTGGCGGTGTTCATGTCATGGCTTGCTTGGATCCTCTGATACTGCAGGCTATGGGGGAAGACGCGGAGTTCATGGAAGCTGTCACCATTTAGTTTAATGAGTTTCTTTTTGTGTTTGTTTTATTTTTTGTTTTTCGGGAGAAGAAGTTAGGAAAATTCTAGTCCAGATCTAGCTCAGTCGAATCAGTGTTAAACCAGTGTTAATCATATAGGGAGTGTTTTACACTTGCTATGTGAATGGTCGATAATTCAAGAAGAGTAACTAATCACTTGATAAGTACAATACACTTATCATATTGATTTGTTGGATTTGGCCAAACCAGATTTCGGTAAGAATTTTCCTATAAATTAATTCCATTTTATAGTGTTCAAATTTATAATTGGACATAGAAATTTTATCTTTGAAGACGGTGGCGCATAAGATAAGGGTTAATTGCACGATTCGGTTTAGTGGTGCTGTCTGCTTGCTGTTTAAGGGTTATTTAAGTGATTTTTATTCCCCCCCCCCCCCCGCCCCCCTCTAGGGTGCTAGTTGGACGTTTACATCTTTTAGTTAACTTTACCTTTAGGAACTAATTTGAAATGGGATTGTGATGTTTAAAGTGGAGTGACTGCTTACTTAAAGTTTGAACTAAACACGGGGTTAGTATAAAAATAAAAAGATCCTCACACTTTGGGTGTAGTGAATTGTGATTACAAGGCAGGCTCCAAATTCCGAATCCCCGAAAGATAAGGTAAAGTTTCGTACATGACATACTGATCGTTTCTTTGCCAGTTTTGCCGTTTAGAATTTTTGCACATGAACTAAGTAAGACAGTTAATAATTGTAAATTTAAATTAATATGACTAAAATATTCTTTAAAAGTCATACTTTAATTAATAAGTTTTTGAGAATTATTTTTAAAAAATCAAAAAGAGATTTTATTAAGATAAAAGGATATATCGTGGAAAAGTTAATTGCTGCATTTTTTAAGTTGGGAATAACAAATATTTTAAATTATTTATTTTTTCTAAAGTGTTAATTAAAATATAGAACGGAATGAGTAATTATTTTTTTAGTATAATCGATTTGAAATACTTTATAAATGCCAATCAAAACGACATACACATATATACACTTACTCAATAGGATCAGAGGGTTCGAATTCAAAATTATAATAGTGTCGGTTTGAATCAATGTTTTGAAAACCGGACCGGACCGGCCGGTCCGACCGGTTCGACTGGTGACCGGCACCTGGTCCGGTCCGAACCAACCTCAAAAACCGGCACCGACTCGGTCCGCCGTGAACAGGAAAAAATTGGTGAAAAACCGATTGAACCGGTCCCGGTTCGAGGACTGGTTCGGCGGGCTGATTTTAATTTTTTTTTTTGCCCTTCATTAAACACCGCCTCGCCTCACGTCGCGTCGCGTCGCCTCTCCTCTCCTCCGTCCATTGTCCGCCGCGCCTCGCCTCAACTCGCCGCCGTCCGTTGCCTCGCCTCCTCCCATCGCCTCGCCTCTCCGCCACGCAGCGCCTCCGCCCGTCGCCTCTCCTCTCCGCTGCGTAGCGCCTCCGCCTCGCCTCTTTATTAAGTTTTCTGTAATGTTCGGTTTTCAGAAAAGGGGTGCGATTGAGAAGAAGGTGAGAGAGAGAGAGACAAGAGAAAAACTTCAAAAAACTGAAAAAGAGAGAGAGAGAGAGAGAGAGAGAGAGAGAGAGGGAGAGACGAAGGAAAGACGAAAATTCTGGAAAAAAGAGAAAGAGAGAGAGAGAGAGGGACGAAAATTCTGGAAAAGAGAGAAAGAGATAGAGAAGAAATCAACAGTCTTGGAATTTGGAAATGAAGTGACATTTCTTTTCTTTTTCTGTTATTTTTTTAATTTTTGGTTTCTATTTTTATGATTTTTATTTTTTTTATGTGAAGTTGTTGTAATTTATTATATGGAGTCTTTTTAATATATGCAATAATTTTGATTTGTTGTAATTTATTTTGTATAATAGAGTTATATTATTCGCGTATTTGAATATATATATGTATATATATATTATGATTTCATTGTAAATATGCTTGAATGTTTGAATGTTAACAATTTTAATATATTGTTGGATTTTCTCTAATTTTTTTAATATAATATATATTTTATCTAATTTTTCATGCTTGAATGTTAACAACTTTAATAGAGTTGGATTTTGATTAAATAATAAGGTAAATTTCTTGTTTGGTTTTATTATTATTATTGGATTTTCTCAAAATTTTTTTATGTATTTATGGTTTTTTTTATATAAAAAATTAATTTAATAATTATTACATATTTATGACGTCATACCGATTGAATCGGTGGTTGAACCGGTCAAACCGATCGAATCGGTGACCAGTAAAACCGCCGATTCAGTGTCCGGTCCGATTTTCAAAACATTGATTTGAGTCCCACAATTGAACTATAATTTCGGTGGCGGAAGGAGTAATAATTGAACGGTCACAAAACAAATATCAACTGCGACTACCCATAATCGCAGCATCACGCTGACAGCTCATTATTATAAATTGCAATAAAGGAGGTGGGTCCCGGTGTATGATAAATATACTCTGTTGGGAAATTCTATCATCAGTCATGGTTCGTAGGTGACTAATATTAGTCACCCCTAATCTTAGCCGTTTGTTATGATAAATTAAATCTTAACCATTCATTTATAGGTGACCTGTTACCTGTTGTACAGGTAAAGTGGAAGGGTTACCTGTCATACAGGTTATCATGTGGTTTTAATTTACAACAATTGTTCTATTACACCATGTACGGTCCCACTAAATACAAACCAATTAAATTAATTTTATCAACTATAAAAGGAAAACATAAAATTTAATTTTTGTTTGGTCATACAACCAATCTGATTCATTATTTCACTTCTCAAATAGAGGGATTGCCACCTCAACATGGTTAAGTGCCCTTTAAAAGAAAAGGTACACGTATATTTTGTTTTAATTTTTTAAGTTGAGATTATGGGCATTAACATGATAAAATATTGTTCCTAACATAATATGGGTATATGTGATTCAAAAATCTGAACATATATTAATAGATGATAAAAAATATTATATTTAGTTAAAAATTTTAACATATTTCAAAGGATGTATAATATTCATCACAATTTTTTTTTTTGAAAAACTATATGTAGAATATCAATATCTGTATTTTGAATAAAAACCAAAATTTGTAAATTTTGGATATCATTATTAAGTAAATTATTCATATTACATGTAGATTTACTCTACAATGGTTGATCTACAGTGATATTAAATAAAATAATTTTAAAAGTGATGTAGATATATAAAATATAAAGAGATGAGTACAATAAGCACTAGTGGATAAAAAAAATATTTTTTAATTATTAGCAAAGGTAAGCTAATATCAAGCACGACGACAACAACAACAAAAATAATAATAATAACATGATTTTAATGAATATATTATGGTGTGATATATTCAAATGTATATTCTCCCCACACAGTGTAACCAAATATGAGATTTAATTATTGGTTTCACTAACTACGACTATAATAATATAATAATATATATATATGTAATAAATAATTAGGCCTGAATTTGACTTCCTCCTCACACCCAATTCGATTATTTGGTCACTGGCCCTAATTTTGGCACACCTCTACTAAACCCAAATCAACTACTTCATCTATTATCGTACACAAGAAATCATGGCTGTGTGGGAAGTTTTAATTAGGGATTTCGGGTTCTTGGAGAAGGGTTTAGCATAGGATTAGAGAATTAAAGAGGGAAGAAATAGGGATTTCGAGTTCTTGGAGAAGTGTTTAACATAGGATTAGAGAATTAGAGAAGGGAGAAATAGGGATTTCAGGTTCTTGGATTAGGTAATTAAAGAAGGAAGAAAGAGAAACAAGAAGAGAAATAGAGAGAGAAGCCGATAAGGTAATTAAAGAAGGAAGAAAGAGAAACAACAAGAGAAATAGAGAGAGAGAAGCCAGTCAACTGTTCATCGGGAGTAGCCAGTCAATGCGAAAATTAATTAACCAGTAACTTGTTTAAAAAAATAAAATTCATACACGTGGCATTATCTTAGAGCATGACTAACCTTAGTCACTTACGAAACCGACTGACCCTAGAATTGCCCTACTCTGTTATGTATGCGTCGTTGAAAAAGTTGAAAACATAAGAAAAAGAAATATCAACACTTTAATGGAAATCAAAAAATTGATTACAGATCTTCCCCGTCGTACTAAGGACAAATATCAAGGTTCATTTGGCAATATACTATTTTTTTTTTCCCTTTATATAAAGTCGCAATGTACTGTTTCCACCTTTGCCTTTTCCTCCATTTTATCCTTAGTCTAATGTCGTGTGTTCAAACAAATATATATATATATATATCTTCATGTAATTAGGCATTACAAAATGACGGAACATAGATTAATATGGAAAAACTTCTCTTATTTCTGAAAGTATCATCTTAAAAGAAAAAATTGTCATTATCTCTCCAAATATCGTCTTCAAATAAGTTTGTGGGTAGAAAATCTTTATCTTTGACTAAATCATATAAAAATAAATTATTATATACCAATCTTATTGAGACAATTCATCACTCTCCGACTCAGCAAATTCGTTGGACGTGAGGATTCACTACTAGAAAAATTATTTTTTGTGACCGATTTTGTGACCGATTTTGGCTTAAATCGGTCACAAAAACAGTTTTGTGACTGAATCTGTGACCGAATAAATCGGTCACGAAAACCTTGATCACAGTTTTTTTGTGATTGAAGCTGTGACCGACTATTTTGTGACCGAATTTGTGACCGAAATTTCGGTCACAAAATGAAATAAATAGTGACCGAAATTTCGGTCACAAAATGAAAGGAATAGTGACCGAAATTTTGGTCACAATTTGAGGCAAAATTGTGACCGAAATTTCGGTCACAAAATACTAACATCTTGGGAAGAAAATTGTGACCGATTTTTCGGTCACAATTTACTAGCTCTTTGAGGCAAAAATTGTAACCGATATTTGCATTTTAGTGACCGATTTGTTAGTCACACAGATATTTTCATTCTTTTCTGAAATCGGTCACAACTCTCCATTTTTTGTGACCGAATGTGTTCGGTCACAAAATTCGGTCACTAAAAATAGGTTTTTTAGTAGTGATTGCTTCCAAATGAAATTTTGCCTCAATTTCGGTCACAATTTAGTTATCTCTCTTTATTAGTGGGATTAATTACTCAAATTCTTCAATTCAATTGGATTAATTATTTAGTTTCAACAATACAATTGAACTAATTATTCAGTTCTTCCTACTCAATTAGATTAATTACTCAATTCCCTTTATTCAAATATATTAATTATTCAATCTTCTCAATTTAATTGGGCAAATTATTATTCAATATCTCCACATCAATTGTGCTAATAATGAAATTTCCCCCAATTTCATTGGATTGATTAGTCATTGATCCTAACTCAGTTGGTCCAAATACTCAAATTCCACAATTTAATTATCTTAATTACTTAATTCCTATCAGTCAAACAAATCAATTACTCAATTCAGTTGAGCAATTTATTTAATTTCTCCAATTCAATTGAACTAATTACAAAATTCCCCTCAACTTCATTGTTTAGATATTCATTGCTTGTAATTCAATTGGTATAATTACTCAAATTCCACAATTTGCTTAGATTAATTACTCAATTCAATGCCTTCTAGTTAAACATATCAATTACACTATTTAATTGTACAATTTATCTAATTTTTTCAATTCAGTTGAACTAATTACAAAAATCCCTCCACTTCCACACTTATTTTAGATTAACTGAAACAATTTGACTAAGTTATTCAACTACATTGTTTAACAACTCAATTTCCCAAAGTCAACTAAACCAACTACATTCCACAATTTTGACTCAATTTCCTCAAAGGGCTAGCATTTTGTGACCGATTTTTTGATCACAATTTTGCCTCAAAGAGCTAGTATTTTGTGACGGAACAAATCGGTCACAATTTTGCCTCAAAGAGCTAGTAAATTGTGACCGAAAAATCGGTCACAATTTCTTCCCAAGATGCTAGTATTTTGTGATCGATTTTTCGGTTACAATTTTGCCTCATAGAGCTTGTAAATTGTGACCGAAAAATCGATCACAATTTCTTCCCAAGATGCTAGTATTTTGTGACCGATTTTTCAGTCACAATTTTGCCTCATAGAGCTTCTAAATTGTGACCAAAAAATCGGTCAGAATTTTGACTCAAAGAGCTAGTAAATTGTGACCGAAAAATCGGTCACAATTTCTTCCCAAGATGCTAGTATTTTGTGACCGATTGTTCGGTCACAATTTTGCCTCAAAGAGCTTGTAAATTGTGATCGAAAAATCGGTCACAATTTCTTCCCAAGATGCTAGTATTTTGTGACAATTTTGCCTCAAAGAGCTAGTAAATTGTGACCGAAAAATCGGTCACAAAATACTAGCATCTTGGGAAGAAATTGTGACCGATTTTTCGGTCACAATTTACAAGCTCTTTGAGGCAAAATTGTGACCAAAAGATCGGTCACAAAATACTAGCATCTTGGGAAGAAATTGTGACCGATTTTTCGGTCACAATTTACTAGCTCTTTGAGGCAAAATTGTGACCGAAACATCAGTCACAAAATACTAGCATCTTGGGAAGAAATTGTGACCGATTTTTCGGTCACAATTTACAAGCTCTACGAGGAAAAATTGTGACCGAAAAATCGGTCACAAAATACTAGCATCTTGGGAAGAAATTGTGACCGATTTTTCGGTCACAATTTACAAGCTCTTTGAGGCAAAATTGTGACCGAAAAATCGGTCACAAAATACTAGCATCTTGGGAAGAAATTGTGACCGATTTTTCGGTCACAATTTACTAGCTCTTGAGGCAAAATTGTGACCGAAAAATCGGTCACAATATACTAGCATCTTGGGAAGAAAATTGTGACCGATTTTTCGGTCACAATTTACAAGCTCTATGAGGAAATATTGTGACCGAAAAATCGGTCACAAAATACTAGCATCTTGGGAAGAAATTGTGACCGATTTTTCGGTCACAATTTACAAGCTCTTTGAGGCAAAATTGTGACTGAAAAATCGGTCACAAAATACTAGCATCTTGGGAAGAAATTGTAACCGATTTTTCGGTCACAATTTACTAGCTCTTTCACTACTAGAAAAAGAGCAAATAGCCACGGATTTTAGCCACGGAAAAAATCCGTGGCTAATCCGTGGCTAATAGCCACGGATTAGCAACGGTTTTCGGTGAAAAATTTTTTTGAGCTTTAGCCACGGATTGGCCACGGATTACCCGTGGCTAATTTAGCCACGGCCAAGCCGTGGCTAAATGTCGTGGCTAAATTTGGCGCCAGTTTTGCCGCTAATGGTTAGCCACGGCTTGGCCACGGCCTAGCCGTGGCTAATTTGGCCACGGCCAGACCGTGGCTAAGCCGTGGCCCTTAGCCACGGTCTAGCCACGGCCTAGCCGTGGCTGGATTAGCCACGGCCAGGCCGTGGCTAAGAGCCACGGATTAGCCACGGCCTGACCGTGGCTAGTCCAGCCACGGCTAGACCGTGGCTAAATCGTGGCCCTTAGCCACGGCCAGACCGTGGCTAATTTAGCCACGGTCTGGCCGTGGCTAAGGGCCACGGATTAGCCACGGCCTGACCGTGGCTAAGTCAGCCACGGCTAGACCGTGGCTAAAAATTTTTATTTTTTTTTTGGCAACAAATATGATTTGAACTCTTGACCTGTTAGTTAAAGTTAGAGCATTAAACCACTACACCACTTTAACTTTTTGTTTAATAATTAATTTTTGCTATATTTAAGTAATATATATATTATATTATATATATTGATATATATAATAAATGATTCGATATATTACATACGTATAAGATTAGATATACTTATATATATGTGTATTTATATATAATTAGCTGTATATATATTAGATGTATAAGTACATATATAACATATATTAGATATATAATACACTAATATATGTTTATTTCATATAGATGATTGATCATATATATATAGTACATATGATTAGATATATATATATATATATATATTGGATCTATATATACGTACACTACATTTATAACATATATTAGATATGTTCTATATAGATATATACTTATATCATATAGACTATATATAGAGGATTAGAATGTACATATAATATATTAATATATATGAGATACACAATGACATATACGTAAATTTATATATGTATATATGATATATATACTTGGAAATATATATATACACATATATTGATATATATATACTTGAAAATATGTATATATATACATGATATATATATATATATAAATATAGCCATGGATTAGTCACAAATATATATATATATTGGTACATATATACTTGGATATATAAATATATGTATCAATATAAATTTACATATGTATCAATATATATATATATATAAATTTATCTGTGGTGCAAAAAAAAATGAAAAAAAATAATTAGCCACGGATAAATTTTTGTTATTGATATTTTAATTATCTCAATATAAATTATCTATATATACTTGGATACATATTTATATTGATACATATATATACTTGGACATTTATATATATATTGATACATATATACTTGGACATATTTAAAATAGATACATATCTATCAATATATATACTTGGACATTTATATATATATATATTGATACATGTATACATGGACATATTTAAAATAGATACATATATTGATATATATATATATATATATATGATATATATACTTGACATATATTATATAATACCACACATATATGAAGATATTGACAAATTATCACGAATTAAAGTTGCTATTATCTAAATATAAATTATATAAATAGACTTTTGTTATAATATTTGTTTTGATATATTAGTTTATTAAATATTTGTCATAAAAAAAAAGTTGAATATTAAACGATAAAGTCAAAGGTAAATATCTTTATTTTTTTAAAAAAATAATTGGTTAATAATTTATAAAAATTACTAAAATTAAATTAAAAAAATTGATAAAACTAATGAAATTTATTAGATAATTTTAGTTTAAAATATTGTAACAATATAGTTTAAGTATAAAAAAAATCAATCAATAACCAAAGAACTCCCTTGGCGCAACGGTTACATGCTCCATTTATAACATTGATGTCCTGTGTTCGAATCTCCTTGAGCGCAAAAAAAAAAAGCTTGGGTTGGGGCGCGGGTTTCAGGTCCGGGTTGGGGCGCGGGTCCGGGTTGGGCCGCGGGTTTGGGTGTAATTAGCTTTTTTTTTTTTTTTTTTCCAGTGGCCACGGATTAGGCCGTGGCTAATCCGTGGCCCTTAGCCACGGCTAAGCCATGTCTAGGAAAAAGTGGCCAAACTTGGCCACGGTTTGCCCGTGGCTATTAGCCACGGCTTGGCCACGGCTTGGCCGTGGCTAAGCCCAGCCGTGGCTAAAAAGCCGTGGCGAAGGTTAGCCACGCCACTTTTAGCCACGGAAAAAATCCGTGGCTAATCCGTGGCCAATCCGTGGCTAATCTCCTTGGCCACGGATTTTTTGCCAAATCCGTGGCTAAAATCCGTGGCTAAATGCCTTTTTTCTAGTAGTGTTTGAGGCAAAATTGTGACCGAAAAATCGGTCACAAAATACTAGCATCTTGGGAAGAAAATTGTGACCGATATTTGCATTTTAATGACCGATTTGTTAGTCACACAGATATTTTCATTCTTTTCTGAAATCGGTCACAAAAGCGGTCACAAATCTCCATTTTTTGTGACCGAGTGTGTTCGGTCACAAAATTTGGTCACTAAAAACAGGTTTTTTTAGTAGTGATTGCTTCCAAATGCATCGTATGCACTTCAAAATTGGGCCACAAATAAAAAATATTCAATAGACGATGCACCAGAATAATTTAGTTAAAACTTATAAAATGCAAATTTAGTGTGTCTCATATTGAAAATTTTAATGGGTTATAAAGCAATTCCGATCCTCTATTACACTTTTCATTCAACATTTGTTGTTACACTCTACAATACATGTCATGTATATTAAGTAGATGAAAGTAAAAAATAGAAAAAAAAATAATTATACGAAGAAATAATTGTAAAGTCACTTTCTTAATTTCAATTATCTATCAACACACACCGACCTTATTAATTAATGTAGTGAAACGTGTAATAGGAAAATAATGGAAGATCAAGCTAAATTGACATGTGGATGGTGACCTCAAAGAAAGAAATCTTATCAATTCTCTTATCAGATATTAACTTTGTTTCTCATATTTCCACCCTAAATTTAATTTGCACACAATTACACAAAGATCCGCAAGAAGATGGCAGAAATCAAAGTGGTATCGTCATGCCTCGTTCCAAAGGCAACCAATACTTCCATTTCAAAGATGGAGGTAACTCCATGGGATTTGCAATGCCTCTTACTCGACCCCATTCAAAAAGGGATTATATTTCACAAGCCTGATCATTCCTAAGATTTCCAAAAAGACATCATCAATCACCTAAAAAATACACTTTCTCGCACGTTAGACTTCTTTCCTCCACTCGCTGGCCGCCTAGGAACCATAAAAAACGACGAGAACACAACCTACTTTTTCCTGGGCTGCAATAACGCAGGTGTCGAGTTTACTTATGCAGTGGCTGTTTCCATATCCGTATCCGATATCTTGGGCCCCATGTACATACCCGAAATAGTCTCTTCTTTCTTCCCACTCAACGGACTCCCCAATTCCGAAGGCGTTTCGAAGCCTCTGCTCGGAGTTCAAGTAACCGAGCTTGTCGATGGCTATTTCATAGCCTGCACAGGTAATCATGCTGTAATCGATGGCACCTCGTCCTGGCATTTCTTCAACTCTTGGTCCGAAATATCCTGCGGATTTGATAAAATATCAAAAATACCTGTATTTGAGCATTGGTTTCCTACTAATTGTTTGGGCCCAAAATTAATTTTTAAAATTAGATTCGGAGTGGGCTGATATTGAGGCTTTTCGCCATGCCGAAATGAAGTAATTATGCCCAGGCCACTTCGATGCGTTCACAGAGCCCACGTTGGAGGTCCAGGCCGAAATAAAATTACGGCCCATGGCCCAATCGGCCAAAATATAAAATAAATAAAATAATATATTTAAATTCAAATCCCTCACAATTAGGGGTTGTTAGGAAATGGCTAAAAATAGGCGTCTGCACATGCCTAAATAAAGCCATGTGTTGCTGAAAGTTTAAAATTCAAATGAGATGGCATAACTGCCATATCAACAAATAAGGAGGTCCATCCATTAAGTCTTTTGAAGTCATCCAAACTCCAAAAATAAAGGGACACAGTCGCAGCTTGAAGCCTATAAAAGGAGCCGGATTCATCATTTGAAGACACACAACGTCAATCAACAATCAACACAACAACAATTTCTCAATCAAGAAGTCCACACTTCTCTGATTTCTTAGCTTAAATGAACAAAGAATAGCTTTAGTTCAAGTAGGTAGAAAACCGCTACGGGTGTTTGTAGCCATACCTCATTCGGCTCGAAGTGAGGATATCAATGCACTCATTCCGTAACGTCATGAGGTCGTAGCCATCACTCACTCGGATTGGGCCCGGTTCGAGGTGAGATATCAATGCGACGGAGTGGTATCCAGCATTCATGTCGAGCGCATGCATGAAGAGGAGTACAGACGGAGTCAATCAATGCTCGTTGGAGTGAACAGCCTCTGAATACACCCACAGGTAGATATGGTCGGAGTCATCAATGTGGCCGATTTGTAGCTAGAGTTCTTAGGGATTGCTCAATGCATCTTTGTCATAGATATGGCCCGAGTCATCAATGCGTGTGTTTGTAGTCGAGTCCTGTAAAGTCCATTTGGCGAGTAGCCATCGTCTTCGAATTTATTTTCTCTTCAGTTTAAACTTTTCGACCCTTTTCGATTTTGAGAGTGCTGAATGGTTAAGTCCTACATTTAGTTGTAGGCAAGTAGAACCTCAGGGGTAGTGTTTGCCTACTCCGATTCAGTCGTTTTTCAGATAGAAGTCTTAGGCGCGTTACATTTTTCATTTCGAATTGTATTACATCTTTGTTTTCACTTCGAACTGCACTTTTTCACTTCAAAACACAAGACTTCCACTTGTGTGCTCCTGCACACTGGCACGCCCGCACCCGAACACGAGAAAGCTCACTTCGGATTGGCTGTTTTCCAATCGAACTTAGCCGGTTCGAACCCTGAGCGGCCACTTCGGCGGGGCCGGAGAAAATTTATGCAAACACTAATATTACCAATTATAACATCCCTCTTTCTCCATTGGAGCAAAATCTATCACAAAAACTGGTCTCACCTCCATTGCTCGAAAGGGTATTCCACTTTAGCAAAGAAAGTGTGGGTAAACTCAAATCCAGGGCCAATTCTGAAGCTGGGACTAACAAAATATCATCTTTACAAGCTCTCTTGGCCCACTTATTGCGAGGCGTTGCGCATTGCAGAAAAATTACTAATCAAAATTTAAACAACCAAGAAGAAGTTTGTATCGTCCTATTAATTGGTGTTAGAGCGAGAATCCCGCTGCCGGAGGGGTATTTTGGGAATGCAGTTTACGATGGTACAACATCCATTAGTGAAGCTGAGCTATTGAAGAATGGATTAGGCTTTGTAGGGCTGAAGATCAATGAGTTGGTGGCTCAGCATACGAGTGAAGTGGCGATTAAATTTGTGGAAGATTGGGTGAAAAATCCCACCTTATTGATAAAGGGAAGTAGTATCTCTTTTATAATCTCAAGTTCACCTTGGCACAACGTTTATGGAAACGATTTTGGGTGGGGGAAACCGATTGCTGTGAGAAGTGGGAGAGGGCAAAAATGTGACGGCAAAATGACGTTTTTTCCGGCGGCCGAGCCCGACAGCATTGATTTGGAGGTCTGCTTGGCGCCGGAGACATTGCACGCGTTGGAAGCTGATGCTGAATTCTTGGAGGCTGTAGTATAGATCTTCTGTATTTTCTATTTTTGTTTTTCCTATTAAGTACTCTATGTAAGATCTTTCAATGAAAAATGGTGTTATTTATCCGATATATTTTAATAGGTTAATGTCTCTAATGGTCTTTGTAGCTTAATATGAAAATCACTTTAAGTCTTATTAGAAATGGAAATCTATAGATAAAGTGTGGAGAGTGTTGTTTGTTTGTTAAAATATTGAGTGTAAGTATCCCACATTATATATTTAGCCTTGACAATTCAAGTTTAAATGTGGTTAAATGTGTACTTAGTATAAATTAATTCACAAATGACTACATATGGGTAGCCCACACGAGATTGATGCCCGCCCTCCAACCCAACCAGACCCACCTCCGGCCACAAGCCACTAGCCTATGGACCACAGTCACGGGCATCGGCAGATAAAATTATTCCCAGAAATTGATAAATATGAGAAATATACTTTTCTCTGAGCGCACCTTTGGTCTAGTAAGATTGAAAAATCAATTTGTTCTTTCCATATTATGTGCTTTTGCGTACATACGAAAAATTTGAGATGATTATCTTTTGAAGTGAGGTTCAAAGTAGCAGTGCTACTTGGAATGAATTTTTGGACTGTCTTATTCTGGAAGGAATATCGCAGGCCCATCAAGTAGCAATGCGACTTAGAATAAATATTTGAACTGTCTTATTTTGGAAGGAATATCGCAGGCCCATCACACCAATTAGTGAGGCAAATATTTCTTTAAGGCTAACCAAATTAACCCGGTAATTCAGTCATTGCAATTCCAAATAAATCCTAATTAGTTTACTAAACTTTCTTGTTTCTTTATTTGTATTCGGCATAGTTTAATTGCTTTTGGCTATCGTGTTTTGCTTAAACTGTTATTGTATTATATATATATATATATATATATATTCGAATAAATCTACATACGTGAATATCTTGTCTTTTTGATATTCAAGCCATTGTTTATCTAACAATTCCTATTGTTTAAATTGTCATATTTTAATTATATATGTCATAAATAAATAATTTTTTAGTTCTTTTGATGAATTTTCCATTCAAAATTTATTGAAAAATACTTACTTAAGGGGCACTTTGTAGAGTTTTGTTAAAATTGTTCAAAAAATAAGCTGATCGGTAAAAATTAACAAAAAGTGCCTTACAAATAAGTGTTGTGTGGTGAGATTTGGTCCAAATATTCTTTGAAATGATGGAAGTTTACTTATTTCTTTATAACATAAAAAATCAAAACGTGATGATATAAACTTTAATGATTAAAGTGATCCTAATTTTAAACTTATATATCTGTGTATGTTTGTTGTTGAAGGAAATAATTTATGCGTGTCACGTGTATATGAATAATATAATATTAGAAAATACAACAAAAGGTATAATATACTGGATCCGAACTATTTAAAGTGTATTTGTGAATGTAATAAACATATTGCACTGGTTGCAATATAAAATCTCAAAATTAGTACCACCTGTTAAAAATCATCACTACTAGAAAAAGAGGAATTAGCCACGGATTTGGTCAAAAATCCGTGACTAAAAAAAATTAGCCATAGCCTGGCCTTAGCCGCGGATTAGCCACAGCCAGGCTGTGGCTAATAGCCACGATCCATGCGTGGCCAAATTTGGCCACTTAATCGTTAAAATGCCTGGTCGTGGCTAATCTGTAAAAAAAAAAAAAAGAAAAGAAACTAACTGACCACACCCCCTGCCCACTCGGATTCCAAATATGTGTTTCATTTTCTTTTTCATTGCATAAATATACATCAATTGTAAAGATTTTAAACACATAGTTGTCTAGTATAAATGTGTATTATAAAATAAAAAAATAAAATATCATCTGAAATAGGAAAACTTATTAGGGTTGTAGCCTTCAAATATTTTGAAAATCCATTTTATATCATGTTATATGTCATGGTCCAGTCCTGTTTTTTCCTAATCTTTGTTTTTTTTTTTTATATGGAAAAGTATTTAGTGATTGAACTAGTAATTTTTGAATTATAACAAATATTTAATAAATTAGTAGCAAAAGAATAAAAATTTCACAAAAATTTATTTAGAAAATTTATATTTGGAATTTCGAATAATTTATATTAGTTAAGTACAACAACAACTAATTCTTAAACAAAAAATTAAACTGGTGTAGTGGTTTGATACTAAATCTAATTTAACCAAGAGGCCAAGAGTTCGAACCACATCAAATTAAAAAAATAAAAAATTTACTCCATGGCCATGACTAGACCGTAGCTAATAGCCACGACCAGACTGTGGCTAACAACTAGCCATGGTCAGATCGTGGCTAATAGCCACAGATTAGCCATGGTTGGTCAGGCCGTGGCTAATGGCCACAGTCCGTGGCCATGGCCAAACCGTGGCTAAAAACTAGCCATGGCTAGCCTGTGGCTAATAGCTACGGATTAGCCACGATCTAGCCGTGGCTAACAACTAGCCATGGCTAATTTTACACTAAAATATTGTAAATTATCAATAACATTACACATTATTAAATTTTAGATAAAAATATATTATATGTTATGGCAATTGATCAATTATAAACTTTTAAAACTAGATAACTAACTTGTATATATATACAAGTGATCAAAAACGTTGAAGTAAACTAATCATAATTATATATATACACATATATAGTAAAAACTAATTGTGATGATATTATAATAAAATGGTAAAGTCTAAACAAATAATTATGAAACTTAAGTTGTGATTTAACTCAATCGAACATTATAATATTGTCAAATAATTGAAACGATCATTGATCGTTCGAATTGATATTCAACACACATATGTATCATTCAATTATATAACAATTTAAAAGATTTATTTGAGTAATAATAGTAAATAAAATGAGAATTATTATTTGTTATATATAATACAATACTTAAGAAATAAATTACACGTTTATATTAAAAGAACATGTTAAATCGAGAACGAATAAAAAAATGAATAGTTAAACAATAGAATAGCCACGACCAATCCCTAGCTAAATAAAAAAAAATAATTGGCCACGGATTGGCAGTGGCTAATCCATGACTATTCCGTGGCTAAATTTTTTTGGTATTTTTTTTTTCATGTCCGTGTCTAAATTTAATTTTTCTAGTAGTGAATGGCTATAGATGGAGCCATTTAGTAGGTTAGTATTTTTTTCGAGGTAATTCCAATTTTCGATTTTGTCCTCTTTGTTTTCATTTTTCTAATTTAGTCCTTTTCATTTATAATTATTTGAATTTTAGTCCACTTTTGGACTATTCAAATCGTCGACACTGACATGGCAACAAAAGTTTTCGGAATTTTTCCATTAGCGTTGACACGTATTTGGACAATTTTGCTGATTTTTCCTCCAAAATGTCTACAAGGATGACACCTATTTTTTTGACAAAAATGAAAAAGCCACATCATTATCTTTTTTACACTTTATAATATATATATATATATATGTGTGTGTGTGTGTGTGTGTGTGTGCAACATTTTATTTATTATTTACGAGGTGGATTTTATTTTTGTTATTTTTAAAAAACTACCAAACCATTTTCATATCATCAAAAACCACCAAATTGATTGCCACGTGAGTAGATCCCATCAGACTAGTCTAAAATTAGATTAAAATTGAAATAATTGTGAACAGAAGAGACTAAATCAAAAAACTAAAAACGAGGAGGACCAAAT